>QEYB01001249.1:0-341768 GCA_017562135.1 Dipylidium caninum
AAAAAGAAAGAGAGATTCTCCTCTCCTCTCCTCTCCTCTCTCTCCTCTCCTTCCATCTCCTCCTCCCTCTCCTCTCTCTCCTCTCTCTCCTCTCCCTCCTCTCCTCTCCTCTCCTCTTCCTCTCCTCTCCTCTCCTCTCTCTCCTCTCCTCTCCTTCTCTCCTCTCCTCTCCTTCCTCTCCTCTCCTCTCCTCTCTCTTCCTCTCCTCTCCTCTCCTTCCTCTCTCTCCTCTCCCTCTCCTCTCTCTCACCTCCTCTCCTCTCCTCTCCTCCTCTCCTCTCCTCTCCTCTCCTCTCCTCTCCTCTCCCTCCTCTCCTCTCCTCTCCTCTCCTCCTTACCACTGCGATTAGCCGCCTTCACAATGAATGGACATCAATTTAACCAATCTCCCGACATCCTCTTCCATGTCAGACATGGGACTGACTTAATCAACAACTTGGCAGTTTAATGAACCCCTCCTGATTTATGCGTTTGAGTGACGGAAGTCTGCGCCGTTTTGAAATGCGGGATGGGCGCCAGGTAGAGCGGTGGAGGGGACAATAACCACGAATTACAGAGATGACGAGATCGCAGAAGTGGATGAAGAGTGGGACAGAGGAGACGATTAATTGACTTGCAGACGGGAATATATTTCCAAAATGGGGGTCAAAATTGGACAAATTCCGATTGAACGCGTTGCCACAGTAACGTTAGGGTGATTAATAACCCATTCGAAATCTCAACACTCAGTCATGTGGATTTAATACAAAATAACACTTGAAGCATTTAAAGCGCACCCGGCATTTGAACAAAATCCGGCTTTAAAAATGTAATCGAATGTCAATGAAAAATTATTCAAAAGGCTTTTCGTCTCCTAACGTTAAAAAGGGGACCTCCCAGGCATCGGAGAGGTCAACCGGACTGCCAACGGTCCACTTGGCCCACATTCCCCTCCCCAACATAGTTAAAACAAGATATGGTCTATATCGCCATATTTGAGAAGAGAAGCAAATTTGTGATATTTAGAGGCATAGGAAATTAACTAGAACGAGAACGATATTTGATTCAACGCATTATTGGATAAGAAGGCTTTTTCGGCGTTGAGGTATGAAATATTTTGTCCGGATATTGTAAAGAGGTCGCTGGAAAAAATGACAAAGAGGAGTTTGAATAGTATGTTTGCGATAATTAGTGGCTGAAACTCAAATGCCGCCCAAGATCAAAAAATTAAGTTGGGTAAAGGAAAGTTTCATATCATGTGTGGATTACAAACACTCCGGGCTTTGTTTTGTAATGAAACGTTTTAATAATGAAAAGGGAGACTCGATGAGTGGGATGAGTTCTGTGTGGGCAGAAATGCATATCGCCTAAAGTGCCGACAGATACACTTCGCGAACACACTGTTTGAGTATAGGAAATATAATAATAAAAACAAGGATGGCCGTATTTCTTGACGAATTTTTGCCAAAAAGAGCCCATGTGCAGCCCAGGGCCTAATGCCGTTCAAGTGGGAGAGTGCCCACCGAGAGCCCTTCAAGCACATTTAAGTTGTGATGTCTTGAACTTATGTATACGTCATCAACTTTGACCCATACTTATCAGCATAAAGTCGATTGCATTGAGTGGTTGCGTAACAACCATTTTGGGGCCAGCGGTCTCCGAACACTTCAACAATAATTTATTCTCAACACCACTTCAATAAGTAGGCATTTATTACATGAGAAACTGCTGGCCACGGATATGTCATAAAGCTAATTATGGTAGAAAGATTGCTTCTCATATATATTCGGGATAAAAAGAAATTAAGGTTTCAGCAAGACTCGCCTAGGACAGTGAAGTGAGACAAATGAAATTTCTGAAAGGTTTTGATTGAAATAAGAAAAGCAAAGGCTCGGAGGTGCTCCAAGGACTCAAAACCGAAGACGAGTGAAAGTCAGTAATCAATGCCAAAAAAGGAAAAGTATCGATGGTAGCCAACGAGGCGGCAACTAGAAAAAACGGCATAAATGGGGAAGCATCATTCTGCCAAGTCAATAATGTTGTCAATTCTGAATAGAAATCATAGCACTACACAGGAATTCTTTGCAATTGTACATCAAGTGATAAACAGAATTTTGGACAATGAGTTTTCAAAGAAGCTGGTGATGATCGAAGGCTAAGAAAGTCGTAATAAAAAAGCTAGATTCATGAAACTAACGAAGACAGCTTAATATTTCAACCTCATTATTCAAAAATGAAGGTTAAAAGCGGGGAGATAAATTCAGTATGAAAAGGGGCCACATACATTTCATATTTTTGCGCTGTTTGAGCTCCAAATCGTCTTTGGAGAATTTTGAAAATTGATTCGCTAGTGGTTTCCAAGCTAACTTTTTTGTATCCGTAGACCAATATGTAGAAAACGCTCTCCCTGCACTATCTTCAACACCTTATAAATGTGTTTTTTAGATGATGAAATACGTTGATGTTAAAATTTGACATGGAGGCGCTGTTGGTAATTGCATCTGCAGCTTTGTTTAATATTCGAACTTCTTGCCCTTATGAGGCTAGGTTGTAAAACCAAGGTCCGACCTCGTGGCGTCTGGCAATTCAAAGGTGGGTTTTGCTGCGGTCTTTCTGACTTTGCCGTCGTGCATGCTGATCATTTCATGCGTTTGAGCCTCAGTTTTCTTGCACCAATTGTCTTCGCTTGGATACTCTATATTATTGTATTTCGTTCCTATCATTTTGTTAAATTATTTGTTGAATACCAATGGGCGCGTGCTATAGATCAATTATTATTTAAAAGAAATTTTTTTGGTCATATCTAGAATTGGTGGATAAGCCGGTGGTTTTATTCAAGCGGCAATCTTTTATGAGTTGCCTCATGATATCCGCTTTTCCTTATCGTTCTGTTGCCTTTTGAATTACCAACCCGATTAAGTTTGCAGATTCACACATTTAACTTTTCAATCATCCTATAACAACAGTCCCTCTATCCCATGTGGACTCCGGTTGAACTTTGTAATCCTCATGTGCAGAGATACGGTGGATGTACTCTACCACTTTGGGTTAGCCAGGATACCAGTGACTTTAAAAGTCAATTCGGTGATGTAAAGGTAAGCTAAAGATTACAATCCTTAAGACAGCTCCCTCAGTTTGTTCTCATGTGGGCGTCCCAAAAGGATGAAGAATATAGCTGAGAGTTTTTAAAAGGCTCTCAACTTACTCTCCGTGCGGTACTGGCCTGGCCAATATGCCTGCACCTACCGACCGCTATCGAAATGTACAGAGGTGGGACCCATCTCTGCGTCCGGTAAGTTTCTCTCCTTCCTTGACCGCTTTAAACTTCCGACATTTTTTTCGGTCGCATACCATACTTTTCAGCACGGCATGGGAATTCCATCCATTTCATTCTTCTCCCAGAGATGGCGAAGCTCCTCTATCATTCCGGCTGTCCAGGATGGTTGGTTTATTCGTCTTGGCACCTGCGGGAGGAATTGGTACTTCATCTACTCTTTTTTGCGCTATGTATAATTCGTAAATTTGCACACTGTAGGTGCAAAACTTTGAATCCTTCCGGAGGTTTAATAGTAGGAATACTAACACGATCTTCACTTTTTTTACAGCATCGAGCCTGGTTCGTGTCATTACTACTTAGCTGCATGGACTGTTCTTTCAGCGACTCTTTCCAAATTGGTTTGTTCCTTCATTCACAATAAAATTAAAAAAGAACTATTTCTACAAGCTCCTGTTTATTGTAGAAGATTCTGGGGAAGACGTAAGTCGACCGGCCCATGGACGCACAACTTGTGAAAGAATTGATCGAAACCGCCGAGTCCATGAAACTTTGACTTTATCGTCGTTCCGCTGGCAAGACAATGGTGCCGCTGACGACTTTTTTATGCAGGTAAGGCCTGGTTTCAAGGAATCCATTGAGACCCGGTCCATGTTTGGCTTATGCATGGCATGACGTTCATCTATATATCACAGAACGGACTCACATCTATCCGAGCGTTATTTGAAAGGATTTGAGCATACTGTCAGCCAAACTCATGGCTACGGGAACCCTTGCTTTTTCTTTCACGCAACAGTCATTTTAATGACAAAATTTCGGCCATTTTGTCTTGTAGTTTTTCTTATCGTCTTTGACCACATGTGCATTGCGGGATGTTCGATTTGACCATCTTTAGAGTGCATATTTTTACGGATTTCTCTAATATCGTGTCTTTTCCCCTTTCCTAGAACAGGGAACGCCTGGATGAGCAATTTGTGAATATTTTCCGAGGAGGAGAAGATGATATTTTTCAAGAAGGCTACGATCAGGGGTACGAAATTGGAAATGGAATGCACTTGTTTTTGCTGCTTCTGCAAACATCTCAGATTAAGGGTAAGATAGTGCAGCTCTCCTACAACATTTCGTATTGTCAAGGTCACGGGACGACAGGCTTAATAAACGTAAGCAATGCTGCCTTCGTACACTTCTCTTTCAGCTGCCGTCATCTGTGCTACCGTGTGACCGCTTGGAGTCTGATCAAATTTCCACGCCAGTCAATGTGATGCACGCTTGCAAAGAAAGCCCTTGAGATGTCATCATCATTACATCAAGAAGCACATCTAATCACCCCAGTGAATTAACACTCCTAGGTGTGTCCGATTACCGCACACATGTTTACAACAATATAGGATCCGTAGATGTTTCCGTGGCTATGTTAATTCCTGATGTGGTTGGATAATTTCTGTTTTGGGAGCAAAAAGAGGTCTGACGTAGGAGAGTGGCATCTCGTCATCCTCCGTCCTGTTGTCGAATGCCGCGGTATCGTCATGGCTCAAGTAAAGTAAGTGGGCAATAGGCTTTTGGGATGAAGAGCCAGGCATAGCACGCTTCCTGAAGCCAATGGGGGAGGCGGTAAGTCGTATGGGAAGGATGTGGCTGCTTGTGCTTCCATGCCAGCGGCCAAGCGGTGGTATGGCATTGCTGTTTGTGGGACTTTAGGCGAAGCCTTTATTCTCCGGCTACTGTTTATCAAAACCATAGTAATACGACTGCTATTCGGTATGACTTACTATAGCCTGAATGTTGTACAAAGCCGGTCCATGCCTGTTGGAATGCGCATTCCTTTCTCGCCAAACCGTTGTGTCAATGATGTTGGTGGCGGCATTTCTAGGTCTAGTGATTACCGTGGTGGTACTGCTCGAGCCGAAAAGACTTTCACTTTTTACCGGTATAAGACATGCTTTAACTTGTTGCATGGCGTCTGGCGGCTTATGCTGACCATCTTCAAGAAATGCATAATTGACGACCATTAGTCGGACCTCAAATGTCACATATATGTGACATTAGTTACGATGGTGAACTCACCTCCTCCTGATAGAGGCAGTTTTGCATTAGCCAAGCTGTGGCGAGGTGAAGAAGCGAGGAAAAAGAGGACGATTTTGATCCACAGCCACTTTCTCAACCCGACCGAACCCACGCCGTGCTGTTGTCGCCGTTGCGTCAAAGTATGGTTAAAGTGGATTCGGCCACCCTCACAATCACTGCTTTGTCATTTATGTCGGCACTAATTGTGCAACTCATCTTGCATCGTTGCAATTTACACTAATGGCAACTACTCCCGTCCACACCCAAACCCACTCCACTAGCCGGCGTTAATTGCGTCCCGCCTTTGTTGATATGCCGAGAACATGACAAACGCCATCAGCCACCTTGTCATCAAATCGTTGGGTAATTGAATAATGGAATACAATGATTTAACTTCTTATCGGAGGCGTCCATTCTGCCGCTGAGACGCCTAAACACTTCACTGTGGCGTAGGACCTCCTCCTTGGTGTATGCGAATGAGCCACCTTTTCTTCATGTACCATAAAATGAATCCTTGTTGGGGAACGAGGTGCATTTAAGGAATATACATTCGTTAGACAAAATTTAATTACTTTTGAAAACTGTGGCCTCGTGGGCATTTCAAGCCGACACAGTCCAAATGGACCAAACTGATACAATCAACAATAAAGCAGTGTTTTGTACCGATGGTGACAGCGGGCGGGCCAGTAAGAATAGGTGATAGGTCTGAACTGGTAGAAGTGAGCTACACAGCCGCCCGCTCCCATTCCCTCCACCATCCCTTCCCGACTGACTACAATCAACTTCACAGTAAATCCATCATTTTGGGTAGCCAGGGTCAAACTCGTGTAGTGAACACCAGCGTTTACTGACGTCCGAAACAACTATATTGTCAAAATAATTTGAAATTCATGTTCCACATCGGAGTTATAGGTAAAAATTTAATCCTCGGGGGGGGGGGAGTGTTAACAATGGTGTCCTGAAGCAGGTTAGTGACATTAACTGGCTAGGCGGTGAGGTTGGTATATAACCTTCAAGCGGCTATTTCGCTCAATCCAATCGGGCAATCACGCTTTAATTTTTATGTGGCTTAATTTACAGCGATATAAAGTAGTCGCAAGAAAGCTAACAAGAGCTCTGAATCGCCCAGTCATAAAAACTTCCAATGCAAACATGGAGCGTTGGTACGATTATATTTGGCACGAATAATGGCAGAATTATTATAGGGACTTTGGTGGGGTTGGAAGTGAGGGGGTTTCTTAAGAGGGCGAGCCAAAACTCATGGAATTCCAGACTAAAAAGCGAAGCAATTTCAAGCAACTTGTCTTTGAACCACATCCACGTCCGAGACAATATCAAGTGAAATTTATAAAAATAACAAAATAACCGCGAGTAGCGGCCCTCATAACTCGTATAAAATTGATGGGGAGCAGCTTGAGATGGATATTCTTCGGATGAGTTAAATTGTCTGTAAAAGGCAGTTAAAAATGGAGATTAACGCACCAACGCCGAAAGGCCTGCATGGGATCGAAGAAATGGAGGCACTTGCGCCACAATACCTATGATAAAATTGATGAAGTAAACAATGGGCTGAGCGGTGAGCACGTCAATTACAGCTTTATTGCTTTTTCTCCAATTCGAGTGGCACATTAGCCTACCATAATTGTAAGAAACGGTTGGAAAAGCGACGATAACGATAATTATTTAAAGCGGAAAAACAATCTCCCACTCAAAGAAGAGATTAAAGTTATTACTGAGCCGAAATAAGCAGTAAATTGACATTTAGACGAATCTACAATACTTTACGGGAGGTACCTAGTTTATAAAATTATGATCTGCTCGTCTTTAATTTGCTGCATAGAAGATTAACATTCGCTTGAAAAGACCGACTTGTATGAAACATGTGGTTGATCAGGTCGGTGTTTCAGGGTCGTCGAAAAAAATTAAAACCATATTTGGAATTGTTAAGTGAAAAATTAAAGTTAGTTTTTTCATCATTTTCATCCATTTGTGGGCTCATGTAGATCAATGCATTGTATCTATACTCCACATTCAAGCGTTAACGATAAAAAACATTTCGCACAACAAAATGGGATATGCGAGAAGGCAATAACAAATACTGTCGTCCCCATTAATTTAAACAATCGCTACTAATATTGCTTAAATGACAATTATTTGGGTCGCAGAACATAGCATACTTTAAAAACAAATATTTCCGTTCAAAATATTTCTGGTTTTCTTCCGTTAGTGGTTCGAAGTCTGGGACCACCGACTTGGTCCAATTCTTCAGTTTAGAACAAATCACTCTGTGAGTCATTTCTTCATGGTCCGTTTCAGGATGTCCTAAATAAAAAGTGAGCAGTCACAAGTAAATCATTTACATGAAAAACTTGTGAGATAGCTGGTATTACATTCGTCATTTCCACAAAACTTGTCCCAACCAAATACTGTTTGGATTCTTTCCGAAATTAACACCAATTCACGCATCCTATTGCCATAAATTCACCAAAAAGAACATTTCACACTGGTGTTAGTTTTGTCTTGGGACATTCTAGGTATGCTTCGTTTAACTTGTAATGTTTGGTTAAATTTGAATCCAGACTTTTATCCGCAACGCATTGTAAACCATCAAACATGAGGCGTTTCTCGCTGCCAGCAAATATGCCATATAATGCGCAGTTGTGAAACTGACCTGAAAATCATAGTCCAATCAACCCATTTCATCAAATTTTAATATCTTTTAATTGTGAATCGAACACAATGCCCAATGACTTGTGGCAAAAGTAACTTGACTTACTTTTTGCTTCCTTGCTCTGTTCAGGTGAAGAGCAATTGGCTTGTCGTACCACCCGACGTCGTTCCTCAGCCGAGACATTCTCTTTCACAACCGTTTTCGAAACTTGGCTTCTGGACGTCAGCCTCCATCTCATCTTCCTCAGAGCCAACATGGACAGATTGTTCTTCCCCTTCGCTGGAATTCGTTTCCTCTCTGGAAGCTTCCTCTTTGGAGACACTATTAACTCTTGGTTTTGCTTGCTGATTTTGACGATTCGGAGACGGTGGTTTTGGTCCCCTTCTTTTTCTCTCCTGCTTCTTCCGCCTACCACTCACGCTTCTTCCAACGACACGCGGTCTTTCCTCCTCATCGCTCTCCTCATTAGCCAAATTCATATTATCCAGCCGCTTAGGCTTCCGCTTCTCACTTTGGACCACTTTCTCCTCTGCGCTCGAGTACTCTTCCTCATCCGACGAGGATAAAACCTTGAGATTTGCAAATTTCATTTGCTGTCAAATATTGTCCTGCTGTGCTTTTGTTTGGCATGCTTTCTTCTGTCTTAAAGCAGAACCCTCCAAATCAAGAATTGAAGGGATTATTACGACCAAAGGCTAAAATGGCAATTGAATACTGCGGCCGACTGTAGTCGACACGCAACGTCGAATTTAGCTTTTTTCACGCAATTGTTGCACTTTTGCTCCAATTATCAACAGGAAAGGAAAACAAAAATTAGTGTCATCTGCATGAACAAAGAGGTCCTCCGATCTTTAGATGTACACTTATTCTAGATTGAACATTAAATCCCGGAAAATGTCGTTTGAGATTAAAATTTACACTTTTACTATTGCACAGTATGCAGTTAAACGGAAGTTGTTCAATTATTTGGTGTGAAGGAGTCTAGAATTTCACGAATATATCTAAAACTGGTGTTGGATTGCTCTCAAGCGTTTTTCAGAAACTGAGTATCACATTCTATTGTCCTTACCTTGACTATTTAATAGCAGAAAGCTCAATGGTGATCTTTTATAGACATATCTTTTAGTGCAGTTTCCATGGTTATTACAATGAAGCAAACACCCATGTGATTCTAACATGTAACGATTTTGTAATGAATAGAAACAGGAAAGTCACTTTGACTTTCGTCTCCCATTAGTTTTTATGAACAACATCGTTGACAGGGGAATTTTTTAGAAAAATTTAATATTTGAATACAAACTACCCAATTCCTTGTGTGTCTACTGAAATGCCTTTTAAGTAGAGTCCAAATGCAGAGAGTGGAAGTGGTGCAAAGCAGGGCAAGTGTAACAAATGTTGCATGAAGTTTAAATGACAATAAGGAGTTTTGAAAAAAATATCTTAATGATGTTGTTTGGCACATCTGTGTCAGTCGGTGGGTTGTGGGCCCACTGCTGAGCACTTGAAATAATCGTGTCGATTTCGGACTTTCCCATGAGGTGAACATTAAGCGTAGACTTTCGTTACTTTGAGTCTCGCTGAAGAATAACTTGGCCCTAAAATGGGGGCGCACACTAGGAGACGTTTCAATTCCCATGTCTTTCAACGTTACCCCAGTTTGTTCTCCATCCAACTCCACCCAACCCGAAATATCACCCACCGCAAAAATCTCCACCCTGTCACCCCATGTTTCAACGCCCGACCACAGACAAAGTCTTCTAATTGTCGTGATCAAACGCAAGTTTATTTGAAATTAGAGCGAAGCGATATTTTATCAGATAATTCACGTGTAAGCTCGATAGGCCTTGACATCCTGATAGACTCCAGAATAGCAGAGAGTGGTGGATCGACATCCTATCACTGACACTTGGTTAGTGATTAAATTCCACCAAGATGGCTTTCTAAGGCGAAGATATCTTTTTCCAGCGAATTAACTGCTCACTCATCCTTCAGAACACAGACGTAGTGTATGCAACCAGTCGCACAATGTCTTACTAGTAATAAGTAGTATGCACCGCCAACTTAACAGGATCACCAATTTGTACGGGATTAGTAATGGGATGAAGTAATTTCTAACAGGTGCTACTACTTATTTCCACTATAAATTAAAGCAGCTCGCTAATGCTAATATGCTCCGACAATTTGACGGTCCAAAAAGACGAGCGATGAATTTTCATTCCACAATACTCGAGTATGTTTGCCAAGATATTTGACTCTTGTAATTAGACCTCTGTGAAAATTGAATGCCATAGCTCCCATCAGCTAAGCTATTATGTGGCAGATGTGTTCGCGAAATTTTCTAAGGAGGATGTGAGGCAACGAGGTAGGTTTGGAAATTCCAGCCAGACAGGAGAAATAAATACCATTGGCCAAATGGTCATTTTGACTACATCGTTAGCAACAGTGATTTTCGTAATCTAAAAAAAACTTCACACACTACCAACATAATTTTATTATCTATGCAATTTTTTCGTTAGGTGTCTAAAACACAGTTTCTTGTTACACTGTTCGAACATTTGGCCGCTTTGTAGACCCATGAGCCAATCACAAAATGACCTTGGCAACCGACCACGTACGTAGGACCGCAGCGTGGCACGAACCAAAGGCCTTCGCTTTCCCACTTGCAGGATAAAACTCCCACGCCAAATGAACCCCATCTTAAGTCTACTAGTATTCCCGTTTTATAATGACTATATCTACATCACATATGGACTGTCTGACTTCGACAGATGTGCAGATGCCAAAGAAATTTGCAATCTCCGAGGTCTCGTCATTTGCCTCGACCAACTAATAGAAATTGGAGTTTGAAGTCTCCACGTCATCAGCGTGACCTCATAAGGCCAGCGATAAGGTGGACTAAATAACCCATAATCTCACATTTAAGTGAATTCCTGTCTGGTGAGACGGGCACTCGAAGATGAGGACTTAAAAAATCCCTGAGGAACAGCAAGTGGCGACGTAGCATAGTGGAGAAACTAACCTCTGGAAATTTTCACTTATAGTCCCTGTTTAGAGTATTGCATACCGCCTCTAAATTTTTGAAGAAGTGGGAAGGAAATAAGGCGGAACCTTCCCAGAGTCCTCCAACCACATCCCCTTCTCGCAATCGCCACCTAGTTTCAACTCACATTGTGGGGTTTATTAGCCATAAAGTAAATAAATTGAAGCGGCACCAAAATCATGTGTGTGTGGATTTTCCCGACGATGCTCGCAAGCGGTGATGGAGGAAGGCGTGGGAGTATGCGCCCAGAGTTGAACGCAGAAATGCACGCTGGTAACCCAGCTACGCTCTCACCCTCCCTTCCTCCGTCATTGCAGTCTTTTACATGACGCTTCAGAAGATACGCAAAGAGGGCAGTTCAAGAGCCATGAATATGTGAGGAAGAGTAATGGCCGAGGAGGAGAGAGCAATACGAGAGAAATAAGGCACTTGACTAGTTGTTGCGTGTGAAAAAGTGTGTGTGGGGTTAAAGAAGGCTGAAGTATTGTCCGAAAGTGTATTTTAAAGGAGAGAAAGTGGGTTCAATAGAAGGAGTGTCATTTCTACTCTTCTACAGCTTCCTTGGGAGCATCGCCTTCACCCGCCGGCTTTAACTGGTCCCGGAAGTCTACCTTCTACAAGGGGGAAACACGGCAAAACAGCCATATTCGTATGAACGCGCAAAGCCTGTTGCGAATGTTCAAGAGGTCAATTTAAAGGAGACGTTGATGACGCACTCCTATTGGCTCCCCGTGATATCGATTTTTGCCGCTCCCCCTGAATTCGAACTTAATTGGCCACATCATTCACCGAATTAAACAATATAAAATTGCGCACTTCAAAATGTGAAATGTTAGAACATAATCAGTAAAGTTAATGCAAAGGCGTACGTGGGAGGCTTCGTCTTTCTCTTCAAGGGCAAATTTATTTTGTCCCGTAGACTTCAGTTGGGTTCGGAAGGAAGCCAACGTCTTCTCTTTCTTCTCAATACGCGCCAACTGACTTTCGGTTTTGGACACCTTTTTGAGCACGGGTTTGACGCTATGTTGACGAAAAGTTGTAATTGATTTCAGCTAACACTTTGGGTAGAAGAGATTTAAACGAATAAGAGGGTGTACTCACAATTTGCCCTTGACATCGTTCACTTTCATGGTGAGTTCGTTGATCTCGATGTCTTGGCGTCGCAACTTCATCTCCCAGTCGTATTTCTCACCTTCCAACTGAGCCATTCGTGCGTGCAGCTCTCGAACTTTCTTGGCAAGGGCGGCTTGAAACAAGGGAAAAGAAAAAGGAGAATCATTTTAGTGGACGGTAGAAATTACTTCTTATTTAGTAAAAACTCCGAGCAACCCACCATCATCGAGACCGTCCAACTGAAGAGGTTGAACCCTTGATCGGAGGTAATTCTCCTTCTCCTCCTGCCTCTTCTTCATCTCCGCTTTCATTTCATCTGCCGCCTTTTGCATGATGAGTTGCTGAAAAGAAAGGAGAGCATTCAGAGTAATTGACCCTAAAGTCACTAAAGGGACTACGTTGGTACCGCTGCCAACCCACCTTGAGCAACCTCTTCTTCTCCGGTGACAGACCTCCCAAACCCTTGCGCTTCTGGCCGGGCTTGCGCTGCTTTTTTGCAGCCTCTTCAGCCTCCCGTTTAGCTTTCTCCTTGAAATCAAATGAATACTAGGTTTAACCTTCACAGAAAAGCCCTTCTCCAACTCTAAGACATGCTGTCTCGGGCGTAAGGAATATTCGTTTCGGTAGAGTAGAACACAAGACTGCCTACTCAAGTGTTCCTTGTAGCGCAAAGGGAAAGCAACGTTCGCTTTGAGTAGGTTACAATGCAGCCAAGAGATGTTGGTGCAGTTTTCATGCTTGAAGGTGCTGTCTTGATTTGAAAAGATGTAATTTTCGCATAATCTAAACTACCTCTTGTTTCCTTTGACGCTCGGCAGCAGCCTAGATTTCGCGGACAGCAAAAAAAGCAGACAAAACCGTGTCAGAGATGAATTCACTCCCTTCACTCGCATGCCATGCAAACTGTCGCAACTTTGGACGCATTTGGAGCATGCAACCATCCTTCTCAATACTACGAACTTCACCGCCTTTTAAAGCCATGCCGAGGTGTCAATCGACAGGCCACTCATTTTGACTTCATCAGGGTTGTGCCGCAGATCTTGTGCTGAAACGTGGTGGAGGCGGGGCAAGGAGTCCTTCTGGACTCCTTTAGTGCTCAATATTAAGAAAGAGCGGTGTACTTGTGCACACAGCGTGTGTGTATGTGTGTGTGTGTGTGTGATCATTCCACTCAAAACGGGGTGCCTGGGACGAGAAAAAGAAACGAGGAACCATGCACGCATGCACCAACCTCTTCGCGCCTTGCCTCTTCCTCTCTCTTCCTACGCTCCTCCTAAAGTTCATTTTATGTCGTAAGGTGAAACATGACCCCAGACATGGATTTTTTTAGCATTTCCAGCACTCAAACTTACTTCTTCCTTATGCTTCTGGGTTTCATCCTGAAGGGAAATATCGGGAAAGAAGACAAGTGAGATCTGTTCCCCTCAACTAAACTGGAGAAGACATCAAAGTAGAACTCGTGCAACCCGGAGCAACAGAAAAGGGACGATCCAAACAATCACGCTAAGTGAACACTTAGGGGGGCCTCCAAAAGTGAGACGCCACATGCAATACACACACGCACCCGGTCTATCTAACCCCGCAATCGTTTGAATCGTTCACGCGGGGATTATCTACCAATCTGACACTGGTTTGTCAGTTTGACTTGACAAGAGAACGGAAATTAACACGGACACTCTCATATCACAAAATGGCGAACCCGAGGCGCGGACACGTAACATTCACGCAATCGAAACGATTACATTTTTGCGCCATTGGAAACACAAAACGACATTTAAAACAAAAAAAGGACACTAGAAAAAATATCGTGTTTTACCTCCGATTCTGTCTAAAAGGAAGTACGAATGTAGTTTTATTAAGGCAATTTTCGTGTTCTCGTGGCAACAGGGAGCGGTAGGTATAACATGCTTGACATTAAGGGGCGTGCAGAATGCCACATATCCTGGCACACTGATGGCCAAGTTATTATTAAATTTGGCTTTCTGGGGGTCTAGGAACGCGGTCTTGAGCCTCGCCGCTTTCGATGCAGTCTTGTGACATAGACATTAACACGAAGAGAGAGCGACACGCATACGAGAGATAGAGAAAAGAGCAAGGGGAAGAAAAAGGCAAACACCAACGAATACTTGGCTACTTTGGCACACGTAAAAGGAAAATGGCGAGTGTAGCAGATGACCTTTACCTCAGAAACCTCCTCCTACACAAAATTATGAAAATACAGTCAACAGGATTAGTGTGGTTAAATATGCACAAGATTTGAATGTGTTTTTACGGGAAGCATGCACTGTACCATGCGGGTGGGGGATTTTTACCTCGGACTCCGAGGCCTGCGAGAGTTAATGAGAGTATAACAGTCTGTTATGCGCTGATATCAGTAATTCAAACATATGCAAGCACCAATGTTGTATTAAATTGTCAAAATCTAATCACATTGTAAAATATAGTCAAGTTAAAAGTGAATCAAGTCGTCGGAAGGAAAGTGGTACTTACAGTTTCACTGAAAGAGAAATGCAAAAAAGAAGGGACTCATTTACATACATTTGAAGAAGAGATTAACGTATAAATGGAATAATTTCTATGCCGAAATTTTCGAGGACCCTTCCACCTCTTTACCCATTCCCTACTACTAAATGGTAAGGATATCCTACCTTCTCTGCTCTCTCAAAGAGTCACAATAGACCTTAGGGGAAAGGTGAAAAAGTTGACCTACGATAGGCTTTCCTCGTCGCTCATGTTGCTGGCGGTGACGAATTCAGTTGAAGGCTAGGAGAGAGAGGAGGATGATGAAATAGTGTCCAGTATTAAGGCAATGTTAAACGCAGACAGGAAGGACGGAGGAACCAACCTCCGAGAGGCGCTCGGACAGCAACTGCCTCGCCAATATCAGGCTGGCAAGAGGGCCAACGGTGAAGCCGTCGCAGCACCCTAAACACGCTGCCTTCCCATTGGCCACCTGCCCGCGCCATTGATCGATGTTTAACCGGACGTGTAGCTTTGACTACTGTTCACTCGCACGAAAAATCGATGGATCTGCGCGTTCAGGTGCGCAAACTTACGCGCGCGTGCGTGGGGGGGGCGGGGGGAGTGGGCGCCGAAGACGAGGAGAGGCAGGCGGATGGCGGGGAGAGGGGACGAGTGAACGAGTGGACGTCTTGCTTCTGTCCTACTTGCACGTACGCAATAATGCACTTCAGTACTCGTAGCTGCCTCGTGGAAGGCATTAAAAACGCGTCATCGCAAGTAGACTGGAGGACTGTTCGGGGGAAAGAGAGGCGCTCGCATTTTGTATGGATTCATTCGCAAATAAAAGCATGGGCATTATGTGAACGGTGGAGGGGAGATGAAAGGAGGGAAGACTAGTGGCGTCCTGCATTTTCATCTATTAACTGGCCCCCACTTCGCGTTAGCTTTTGGCACTCCTCCTCCTCCCCTTTGTCATCTTTTGCAAGGCAGTCACCCACTTTGAGAAACACACCAGTCTACGGGCGTCGAGCCTAATTCTTCGCTCCCCCACTTCAGTTCTCAGCATGCGAAGTGACTTATAGGAGACGTTTTTTACGGTGGTCTTAAGACCTTCGGGTAACACAACCCCAGAGGATGAAAACTCTTGATGATTCATTCCATTTCGCCTTGAAAATATGACATCGAGAGAAGAGAAGCACGATAATCAAAAGATTAAAATGAGAGAAATTTAAAGGTTGTCTTAGGCTATAGCATGTGTTAGCGTGAGGCCAAGGTAGATCTCCAACGAGATTAGAAAAAGGGAAGGAAATATTAGTAAATGGGGATTGACGTGGAAAATGACCGGACAAAAAGGGTTTATGTCGATCGATAGGATGCAGCCGACAATGTCGGTCTTAAGTTCGCAAAGAGACGTTGAAAACCAGTCAATCGCGGAATAATTACTGATTTAGAAGCCAGTTTGCCTCGAATACACAGTAATAGAGTTCCCAGTGCAAAAATGCTTGCTTCACTGGGGCTCAAGTAAGTGGAGGAGTGTAAGGCAAATCATTATTATCTAATCAGATTTGATGCGCGGTAGCGTCTACTTACACGTGGAATGGATCACAAGTCCACTATACGTCATTAATCTCCCATTATTTTTAGCACAACGAATATCAGCCCTCATTTGGGAAGTAGATCGGCCGTCCGGGCCATACCCTATTCGTCATAACCATGATAGTTAAGAACCAAACATTCGGTGCTGTCCAAATTTTCGTCAAATACAACACAAATTTGATATACAGATTTTTTCAAAGCCCTCGAAGGCATCAGCCCTTCTAATTCTGAAGAAGACGGACCTTTTAAAGAGAAATCGGGAAGTTATATCACTAGGTGCTATATATATATATATATATATAAGTTATGTGGAGGGAAAAAGTGGTTTGTAGTCCTGCACTTGACAACCCGTATAAGAATATGATTATTCTCTTTCGAGATTATTGCATACGAGTGGTGAACGAGATTAAGAGCTGCATTTTTTTTCTTAAAAATGCAAAATTGGAGAAGTGATTCTTTATCAACATAATCACTTAATAACGGCTAAAGGCGCACAAATAATAGGTTTTGTTCTTTCACACATCGATGGGAAATATTAATTCACCTTTAAAGCGAATTTGTTTTAATTTCCTCTTCGCCCAACATTTGACATGATTGTTTACGGCAGGCGACCTTTAAAGGCCGTCTACTTGTACGAATTTCACGTGTTGCGCAAATAAAGGTAACTCCCTTCAAAATCTGACATTTACAATATTCGTACCCAACTTTAAATACGAGGATAGTTTCCCCTCCTTCCACTTCTGCACAAGTCTTCATTTTCCTATCAAAGAACCAATGAAAAATTAATAACAATTTTACACGGGGGAACCATATTATATATAATAAACTGAAGAAGTAAAAGGCTGCTGTGTATTATAGCCCTATAGGTTATTCGTTTGGAAATTGACTGCTTAAACGTAACTACTGGTGTGCTGATGTACCATCGATTAGGCCAAAATTTTCCGTGTGTTTGTGTGGCTCTTCACAAACACCGCGTCTCTCCATTTCTACTCAAATGCCATCAGTAGACTCAACTACGCTCCATTTATAGCCAGATTTACCCCTTCCCTAGGAATCTTAACCATTCACGTAAGCTTGACCAAAATTGCAAATATAAGTGCTTCCAAACGGATGAAAATTTCGCGATTAAGGGCGGAAAATGAATGTATCAGAGTTACCGCCAGCTTCCTTCCCAATTAGTTTGGACAATAATTACTCCCCAAATTTACTTATCTTCCACTGGTCACGCACGGACAAAAGTTGTGGAGAAATGGAACTCGTTGCGAATATGCACCGGAGCATTTCTTTAGCTGAAACTTGTATACCCCCATGCAATAGCATGCCAAGTGTTGATAGCAAAACTAGGAGAGGGAAACCTTTATAATCGGACCTAGTTAACGTTAAAAAATCTTATAACTCCTAACAGAACAGTGTCTTTCTGTACACTTTTTAGGTATGTCGTAACATTCCTTCACGTGGTCCAAGTCGAAATCTCCAACTCTCATCGAAATTTGCTCAATGGATTCATTCATATTTAACGAGAGTTATAAACTTTTCATTCAGTAGAACAGTCTTTGAACAGCTGCGTCACTTGGACGTGCTGCCTAGATGTTAACCTGACTCCTCTCTATCATGAATAATTGGTAAGGTTAAAGTGGTGCATTTTCACCCAGCTGACACTCAAGAGTGATTTTTCAGGTGAGCACGACGCGGCAAAACGATTGACTTTTTGTTTTTCGTTTGCTTTATTTGTTTAATCCAAGAACAATTTTACACTTCTCACTTGCATCAGATGGTATTTCAGGTAAGGAATACATTACGGTTAAAGAACGCCTCTTGTATTTCTTTTTAGATATTTGCTTTTCTTATTATTTAAACTATCGCCAGATCTAATTCACCCGACACTCAAAAAAGTTATCTTGTTTAAACTAACGACCAAATGGTGATAGCTTATCCACTGTAAGGCCTGAGAATTGGCTGGAAATAAGATAAGATCAAAAGTGGACTCTCTTAAATTCTTTTTTTACTTCTTACTAACTACGTGAAATCCTCTTTCATGAGAAGCGAGTACTTCAAACATATATCGGGAATTAAGCTGCAGCCATTCCATTTGTTCGTATGAACGAAGTACCCTTTGGTCAACCACTTAACTCACCTTCAGGCATCGTGTGACCGCCCTCCGACAAAACAGTTTTGGAATCGCGAACCACTTAGTGATTTGGCCATACAAGATAAATGCAGTAATTAAAAACATCCTCACAGTAACGATTGGTGGAGTGGTGCAGACGTCAAAAACATGCAATAAACTCTGTCTCACCAAGGGATTGTGTGGACTTCGACAGAAATTAGCTAGAAGGAAACCGTTCGCCTAAGCTCCTTTTGACTTTAGTTGAAAACAATGAGGTTAACAGTCTGTCAGAAATATCCTCTACACACCTGTCTTTATAATAAGATCGTATTAGTGTCTACTTGAATTTTCTGTCAGATTCCATTCGAAACTGTCATATCGAGTTAAAGCAATTAACTTTTAATGGAGGAAGGATGACACTTCCTTCCCCGAAATGTAGCTCTCGGGATTCACTACTTCTTCCGTTCGACAATCAATGCTAAGTTATCAGGCGGTTGCCCTTGTCAGATGTTGTCCAATTTTGGTTGTCAAATTTAACACTTGAGGTCGCATATCCAAAAGAAAATGCCGGTTAAATTAGCTTTTATTGCCAATCGCCTTAAAGTGAGCTTCTAATGGCCATTTCGGAGGGGGAGAAATAAACCAGTTTTAGCAATGAATGAAAGCGGTGGAAACTGATGAAGTATATACTACTGAAATGAAAATGGGGCAGTGCTTTGACATGTGTCTTAATTACGTGCTTAAAGGAGCTTGAAATTTGTCTTAGGAAAATTCACACACTGTGATGCAATAATCGTAGTATTTTCCAAACTCGAAAGTAACTTTCCTTGTAACCGCGGCGCAACAGCCCACCATTATCGTCCTTCCCGATGCATTACGTGACGCTACCTGCTAATCATTGAGATTGGCAGATGTGGAAGTATAGGTAGGGACGGGCCAGGCGATGGAATACAACGTTTTTGGTTGATACCACCCCTACAATTATCATGATACACGGAATTCGGCCCACAACAAGGATATAATGAGTGTATTAGCGGCCATTTCCGCTGACCAGTGCACGGTGTCTATGCGTAGCGCGTGACACCACGCTTGACTTTTACGGCTACGCCCAACTCCGGTCTATGACGTAGGTGACGTGGCAGCCCTGTCCTTCTGATTCACCCGTTACGTAAAACTTCCGCCTCATCACGAGTGAGTTTGTCACCTTCTATGACCATTTCCACCCCCGCGCCAACTGGCTAGCCGACTCTCACGGTGGTGTGGGAGGTGAAAGGGAAGGAGGGAGAAGCAACGAGATGGAGAATTTTCACTTTCGCGATAAAGAAGGGGATACAGATTGCGCTTCGGGGGAGATGTGTATCTTCAATTCAATCAACGAAAAGACGCATTTCTCACAACAATCCCGCATCTGGTCTTGAGAAAGGATGAGAATAACATTGTTCAAAGTGAAGAGGAGGAGGAGGAGGAGGGCGAAACGACGCAGAGCAAAGGAAATGAAGGAGGAGGAGGAGGAATCGAAGAGTGGAAGTGAGCCGAATGCCCCCGGTCAGAGGAATCGCATCGTATCGCAGTACAGTGCAAAGCATTGCGACTTAAAGTGCGCGACATGCAGGGGCAAAGTCAATGTGGGTGGAGGACTTTCCCGCGACTGGCAGTGACGCAGGCTTATCTCCCCCGAGGGTGAACTGGCAGAGGACATACGTGAATGGGGAGTGGAGGATCTGAAGACTGCCGTTTAGTGTGTGTGAGCAAAAAGAGTCCAAGACGTAAAATTCAGGTGACAAAGTACACTGAAGGGTTGGAGACATATCGAGGATGGGAAGATGTGTATTAAATGAGGTATGTACTTGTGGAGAAAAAAAGGTTGCGCAGAAAGAAGGTGGAGAAGTGAGGTGTTATGATGAATGAGAAGCGTACATTAATTTCCAACACAGAAGGCATTGGTAAAGAGGTAAGACGACGGGTGGATTGTGAAAAATAAATAATTTAAAATAGCCAAGATCGTAACTTTGATTAACGTAAATCAAGCCATCAATTACGCATTTCCCTCGGAAGAAAACATTTCCAAGCATCGCCTAAATATAAAGGTTTCTTCTACATGGCATAAGGAGAGAGGAGGAAAGGGTGTAGGAAGGCACCGTGATGAGAAGTTTCCTCAAGTCTCTACTGCCGTACTAATCCACTTCCACTTGTCTTCAAAATCCTCAGCTCTACAGATTCGCCACACTCAAACTCATTCTAATAGACAATTAAGGACCCAGTGGACGACAGCGTCTTCACTACCCGATGCTCAACACCGATGCGAAATGGTGAGAAAACACCGGTGATGCCACTTTCGTCGAAGACCAGTCTTCGCTGTTACCCACGTCGAGGGTGTCGGTGGTGAGGATGGTGGCGTGGCGTCGCGTGGCGTGGCGTCGCGTGGTGTGGTGTGGTGTGCTGTGGTGCGTGTCGGAGACGACGACGACGGGGGAGATTGAAGACGACAATCGGATGAGAGTAAGAGGAAGACGTTTGTAGTCTGTCAGTGACATGCATCGCCGTCGTTTTCCACCGACTTGCAGCACTCCGCAGCCATTTCACTCCTCATTCCTACCACCGCCCCATCTCCATCTCCACCCCCTTCCCCATCCCCTCCGGTCTCCCTTAGCCTCCCCAGCCTTTCCAATGTCCCGCACATTCAACATCTCCCCTCGTCTCCCTTGAATCCGTCGAGCTACAATCTCCATTCCAGCAGACCATAGGAAGCGGCTGCCCTCCACCGCCCACGGCTCCAGGATCCGAAACACCCCCAAAACAGCAGGTTTCACAGGCGACTCGACGACATGTCAGGTTGAGTCGCCTCGTCATGGTGGAATGCGAATGCGAGTGCGCCTGTCTCCTGCCTCCTGCTGCCCATCGCCTCGACAGCCTCACTCTGCCTACACACTCTCCACCACCCTCCACCACTCTCCACCACTCTCCACCACTCTCCACACTATCTTCATTTTGTTTCGCTGATGCACTGACCAATAATGCATCTCCCAATGTCCATTTGTAACACCACGCCAACAACCTCCCCTCTCTCCCCTTCCCCCTTCCCCCCTCTCCCCTCTCTCCTCTCCTCTCCTCTCCTCCCCTCCCCCCTCCTCCCCGCCGCCTCTCACCCTCTCCATCTTGGTGTCTGACAACTGATGCACCAGTCTCGTCAGTCCACACTTCGGCTTCACTATTGTAGCGTCGCGTCGCGTCGCGTCGCGTCGCGTGGTGTCGTGTCGTGTCGTATCGTGTCGTGTGAGATGGAAAAGGGGGGGGGGGAGGAAGGGGAGGAGGAGGAGGAAGAGGAGGAGAAGGGGAGGAAGGGGACAGGGGAGAGCGTCTGTTCTCGCGAATCACACCCAACTCGACTAATAACGCCGACCGCACGACAGCCCAACGTCACCTTCCAATACATTTGTATTTCTCTTTCCTTCAACTCCTTTTCTGCTCCCCTCTCTGTCTCCCTCTCTGCCACCGCCACCGCCTGCGTTGTCGCCACCTCCACTACCATCAATCGTCAGAGCCTGGCCCAATAGCCTTCCTCTTTGTGAGGGTCCTCACAACCGGCTGAATAATTCACCATTTCTCAACCACATCACATGACTCTCCACACATGCAGGTCACGTTAGTGAAGGAGAAGTGACCACCAGGTCTCCCATTAGCCAGCAGTAACCACCAACACCAAAATGACAACTGCTATAACAAACTCCACCCTCGGGGTGGGCGAACTGAAATTTGAAGGGTCATTTACTAAAGAGACGAGGACTAACACGCCTTTCTTTTTTCTGACCATCTCACCCTACTTTAAGCACGCCTGCATATTAGCTCTAATCTAGGCAAATGTACGAAAAATGCCTTAAAAGTCTGCAAAGATAAACTTGTTTTCCAAAGCTCGGGCCACCCACTCAACTCCCATCTGTCTGTCAGGGTTCGTAACCGGCGGAAAGCAAGCAACACGAAATCTACAGCCATCCAATGGTCTATTAATGCAACTGATCGCACTAAATTCTGGCTTGGGCAACGTTAGGAGTGGTTAACTGGTGCATGGCCTCGATGACGGTCGTTAGGATGAAATACTGGAGGAGCTTCATTTTGGGGCGGCCAAGCATTCACGGTTTGAAAGTGAGTAAATAATGTTTTGTTAAAACAACAGCTTCCCTCAACAACGATTCTTTAAGACATTGTAACTGACAATCTCTAGTTATGAATTAAAATATCGATAAATAATATTCCAAGCTTTGGGTGCTGGCAACATGGAAACATCCACGAAACGAAAGCACCTGATTGGCCACTGAGGTGACCAATAGGAATACGAGGCTGCCTTCCGTCTATTATAAGATGCGTCGAAGGAGGCACATTTGACAGCAATGGTTGGAGTTCACATGCGCAACATTAGTGAGGGCCATCAATCTACAGGCATATACATGATTATGCGAAAGTTGAGTAGTACAGTTAAAAGTCACCTATCACAAGAACTATCCCAGGAAATTCCATTCATTCCACTGGAGGAGCCAACATTAAGACGTAAGATTCCCTGGAGCATGCCAAAATTCCTACGAGATCGTGGGTCTATCGGGTATGTCAGATGTCGCCAAGACTACGAAGAGACGACTAATAAGGGTGGAATTCAAATGGTTACGAGAATGGCCACATGCCCTGAACGAGCAAGCTGGCCGGCTATCACCAAGACGGAGTTGAAGGAGCACGAGATGGAGACTGCGACCTCCACACTTAATCTCTCTCCCATCTGCCAGGAGACTGCTGTGCAAACAAGACTCGTAGTTAACGCCATGTTGGAGCACAGATGGCATCGAGTCTTGGAACTTCTCTCGGAGAACATTCCAACTCAGTCGGTATTGGAAAATGGATCCACTCTCCCTCCTCGACGTCCATCTCTACTCCTGTGTGCTTGTCGATGCGACGGAGGCCACGATTGGCTACGAATACGACCAGGTGGCAATCAAAATTTTGGACAGACTTCTCGTGCAAGGTGGTTCGATGCAGATTGGACCCGAAGGGATCCAGGCGAAGGTTCTCATTTTACTCTTTCAAAGCCTATACACCTCATCACAAATCGACTTCCACGCCATCTTCCGACGACTCATTCAAAGTGGTCTCCACGTTCCTGCCGATCTTCTGGTCACCTGTGACCTCAAATCTAGTCCATACTACAGACTACTTCAATCCTTTGCCCGATGGCGCGTACAAAATCCAAACGCCAAGTTACCGCCCGACTCTATTATCTCCAAATTCATACTCTTCTTCAACCTCTTCTACTCCGGTGCCAGCGAACTTCCCACTCTACCATCCACCGACAATACGGCGATTGACGAGGTGATAACTCGCACCCACTTACGAATTACCGCCTTATTTAAGCACAATCCACTCGCCCTATTCGCGCAGACGAGGCTGAAGGTGAGAGACCTTCTGCCGCGGAGGTACTTTCGCGAGTTGATTTCCACGGGACTGTGCACTTCAGTCCCGTTTTTCCAGATGATTCGAGCCTCCGAGAGTGCGGCTCAGGTGAGGGAGCTCGTCGAGTGGCTGAGAATTGTCCAAACGTGGCCAGACAACGTTAGACAGTGTGTCATGTTCCTCGAGAGACGCGCTCTAGCCAAGGACCTCGATTTTGTACTTGCCCCGGAGATAAATAAATGCGGGACTTCATAACCATGCCTTGTCTAGACAACTCTCGAGGAGAGGGTCGAGTCGTTGGGCGGTCGCAAGGTGGGACTGACTAATTAGGCGATGCGAGCTGGAAATAGCCTCAAAGAGCGTCGAATTTCTCCCCAAGGAGGTGACCTGGCGAAGTAGGGAAAACAGATTTTAGTGGGAGAAGCCGCATCGCCTGTGAATGAGGTCGACGCAACCTGACGTGTAGTCGAGCCTCCCGTCAGACGTGCTTTGTTGGAGGCGGTGTAGCGTGGGGCGGGGGGGAGGAGGCTTCCTATTCGCTGCCCGAAAGGCGGATGAGACTCCGACGTACTCAGGGCAGAGGAGGGGGGGGGTGGGAACACCGGGGAGGCTGAGGAAGAGCGGAAGGGACGGGGCGGTGGTAGGAATGAGACGTGAAATGGCTGAGGAGTGTCGCGAAGGCCATCGAGGACAACGGCGATGCAAGTTGCTAGCAAACCGCCCACATTTTCCTCTCACCATCGCCTCCGACACCCACTACACCACGCGAAGAATCATCCTCGCCGAAAGTGTCATCATCGGCATATTCCACATTTCGTCGTCGTCCTCTTCGCGTCACCACGCCAAGAGAATTGTCTGTCAGAAGGAGGGGAGTTTGTTAAAAACCGTGTACCGAGACATTAGAGGGGTCTGAAAGGAGCGATCGAGTTAGGGACGCCTCCTTCCCCCTTCTCGTCGACGCTGTCCGGGCAGCAGTCAAGGCGGTGAAGAGCAGCAGCACCAGAGGCAGTCCTGGTCTTGAATCAACCCGATTAACTCGTGGGAAGCAGCATCTCTTCGATCCCTTTTCTCTCCGCCCGAGTGCATCCACCGATGCTCGTCCACCTCCAGACAAGGCGAGGTTCAGGACATGGGCTGGAGCGAGTATTTCCCAGTCTTGAGCACAGACTGGTGGTGATTGCACCCTGTGGCAGTTGTTTACTTCGTTGCCAAGGTGGTGACGGCACAGGGTATTATTTGGACGTAGCCGAGGCAAATGCTTCCGGTAGTGTTTCTAAGTCGTCCACACCGGAAAAACAAACTTTGAACTAATTTTGGTATAAGACCTTGTTTAAATCCGCTGTCTGTGAACATTCTTTCTCCTTCGACCCAGGAAATTCAACAGATCGCCTGGCGAAGATTATCTAGTGAGCCGATTAATACCACGTTGGAAACTATGAAACGGGAATTGAAAAGAAGAATGTAATCAAAATGACAATTAATTGAGTTATTTTGGTCATATTCAATCGAAATAACTTCGTTTGGCACCTACGATGTTCTGTCAACGATTGGGCAAGTCGTGTGTGCCGTTTTGAAATGATTTTTGACTTTTAAAGTTAATAAACGACGAGGGTAGTAGTCGGTAGGAGAAATACCAGATGAATGTGGAGGACGAGGCGGAGAAGTTGATTTGCCAACACTACTTGAAGCTTCATGCGGTCGTCGTTCAGCGTTGTCATGTCAACTGAGCAACGCCGCCTCTTTTTGACTTCACAAGTTTCTTTTCATTCACGAAGCCCCTTAAATGCACGCCCATAGGACTTCGCTGGTCTGCTGATTTCGCCTGATGGTCAAAAGGAAGAGAGGAAGGCCTGGTGTATCACTCCTTGAGCCTTCCACAAGGTTTTGATGAAATTTCAGCTTAGAGGTGGGCCTTAAATGTGGTTTATTCTTATCTACCCATTTGTTTGTATGTTTTCAATTGTCACACAAAGTTCACTTTTCTGCTTACGGGACGATTTGGTGCGAAAACGGCGGCAAAAGTGTGTTTCGAAGGTAGCAAGGAAAATGCTCACTTGGTCTTAAAACCGTCGGCCGATCATCTGCAGCACGGCTGGCAAATATGAATCCAATTGTATTTTTTTATTACTTATTCTAAAACAACCGTAGCCGTATTTCGAGTTTACGAATACTTGCGTATGTGGAACGAATTCCACAGTCGTCGTCCTCGATTTTTCCTCGTTATCAACACACGCCGGTGGTCTTCCGCGATACGAGGCTCCTTGACGATTCTCAAATTGCCAGAACAAAATTTCTGCTACAAAAATCACACATTTTCCTCTTCATTAGCGGATTCACTTGCCAGTGCCTCAGTGATGTTTCTCAAAGTCCCCTGATTAACTTTGAAATCGCATAAGAAAAGAAGAGTTAAAGCGCATTTCGTCTCCATCCGGTCTAGGGGAAAAGTATAATACAGAATAGACTGGGAAGAAAGAAAAAATAGTTTATGAAATGAGTGAGATTAATTCTCTTTAAGAGTTATAAACAAAAATATCAGTTGCGCTTCGGAATGCAACTCTCTCAGTTGACGATAAACACAAAACGTAAATTTCGTGCTTTCCACCCTAATAATATTTCCTCGGCCCAAATCCTAATAAGTAAGTGTTTAAATGATTTAATAGACTCATTAGGGAGAATTCCACTGATTTGTAGAGCAAAATCGGCCTAACAAGTCCTTTTCCCATGTGACAGCGGAGGAGGAGACTTTCACTTAGTTCTTTTAGACTATTAAAATAGCTCTTTTAACGCACTTTAGTCTCATAATAAGGACTTTTGCCTCATTCTGTCGGTGTTTCCCTCAATTTTGTCATGCTCGAAAGAGGGGATAAAATTCTCTTGAGGTGGGACCATAAGTCAAACCCGTGCGGTGAGGCGGGCAGGTGGGAAAAAGTGGGAAAAAGAAAGAGTGGTTGTCTGTGCCAGGAATGGGAAAACAATGTTGTGTCCCATTCCTGCCTTTTGTGTTTAACCTTGAAATCCACCAGTTGAGTTGCTGTCCATAGACAATGGAGGAGACAATCAGATCAACTCTCCCCTTCTGCGGAGTGGCCAACTTTTTTCTGTTTTATTTCTTTTTAACAAACCTCTCAATGTCATGCTTTGTATTTTCATCACTGTCGAAAACTCATGAGTTTTGGCAAGCTGAGAGTCACAATCCCGTTTGACGGATTTTAGTCCATTAACATCCAACGTTCGACCACCAAAGCATTTTGTCAGATCGGATCGTCCTACGAGGTGGTGGATTCATCTACAGGGTGGAAAAATGATCAAAAATTGTGCAATCGCAAAGCTTGTAATGCAAAAAAGTATTGTCCTCCCTTTCGTGGGAATTGGGAAAACGGGAAATGCTGGTTAAACGGCAACAGATGGTACGTTTTAGGGCCACACACCCATCAAAGCCTCTAATTATGCACTCTTTGATCCCCAAAAAGTGATTGACTTCCGCCCAGAAGGCCGAATTGTGTGCATTCGTTCCACTGAGCGTGACCATCAACATGGAATTTGTTCCGACAAAATTAACTTTTTTTTAAAAAAAACACAACATCAGCCTGGACTTGAGAGGTCGGAAGTGGGACTGACGGGCAGGACGCAGAACTGCAAAAAACCTGATATGCCGAGGCGATGCAGTCGCGGACGCTGAGGTCACATTTAGGGAGGTTTCGATCGGCTCAGGCCGTAGCACGAGGAGATAATGCGAGAGACTGAGGCGAAGACAATTTTGTTCTGTCCTGGCAAGTGAAAAAGGACGAGGGAGACGATCATCTCAGAGAATTTACTATGAGCCCTGAGACGCATGCTTTCCTTTCCCGATGGGCCTCGGGTCGTCAGCGAAGCCTCTCTTCAACGACCTACAAATTAAGCCGTCCCAACAGACCAGCCAGATGACTCTCATTTTCCACAAATGGGAATTAACAACGGAACCGAGTCAGAAATCTTATAACCCTATATTTTCCTGAGGACAATTCAATTTCTCCATTTCAATTAACGTCGCGCTGAGTCTTTCTTAGTTTAAATTAGACCTCGAAGATGCGGTGAATTCGTTTGCCGGGCCAAAACAACTTGCCTTTTCGTTTTGAGACAGAGGAGGAGAGGGAAGTGGGGAATTAATTCCGCCTCATAGTAGAAGCAGGACAAATTGTAGAGAATTTGGCGAAACTAATGCACACACAAAAAAACTTATACCCTTTTCCCTCTCAACGCTAAGTGACGCGACTTCAGAAAAATATTGTGGCTTCAGTTTATAATTTACTTTTGTTTACAAGAAGGTCTAATCAACGTTTTGGAAAAATTTGCTACAATCTGCAGGAACGCAGGACGGAACGCGGTTTGAGGTTGACTGGCACAATCGTCTTAAACAAAAATTTTAATTAATTTTAACCGTTTGGGCTATAAAAATAAGTTCGTTTTTCTATAGATATCTTTGTCTTTCTTTGGTTTGCACAAAATGAAGAGGTATCCTTTGGGATATTGTGAGTCAGTTGTTGATTAGTTAACTGAGAAATGAGGACGCAAGGAGAAATTTCTTCTTTCTTTCTTCTCAACGCTAAATGACGCAACCCCATCAAAATATTATGGCTTGAAATATTTTTGTTTGTAAAAAGGTGTGACCGACGTTTTTGAAAAGTTTGCTATAAACTGCAAAAACGCAGAGCGGAACGCGGTTTGAAGTTGACTTGCACAGCCATCCGAAACAAAAGTATTAATGAATTGTAGTTAGTTGAGCTAAGAAAATAAGTTCATTTTGTTTTATCCATATTTTTGTCTTTCTTCAACTAGTACAAAATGCCCCGGTACTCTTTGAGATACCGTGATTTAATTATTGCTTAGTTAATTGAGAAATGAGGACATGAGAAAAAGTTTAACAGCTGTAATCCCCATTAAAATAAAAAAGCAAAGTGTTTTGATTTCCCTGTGCAACTATTTGAGTCGTGCCATCTGTCATTTTTTAATAATTTGTTTTGTTATTAAAGCACATTTCTGCATGCTAAGATGACCGTGGAGCAGTTGAGAGTGTAAGTCAAGCATAGACTGCATTCTCCGATAACGTTACAATTTTTCCACCTTTGTTTTAATTGTCCGACATTGTAACTTCTTTGCTTATCCTTGCAATCTCTTTCGTGACCAACCCAACTCCGTGCTACGAAATTTTTATTTAAGCTGTGAGCGTGCCTCGAATTAGTGAGTCGTAATGAGAACGGTTTGGCAGAGTAAAACGTCTAAAAAAGAGATAAAAGACCCTGAATCGTGGGAATGGGTGTATTACAGCCCACCATAGGCGTGTGCGAAACATAAAGGTGAGTCTGGAAGTCCACCTACTTCAAATGCCCGTCTGACTGTTGAGAATAGATGGGGGTAATCGAAGATCCTCATAAAAGCAACGATTTATGACTTACGATTTACGGAGGAGATATCGTATGAGTAAATTTCTCAAGGACATTGATTGGCCAAACAGTCCCTGTCCCTCTCTAACCGATAAGTGGTGACCGAGTCTCTTTTCTCCCAGAGAATTCTCGCTAAGCGGGCATGTTTCCTCCCCTTGAAAGCGAACGTCCCGCAGTCGGCAGGGGTAGGCGGCGCAGTTTTTTGGTTCAGCTGTATTGTTACGTCTGAATAGTTGCGATTCAATGGCAGGACACGTTTGAAAGGTCACATGTTGCGCGCTATTCTTTCTACCAAGGTAATTTCACTGAGTGGGAGAGAACGGCTACACAATATTTCCTGTTTTTTCTCGATAACTCGCTCTCTCCGCCTTTACCTAAATGACCGCGACTTCGATTTAAAAACATCTGCAAATTTGGCAGACGGGAACTGCCACATCGAGAAGGCGAAACGAGAGGAGGGGAGCGAAGTCGAGGCCATTAGAGAGAGAAGATTGTATTTCTCAGGGAGAAAATGCACCTTGTGAGTTTTTTCACAAGTGAAATGTGGATCATGTGATCGTTGTAGATTCTGTGGCGTTAAGTGAAGAATATTGCAGTATAATAAAATAAGGAGATTTACACCAGTTGTTCGTTGAAGCCTCAACTCGAGGTTCAGCCTCGGCGTCCGTAGACAACGTCGCCGACGAGATCGCATTAATTTGCTCGGATGCGGAACCGATTGGCATGTTTGTAGAAGGGAGGCTCTGTCCCCCAGGCTCCCATCGCGTCAAAAGAGTAAACAGCAGATAAAAGGGTTCTTGCGACGGTGAAATAAACCCTCGTGAATGGCGGAGAGTCCGGAGGATGAAAAGGATATATTATCTACCGAACCACGTAGACTTGACGCTCAGGATGGGCGAACTGACGTAAGTAGAGTCACGAGATGCGTAGACGGAGTTGTTCTTTGCCCTTGCAGTTGTCATTTTGGTGGTGGTGGTTACTGCTGGCTAATGGGAGACCTGGTGGTCACTTCTCCTTCACTAACGTGACCTGCATGTGTGGAGAGTCATGTGATGTGGTTGAGAAATGGTGAATTATTCAGCCGGTTGTGAGGACCCTCACAAAGAGGAAGGCTATTGAGCCAGGGTCTGACGATTGATGGTAGTGGTGGCGGTGGCGGTGGCGGTGGCGGTGGCGGTGGCGGTGGCGGTGGCAGAGAGGGAGACAGAGAGGGGAGCAGAAAAAGGAGTTGAAGGAAAGAGAAATGCAAATGTATTGGAAGGTGACGTTGGGCTGTCGTGCGGTCGGCGTTATTAGTCGAGTTGGGTGTGATTCGCGAGAATAGACGCTCTCCCCTGTCCTTCCTCCTTCTCTCCTTCTCCTCTCTCTCTTCCTCCTTCCTTCCCCTTCCTCCCCCCCCTCCTTTTTCCTCTCACACGAACACGACACGACGCGACACGACACGACACGCACGCGACGCGACAATAGTGAAGCCGAAGTGTGGACTGACGAGACTGGTGCATCAGCTGTCAGACACCAAGATGGAGAGAGTGAGAGGCGGCGGAGAGGAGGGGAGGAGGGGAGGGGAGGAGGGGAGGAGGGGGAGGAGGGGAGGAGGGGAGGAGAGGAGAGGAGAGGAGAGAGGGGAGAGGGGGAAGGGAGAGAGGGAAGGGGAGAGAGGGGAGGTTGTTGGCGTGGTGTTACAAAATGGACATTGGGAGATGCATTATTGGTCAGTGCATCAGCGAAACAAAATGAAGATAGTGTGGAGAGTGGTGGAGAGTGGTGGAGGGTGGTGGAGGGTGGTGGTGAGTGTGTAGGCAGAGTGAGGCTGTCGAGGCGATGGGCAGCAGGAGGCAGGAGACAGGCGCACTCGCATTCGCATTCCACGATGACGAGGCGACTCAACCTGACATGTCGTCGAGTCGCCTGTGAAACCTGCTGTTTTGGGGGTGTTTCGGATCCTGGAGCCGTGGGCGGTGGAGGGCAGCCGCTTCCTATGGTCTGCTGGAATGGAGATTGTAGCTCGACGGATTCAAGGGAGACGAGGGGAGATGTTGAATGTGCGGGACATTGGAAAGGCTGGGGAGGCTAAGGGAGACCGGAGGGGATGGGGAAGGGGGTGGAGATGGAGATGGGGCGGTGGTAGGAATGAGGAGTGAAATGGCTGCGGAGTGCTGCAAGTCGGTGGAAAACGACGGCGATGCATGTCACTGACAGACTACAAACGTCTTCCTCTTATACTCTTATCCGATTGTCGTCTTCCATCTCCCCCATCGTCTCCGACACGCACCACAGCATACACCACACCACGTCACGCTACCACGCCACGCCACCATCCTCACCACCGACACCCTCGACGTGGGTAACAGCGAAGACTGGTCTTCGACGAAAGTGGCATCACCGGTGTTTTCTCTCCATTTTGCATCGGTGCTGAACATCGGGTAGTGAGACGCTGTCGTCCACTGTGTCCTTAATTGTCTATTAGAATGAGTTTGAGTGTGGCGAATCTGTAGAGCTGAGGATTTTGAAGACAAGTGGAAGTGGATTAGTACGGCAGTAGAGACTTGAGGAACATTTTGCATCATCATTCTTTCACACGCTTCAATTGTTCATCCATCCATCCATCTATCCATCCATTCTTCCTTCCTTTTTCCTCTCCCTCTATCCTCCTCTTTACTTATGTCATGGACCGCGTACCTCGTCGTTTTTATCATCTACTGTTTGTGGTCAGTGATATTCTGACACATGGTTTTCAGTTTCATCACGATCGCCAGTCTGTCCCTTTCCATTGGACTTTAATCGTTTGCCCATTTCCTCGTAGTTTTCGATTGACATCCTCCAGTTACCATGGCGCCAGTTAATTAGCGATACCGTCGTCGACGTACCTTTCCTCTACGTGCCACTTTTGTTCTTCGTTCATACTGCGTGTTCCACCACTCTCATTGAGGCAGGAATTTGGCGTCCCAACCTAGATCCCTCCCTTCCTCCCCTCAATCGCTCGTCCACACGTTCTCCATCCTTCCAGTGTTCGCTCTCCCCCTTTCACCAAGTCCGAAAATTTAAAACTGAAAGTGAAGATATCTTCTGAGCGTATAAACATCTTTCTACTTCGCATCTCTCCTTAATTTCCGCCTTATTTGAATATAATTTCGATCTTGCCTTATGGTCTTTTACGCGATAGTTTACCAATGACTTTATTTTCTGCACTACGTAAATAACTTCAAAAGTCTAGAGATTTTTTAATCGCATTAATCATTGACGCGTTCCACAGGCCTAGTAAATATGAGATCCCCTTTTCCTCGAGGCCACCTAACAAGACTGCGATATTGTCACACTAAGTTGCCTGACTATCCGCAACCAGTAGGACATCAGACCAACAGCGAAGTAATTTGGCCTGTCTACTCTACGGCAACTTAAATAAATATTTAGAACGAATTGCTGAAATTATCTCATTGCATTATTTCAAATGATATATTACATGTACTGATAAACATTTTAGTAGACATGTTTCACTATTTTAGAAAGTGATTTGCGACAAGCAGAATATTTATCTGCTCATGATTTATTTCATTTGCGTTTCTTTCCCCTTTTCCTTTTACACATTAGTAGCCAAATCGGCGCGCGATCATAAATTCCGATTAAAACTTGCGTATGTCGACGAAACCTATTCGTTGTGTTTTACATTAACTTCTTGAAACTTAATTTCTCCTTAGTAAAATATTTCAGAATTTTGCGACTAACTAGTGAGAAAGGTGGGGGGTCCACTCCCACATAACATCTCACAAGCAACCCATATATGGAATTCAAGATGCATTGCTATGGGTTATTCACCCACTTTTCTTGAGGCGTTTTAAAAAATGACAACTCACAATTTTTTTCTTTTGACACTTAAAAAAGTAAAGTAGTTAAATAAATGAACTTCTTTTTAATTTTAGCAAGATTTAATCATATCTAACGGCCATTACACAATATTCGGCCGTCGTCTGCCTCGCCCCTGCGCATCTTAATTCGGCACTGTGCCAGAATTTCACCTTCAGGATATCGCCCAATTTTAATCTCACACCCCTGTACTTTTCCTCACATAGGATCGAAGAAAAACGGGCCTTTTGGATCCGTCCAAGATCGACGAGTTGCTTAGACGATATCGTTAAAAGAACCCCACTAATCTTTGCCACTACCGTCTCCTTTATGACTCCCCATTATAACGCTATTTGAGTCCGAGCCATAAACTGCGGAGACAGGACAAAAGGGGCTGAATATTTATCACCAAAGCTAGCTGAAGTTATGCAGATAACATCCTACTACGCCGTTATTTACGTTTTCTATTGTCGAGTGCTTCAACTTGGAGGGTAATGCCGATGATTATGCGGAGGTGGAAGACGCAGACGGTGGAGAAATGGCACAGTTGCCTCAGCGAAAGGGGGTACCACACTGGGCGTGGCTTTGTCATGCCGTCGCTGACATTTTCTGCTCCACATGGCGATCTGTAAACGACCACAGCTACACATTCCCTGACTCATGCTATTTTAACTTTCGCCTGTTGTGTTGATTGTGATTCATTTGTGCGGATTAGGGCGATCTCACCTTCCCTAATCTTGCCAAGTCCATGTGGTTGCCTCTGGAAGTTGTTTAGCATCCGACGTGAGGGTGATCGCCTCCCCTTCCCCCTCCCGCGCCCTCACCCGGGGAAATACGACAAATTGCCGAGATGAGAGGAAGAAATCTGAAAAAATCCAATTTCCCCGGGAGCAGATTTTTCTATCATAAACGCTATCTTCCGCCAGCTCGGCCACCCACCTATCAGCAAATCTGCTTGCTTACAATTACCATACAGAAATAACTAAAAAAAGGTTGTAAGAAAGATGGGAGAAAAAGCGTTTTTCCCTTTGAATTGACACCGCTAAAACACTTCCCTTTAACCAAAATAAGATGGCTATGGCTAAAACAAATCGCCTCATCCCTTTTTCCAAGTAGTGCGCGACAAAGTGATAAGAGCAGGAGACTCAATTGCAGGCTGGCAATCCGGGTGACCTCTGCAATTTCGGGGTTAGGCTCGGGTGAACCAATCATCTCCCACAGGGTACAAAAAATGCCCCACTATCCGCATCCCCGCCGTGGTAATTAAGGCCACAGAGGCGGTTTGTAAAACGGCAGAGATAGTTTGGGGGAGCGGATAGCGCCTAGGCCGTCTTTCTCGCCTCTTTCGCTTTGGCAGCATCACGCTAATCGGCAATTAGCCCATCATCATGGTATGGAGACGATTAGAAGCAGCGCTAAAAACTCGCCTCACTCCAGACACCCTTGAGCCAGTGGCAAATAAACATGTCAAATGCAGACGTAGAAATGGTATGTGTGCCGTTGAGGGGAAGGAGTCTTCAGCAAATGACCTTGAACTCGTCTCAGGAAAAGTCTTATTGGACGGTGCCTTGGGGACGCTAATCCCAACGGGAGAGGGAAACTTCCATGCGTTATGAGAGATAAACCAACAATAATGGCATCTACTTGTATGCGAATCTTGGTTGATTCTTGCAAAGCATTCCGTTGTTTACTAGCACGATCCCTACGTAATGACCCAAGTAATAGCCGAAGAAGGGGAGAATTCTGGTTCATAGGCGCAAAAATTGAAGTCTCCTTTTGATCTGGGTCGGAAATATGTTGTTCTTAGAGTGCTCGCCCTACTAACTTACAGAACGTTTAAGGAATCGACCTAAGTCCCGGAATGTGTATCTCAATTTACTTCTCCATCTGTTCCTTTTATAAGCTGTCGTCACGAAAATCGCAATAGGCCGAAAAGCCGAGCAAGAGGAGTTGGGGCAGTCGTGAAGGAAGAATAAGGTAGTCGAAGTCGAATTGAAGTTTTTCTTTCAATCTCTCGCCACATCTTCCCTTCCTGCTCATCGTCCTGTTGAGTATTAACACTGAGCAGGCTATATGGGTGTAGATTCTGTTTGTCTTCTTAGGGTAACTGGCGTTCAACTGACACCGCCTTTCTTCCGGTGCCCAAGAGTTCGCGATAACCGCTGAGGAACTCTGGTCTATAGGAGATTTTGTTAAATCTCTCATTACGACTACGTCTAGGCGCTGAAAGAAGCTCCCCTGAGTACACAAATAGGACATTCGAATTGCTCTACCAAGGCAATTAGGAATTGTCAAGCTCATTTTTTCGGGCTACTGTTACAATTTGATGTGGAGAGGAAAGGCGATCAAAATAACGAAAAACAGTAATTTGAAGTACTTCTTTGATTCTTAAAGCTGGCTGTTCATACGTTCCCATGCCAAATAACGGTGCAACGAAATGTCCTAAAGTAAAGGGCAATCGCGATGAGGGATCAAATTCGCATAAGATGTAGTGTGCCAGAGGGCATGTTAGTAAATTGAACATTTCTCATCCAATGCATGTGCAGAAATGTTTAGAAGCGGATTTTTGGAATAATGGCGCATGTCTCCTGGGCGTTGTGCCACGTTGTTGAATGAATTGAGAGGTTGCGCCAAGTTATCGAACAGGCAAATTGCATTTACTGTTTTAAACTAGCAAGTAATTTAGTGGCGACCTAAGAAACTTTAGAGAAACCTGAAGAATGCAAAAAGAAGTCTGAAGCTTGCCACAACTTCCACGGTTAATTTTGCAGATATTGCTGTAATGACTCATCGAAAGTTGGGATGATTAATGACTCAGTTTTTCTGGCCACTTAAACAAATCCAAGGTTCCTTTTAACACGTTCAACTTTCAAAATTACGATTTTTGTGATTTATTAACTCTACGTCAAAATTAAATGTTTTAATTACTAGCTTCTATACAAAACTACAGTTTACTTTTGTCGGTTGCGATTTCCTGAATTTAAATTTGGCCAAACGTTTTAATGCTAGATATGGCATTGTCAATCTTTGCACGATGCTTTCAAAGAATGATTAGATCTTAATCGGAAAGGATCGTCAATTTTTGCCCTAAATGTCACTTTTCACATTTTGACGGAAACGCACATTTTTCATCGGTGAATTCATCTCTTCGCACCCACAAGGTACGGTCCGTCGAGCAAAATAGCTCACTCAATTATAATAAGTGCAGTGAATCTAGCCTTATTCACAAGTATATTCCCCTCAGGTAAGAGTTCTTCCTTCAACAATTTGTTCAGTAAAATACCAATAACATTCCACTGGACATTAGCCCCTGTTAAGCCTTTGGAAAGAAAATATTTTAGAGGGAATCTGAGTCTACATGATGTATCGGTAAATAGATAACCGCTAAATAATACAAATGTTAAAAGGCTTCCCGCCCAACCAGATAGTATGTCGCCACGCAATTGTGATTGTCTGCGCAGACATTATTACCTTCGCAGTTTTTACACTTCAATGAATAGTTTACTGTTGAAGATTTTGTGTACATATCAACAGTAGCCACTAATTCATTTTCCAATGTCCCGACTTCCCTTCCTTATCGTTTGACCAAGAAGTCGACTATCGGCTGGTAGATATCTATATTTATTGTAGAATTACCAAAGTCCTGGTTAGAAACCTATTTCTTTCCGGATATAGGTCTCAGTTCGATTTGCACGTGAGGATACCGACCAAATTGTGTGCCGATTTGGGAACGTCTCTTTTACGAACGCGTCAAGAAAGGATTTATATACAAACATAGAGTGCGTTCGTATATTTCAAAGTTTGTTTTTGGTACTTAAAAATTCTGAGGTATACAGTGTTATAACTTCACTCAAACTTAGTGGATTTAATAATATGAAAAAAGAAGTAGAATTTGTGCTATTTCGCATTGACTCGACGAGATGCGCAGGTCACGCTGCAATAAGTGGACACAAGAGGACCAAATTTGCGCGCTCGAAGTCGAATTAAAAGCCATAAATTAATGGGGCAGTTTTCACCAAAATCCACATTTTATGAAAACCCCTTTGACTCCATGTCTGTGGGAAGCACACCCCTAATGTGTGGACTTTTCCTCTCCTCAATAAGTTCAAGGCGGTACGATGAGATGGAAATTGCACTTAATGCATAGCTGCCCTAGTAACTTGAGTCTGTAACTGAAAGAATGATAAAAACGCAGTGCACTAGATATTTAGGATTTCTGGCAGTGTAGCTGTGACCTGGAGAATGGAGGAAGACTTCATCTCGAAGATATAAATCAACTCGGAGTTCAATTCATGGGATTTATTTTTCTAATTGTGTATGAATGAATTATACCATTTGCGTCAAAATTAATGTGCGCTTCCCCATTTTATTTCGGAGTTGCATTCTCGCAAAAGTGTTAAAAATGAGCAATGAATTCTCTTTATAAAAGTCAAACCGAAAAGGAAAACACATTCTCCTCACTTTCCTGTTCTGCAACAATGAGCCGTCACAGTATGGGACGACAATGAATAAACTGCGGCAGATTGACCAAAACCCTCAGAATTTCAAAGCAGCAAATTTATAACACTTGTCAGTCATTTTCTCGTTTTCACTAGATAGTTGTGTAGATTTGTTTAAATTGTTTATCTGATGAGTCGACCTTAGCTTTGCAAATGTCCGAAGACTCAACCTCCTTAAAATGCCGACGACTTCCACTTGACATCAACATTCAGTCAGGGCAGTACGAAGATACGATTCTTTTAGAAGTAATAATTAATCTTTAGACACAACAGCATCAACTGCCTTCTGAAATCTTCTTGTTAAAAACATTTTCTGAAAAATAAATTATTTTTCCGCTAGAGGAATCAGCGAAAGCGATTTAAGATTTCGTTTTAACTAGCCCAAAAAACACTTTAAACTTTTTCTAAATGGTTGACAATTTCAAAAAAGCATAATATGCGCAGTAGAGTTGAAAATAAATCGGCAGAAATTTAGTTTTTTGATAAAGGAAGACCAAATGCTTCCCTGGTGAAAGTGGTCCGCCAGTCCACGTCCCATTCTCCGCCATGTGCCTGTCGTACTTTCGTCAAATTTCAGGTGACCAATGTCAGTAACACTTCCCCTGTCAGCATAATGTGGCGTCGACTTGACACCTCGACAGACGACATAAACGCCTTGTCAGATATGCAAACAACTTTGGCACCATTCAGCCCATTTGTCAGCCATTAACTCTCCTGTCTAAGTTGATGGGTGTGGGAAAAAGGGGATTTCTTGATTGACGGGATAATCGCCGGGCAATAGTGTAATTCGCCGCCTTCGATTTTATTTTTTCTGGCACTCAGACTCATCTACGTACCCCCATCACTGTGCAACGGCTATCATTTTGACAAAACGTCTAATTATGCGTATTCCAGGTGTCAGTGTCTTTTCCTCTCCTGCATCCTTCAACCACCTGCTAGGGGAATGGAATGGACGCGCTGGCCGCGGAAATAGCCATTAGTTTAGAAGGTTTTATGTTTTCCCAATGGCTCAATAAAATTCCTCCGTTTCACGTAACTCATTTTAGCGTTTCCTCCTTCTGACACTTTCCCTTTCACTGCCCAACCCACAACTCCTCCTGTTTTGTCGGAGGGAATGTGTTTTTGCCAATTCGGATATTTAATTCAGGTAGGTCAATTTCGCAATTTTTTGGCAGCCTAAACATCAGCCTCCCTACTTCTCCATTCATATCTGCCGCCCTTTGCTGCAAAGACTACGGAAAATGGTTTTCGCCAGGTATTGTTAAATGACAAACCACATAAGTCGACAGCGGGGCGAATTGTCTTTCCCGAACTTCCTACATTCCGCTATTGGAAAACCCCTATGAAGACTTAGGCGGTACCCACTTTGGAGAAAACGGGGAGTGGGAATTACGTTGGCAGCCGCCTCATCATTTGACGATAACGCAAACTAGAAGATAAAATTTTAGCATTGCTACGTTTTCAGGAGTCATTATTGCTGGGGCAACCCTCGAAGGGGCTGTTGATGACTCATGGCAAAACAAAAAAGACATTCTTCTTTAGCATCTGAAGAAGAAAAAATAATGGATGACAGGCGGAAGCCAACATCGGAAGATGACTGAGTCTGTGCTGGCCCCTATGAGGCGCGTCGGCATTAGTTTGCGGGAGGCTAGGCCCCTGGGTGAAATCTCTTTGTAAACGCCATTGTTGGCTGCTTTACGATCGCCTAACTACCTCATTTGGCTAATTTCACAGGGATTGACTCGAACATTCCAGCACATCGTGTGTCCATGACGGAAAGGATAATTTACGCTCCATTATAAAGCGAAGCAGGAGACTACTTCACGCCGAGCTAAATAGTAGTGGCAGGCATTCCGGGATTTTTTTACATATTTCGGAAATGTCACTGCCTGTCACAGGAGGACTTGACGCCTTCACTTTATGAGCCTAAAGAAGTCCAAAGAGCAGGCGATGTTTCAATTTCACGCTTCAATGAATGGCATTTATACGTGACTTTACGTTCTCTAGACAACAAGAAGTGTAAGGAAATGAATGGGAGTATTGGCGTACTATTTTCGTACATGAATATGAATTTAGGCATTGAATCTCCTAGCTCACTATCACATGCCGATTAGGCGTTCAACGCCATTTATGCTTTAAATCATTTATTTCATTGCAACCAGTAAATTAACACAAAATGTTACGTAATAGGAGTCACAATGACGTGATTAATATAAACAAACAAATGAACAAAGAAAAAGATTCACAAGAAATGAGCTTACCTTTAGAGTTATTTGCGTCTGCCTTTTTTGTGAGCAATATATAATTACTAGGTAGAAGAATTGTTTGATAATTGGGATTGCAAAGCTAAACCAACTTGTTGCATCGCATGAATTTCATTCATAGTTCTACTCGGTTTTGTCTGAAGGCAAGTGCCTGGAACTATAAGTATGAGATTTGAGTTTGAGGCATATTTTCCGTTTCTCATAATTGCAGGGCTGAAAACAGTGTTATCACATTTTGCCATCGCACATTCGCTGACAGAGGCGATAGGGTTGAGGCGGGGAGGTGGTGTTAATGCATTTTCACAGCCTTATCGCCTTTTTTTCTAGCCTACAAAATACCGCAGTTCATGCTAGCTCTTAATTCCTCCTTAAAGTTGGCAAAATTCGATCCATTTTACCATCTCTCCCAGCCGGATATGTTTGCGGCCTCTTGAAAGCGAAGTCACCAAGCCAGTAAAATTGATGCTTAGGACATAGTTTCCGGATCTACTGAACTAATTTAAGGAAGTCCTAAACGGTAACTCCATACACTAAACGGTGACTCCTTCCAAGTTTTGCGTCTCTGCATTCCATTCGCCCTCTCTGTTAATAAACACTCGGTTTAGCATATAGAATTTTTTATGTTTTGGCAGAAAAAAAGACCTTGGAACTACAAACATTGACGTGCTGCCATAGTAACCATTGGAGAATTCAGCAATTTAGCCTGATAAATTTACGTAAATTGTTAGCTCAGGTGTGTGACTCGTGTTTTTCACAAATTCCCGACACCTGCCCTTTCTCGCTCTCACACACATGCGCACACCCAAGCTGCAATAAATGGACTCGACGTGACACATTTTTATTGCATACGGGAGCTACCAAATCAAATACTTCATTATTTTTGGTCTTTACTTAAGCAACTAATGGGCAAATTGAGTTTTAATGGGAATGAAATAAACATTAGGCTTATTTGGCCTTAAATCATAATGCATGACTGCCGCGCATAATAAAATAAATTGTGCGATATTCAGCCAGCTCACTTAACCGCGTTTACACCAGACTTAACCACTTACCGAGTCAAGGTGGGTGGAGGGGGAGAATGGAGGTTGGTTAAGCTGACATGTCACGAATCCTCGTTTCTAGTCGGGATGACTTTGCACCCCCTGTTGATGACGTCCGAAGGCGTCTATGCCCATTAATTCTACTTGCAATGCCTCATACGCCCACACACACATTCACACTTTTTCACACCCACACACATACATGCAAACAAAATGGGGTTAAATCGGTGGTCAAGTAATTCCGTCAGGCGTATAACACGACAAGTGGGGATGTGGTGAATTCACCGGGTGGACATGACGTGCGTCTTCCACCATTTTCTCCTTTATTTGTCAATATCACAGCGATTAGAGAAAGTGGAGACATTCCTCATCGAGCGGGTATCCGCGTCACCACGGATTGTATTTCGATGGCACTGACAGACCGAAGGCGCTTCACCGGTGAGGCTTGTTGACTCACTAGAGGTGTCCCAAGAACAGGCATCGTGGGGGCTAGAAGCTTTCGGGTTGGATTGCTCTGAGTCCCGGGCCCCTTCTTTCGGGAGAGGCCACAACACATTTGCAGTATATGCTTAGCCTCCTCACGGAATAACTTTCCAACAAGGCAGTAGAAAATCCAATTTGTACAGGAGTTGAGGAAACAGAGACTGCGAAATAGGTAGTAGTAGAATCGGTGGATGTCGGGATCGACCTCGACTCCGCTGAAATTGCGAAACATGAGGAAGGTGATGAGGGGGAATGTGCTACTCATGTAGGCGATATTCATGCAGATGAGGAGGCGAGTCACGTGGCCAAAGTTGTCTGGTGCATTGTGTCGACTGCTATTATGCTCGGTGGATTGGCGTTGGAGACGCAAAGGGGGATAAGTCGACACGAGATTCTACGAACTCCGAGTGGTGCAGATGATCCATAATACGTGTGGAAAGGGTGGACGTATCGATGGTGGACTTAGATCGTACGAAGGTCTGAGTTGAAGTAGATCTGCCACAAATTGGATTAATGTCAGTAATGTCAAGTGCACTCGATCTGGAGAACTTTCGTACCCACTTTGAATTGGCCGCTTGACGTCGTTTAAATTTATTCCCCAATTTGGCCATGTTGAGACAGATGACTGCGGTGGACATGGTCATTCCCAGTAGGGGAATTATGCCCCAGATGATGAGGTCACAGAGAGTTGTCCAGGTAGAAGATATCGCGATCGGTGGGATCACAATCGCCTTCTATTACCTTCCAGTAGATGAGGTAGGGCGCAACCGGTGCCAGGAGGATGAAGGTGATCACACTCCACACGATAATGTGCTTCCGCGAGACGCCAGCCCGAGCTCGTGCATGAAGAGGCTTGAAGACGAGGTAGGCGCGCTGCACCGACAATGCGGACTGCATGTAGGCGGACCAGTAGAAGGCGTAATTGGAGGAGGCTTTGTGTAGCTTGCAGATCACATCATTCTGATCACGAATGTCAAATTTAAACCAGACTTTGAGGAGGATCCACAAGCCTTCCAGGGTGAGAATGAAGAAGTCGCCGATACAAATGCTGGAGAGCCAGAGGAGCATGTTATATTGAAATAGTTTTGAGCAAAAGAGGAAGAAGAGACTAAAGAGCGTTCCTAACACACCGATGATGATGGTGAGTGGAAGGTACCAGCGCAGGAAGTAGACACACAACTCCTCGTAGAGGTAAGCATAGGGCCGAGCGTTCGGAAGATCTGTTGTCACGATGATATCGCTGGTATTCATGTCGAATTCGTCATGACTGTCTCCACAGGTTTGATAAGAGTAATCTGCTCTTCGTCAATCGCAGTCCCTTATTTGTCCGTGTGCTTGCAAGTCTGTCTGTCAGCCTTTCTTTATCTATGTGTGTGTTTGTGTTTGTATGTATGTGGTACAGTTATGCATTTGTGTTTACTGTCACCATGGCCATTTTAATTGGTCGAGCGCGGGACCAATTATCAGGAGCGCACAATTCATTTGGTCCAATCATAAGCCGGTGTGAAAGCTAATTTGCAACTACTTTATCCACCCCTCGTGTATACATATAAATACCTACATTTACTACACGCAATAAATGCGAGTTAGGAGGGCGGAGAAGACGGAGTGATGTTTAGTAATATTGGTATAAATGTTAGTTAAAATGCATTCGGGCATGAGCTCCCCGAACGAGGATTGCAACCTAAATTTCACCTTTTCGACTATTATACTGTTCCATCCCAATAGGTTGCAGTTTGAGTTTGGACCGGAAGACAAATCGACCCTATTTTACCAACAAGGCCCTCGTAACCATGTTAAATGGTAATGCGAAAGAATACGGTTACGGCTGACCCTCAGCCTAAGCTTCCTGTTCTTAGGCATACTAATAGCGAACTTAGGGACCTTAATAGTAAAAAATATATATATAAAAGAATAGTGAAGTTGATTCAGACCAAAACGGAAATGGAAGGAAAGAAAGAAGTAAATAAAATATAGAAGACAAAAGTTTCCAGAGTAACACGCAAAAACAAGGTTGCACTTCGGTGATCACAGCATTTAGCCCTGCACACACTCTTCTGTAGCAATAAGGGCTTTGACCACCCAAATGAGAGACGAGGGTGGAGAGGCTCGGACATATAATCCCTTGCATATCAAGTGGGATGAGTAGTTAAGTGCTTTGTTGCCGGCTCTGTCAGTCGGGGATTAAGTGCATTCGCGTCCACAGAAAATCACACAACAGAGGAGCAGATGCCATTAGCAGCATATTATTTACGTGTTGGGGTTAATCGCAAAGCCGGAGGTAGAGTGATCGAAGCCATATTTTCCCATGGCCTTATGGAACAACATGTTCTCGAGGTGATGAGGTTGGTAGGGTTAACTGACATACATCTAAGAAGCTGTTTTATTTTCTGCAGCATACTACCATGACACTTCAACTCATCACAGCTGGGGTCTGACATTGCTGGAGAAGCGTTGGCTTTGTCGAAACGCTTAATTAAAAAAATGTTCCATATATACGGCATATACAATATATATATATATATATATATATATATATATATAATGTACACGGTTAACTAACAGTTAATATCACGGAATTTCGTTTCAGCACCGAGATGTTCTTTAAATGAATCAAATGCCGGTCGATGGACCTAATAGCTATCACTCACGGTTTAAATGTTGTTTCAAGGAAAATTTACTTTGAAGTGACTCTTGCTTCAATCCAAATGGCTGTTTTCCAGTGTAGATAAAATCTTAATGAGCTTCAGTCGTTTGTATATGCAGAAGAGGCGTCGTAAAAGCTGAAAATTCAGCTCAAAATTTTCCTTTGATCTGCTCATCCTAAAAAACAATCTCATTAAAGGGGCTGTATAAACACAGGAAATCTAACGTGCATCTGGCATTTCATGCCGTCACGTCTCTCCCCATCACAGCGGTAGATTTTACCTGTTTCAAACGTTCAGACGCTCTCCATTTTCACCTCCACGAACATTTTAGGAGGTCAACTCCGGTCGACACTGTCACAGTAATGAGCGATATATCGCAACCGCGACTGCTTGATTCCGTCTGTCTTTTAAATTAAAGTCTTTGCTATCAACTTTTTCCCTCCCTTCTACTCATTACATAGTCACCGATTAAGACCATGATATCAATGGCATGTGGCCAAAAAGGGCCATCCTTCGTTTCTTTGAATGTCCAAAACCTCAGACGAGATATGAAAACTTCCGCCTTAGCAATATCTGTTCAATCATTTGAGGGGAGAAAAATTGCCAGCCCCTGACCTAGACAGAGGCAAGAGAAGTGGAGAGGTGAATGAGGTCGACTTGAATTTCTTATATTTTACAAGCTCCTTCACCTCTCTCAACTCTTCTTGCCCTTTTCTATGCCAAGTTGTTTTGGGGTGCACATTTAATATTGTAGTCGTTGCTTTGGGTGCTCGAAACCACACATACTCGGAATTTTAGATTTGAGATGAGGAAGGGGAGGATAATCCCAGTAAGAGTTGGCAATGTAAAGACAAATACTCATCCCTTCTGTGGATTTGCGAAGTGAGGCGTCAATATGTCACGGCATGTCAGGGAGAGGAGAAGAGGATTTCTACACCGTTCGAAAGGCGCGGTGGTTACCGGAGGGCTGATTAGCAGAAGTTTTACACGGCACTTTCTGTCCCTTTTCCATTGTAATTCTTTATTTTGCCATTTCTCTCTTTCCCAACATGTACAAACGAGGGTGATCCACTCTATCTTCCTCCTTTCTCACCCATTAGGGACAAGAGGAAATGGGATTACTTTGTTCAAGTCAAACGAGCACTTCCCCCTTTCCTTAGATGCAGCTGTCACGAGTGTTTTGGTTGAAGTACAAATATTTGTAATTCCAATTCGCAGACCGGCCCCTTTCAATCGCACCCTCACGCCATGTTTCTCGTCTGCTAAGTGTGAATGTAAGACACGTAATCAGGACCACAGGATTTGCGGTCATCCATTAATTCAATTTTTGTCTTCATTAACCTGTGCATTTTCCATAGTTCAAACGGAAACCGTGACAGAAAGTGTTGAAGATGGCCAACTTTCTCACGCCTGAGTGCACAGGAATTGTCACCTCGTCATGCTTGTTTTGGTCTTACGATTCTGTGCTGAAGGAGGTGGGATAGCGCGAAAAAACGAGGTTGAAAGGTCCCAGGCGACTTGAAAAAGAAACCCAAGTTCTTATCAGTTCCGCCTTACCTTATATCAAACCTTTCCGAGATTTCCTGACGGTTTCATATTAGCGAATGTGAAGGGTGACCGCTGTACTCCCCTCGCAGGTAGTAATTCACCTTTTCAATCTCACTGAAAGAAATTGTTGAGTTATGAATTAAACCACTGGTGTTCTTCATTTCTCATTCCAGGTAGTAGAGAAGTTAGTTCAACGTCATTTAAAAGCCACTAGGATGGTTTTTAGGGTAACCGCATGTAAATGTTGTACGGTGGCCTGACGAGAAATCGAGAACTGACGCTCGAACGATGCAAAGTGGAGGTCCGCCAGAAAAATAAATAAATTTCTTAGGATGATATAGTTGATCTCCAAATGATTCCAAAATTAAAGTTATTTTAATTTTGCCATGTCTTCAAAATAAGTAAAGATGTTTTATTGAAGTGTAATCGCATCGCCGTATTGCTTGATTATTTTAGATTCAAATAGAACCATAAACAGAGTTAAGTTTTTTCCCGTGGTCTGTCCAAAAACGGTAACCTCGATCGTCCGCACAATAATTTGATATCTCCTCCACACTCCAGCCTCATGTTAACTTGACACCTTATTTTACACAACGATAGCTCTTGGGAATATTGGCGACACTGTAAATTGGTCCTAGGGGCTCTAAGCCCAAAATCTAGAGATCGGAATCTTGGACACTGAAGTTCAGGGAGTTCGCGCAGCGGTCATGACGACATTTGGCGCCAGCATATCACGGAGGATGACACCAGTGTTTGAAGCTAAACATGAGACATGGGACACACTCCTGTTAAAGATCTTCGTGAAACAATTATGAGCTAAGCAGGAAGTAGAATGAATACAATTCGATGAATTCACAGGTTGGCTGAATGGCGGGGACGAGGGTGAAAAGAGCTACGTTTATTTATGCGTTGGTCACTGCGCACAATCGCCTTCCCACTAGCACGCCACGCTAGGTAAGAAAAAAAATGTCATTTTGCAACACGACGAAGGTGTTTCCACTTAACCTTTGATTTTATTCTGAAAATATCATGGCAGAGCCATTTAACTAAATAATGCAGACTAAAAGTGCATTTTTAATAAACATTTAAGTTAATATCTATAAAGTGGAATAGTGAGTTTGGAGGCACATTGGAATACTGTATACCAGGCGAGTAGTTTTACCCGAGAATGCGAAAGAATAAAGCAAACGAATTTAATTAGTGAAGTGCATCTTAAACATTGTTTTTATTTCAAACCGCGTCATCTGTATCATCTCAAAATCTCGCGTCTGCTTTGATTTAAATGGGACTTTGATCCAAAAATTTCATTAATAGCTGGACAAATTGTATAACACAATGCTGCAATATCTTCAAAAACTAAATTATCATCGCCTGTAACTTTGACTTTCACGGACACTTGTGACTTACTTTTACCGCTTAAATTTGCGTAACTTGAGTTGTCATGCTGTTGGCGTTTATTTAAGTTTACGAAGGGCAGCTCAAAGGCGATCGAGTGTGCTATTAGAAAGGTGATCGTTTAATAAACTTGACGGATAAAATCTGGCTGAATATTATTAGTCGGGAAATCCCGGTGCTTTCATGTCAGTTTCATGTATTTGACCGATTTATGTCCCCTGATGTACACTTTATAACAGTGCAAGTGGAAGCAAATAGGACGACTTTAAATTTGATTCATTGGGATGCCATAATCTGTCTGCACTCGACGTGTTCTATGAGTTGGTGGGAGAAATGATGGCTCAGCACTAAGTTAGAAGAGGTTTTGATTCGAAAAACAAAATAACCACTACAGCCACTAAAGGCCCACGGCCAACCGTAATTTAAATCTTATTAATCGCTACAGTAATCCAAAACCATAACTGGTGAGTGCGGCGGCCGCCGTGGTCATTCACACAATCCCCTTTGAAAGCCATGGCGAATGTCTACACATATCAAATCCTCATGTGGAGTAGAGGCCATTTGATTTTCTCGGGCGTCAGACGGGTGCTGCTGGCATTCGCCTTGACTGAGCATTATGGTCTCTCTAACGCCTTATTTTCCCTGTACACCCAACAAAATATACCAGACCCGAGTAATCATTAGTTTTGGCCTTTGTCCGCTTCATTATTCAACCTTCACTGTTCCATTGCCAGTTCTTCCCTTCTCCCCAAAGTTTTGGAGCCCGTTTTAACCAATATCGCCACGTAAGGCCAAGACTTAGCACCTTCAGTGATGCTAAGGTACCTCTCATCATCTCCAGATGACCGGGCGTCAGCGAACGTAACGCGAGCACAAAACTACCAACAAAAATCTTGGCTGAGAGTGACTTCTCACCCGCCGGATGCGAACCTTGTAGACGAAGAGCTATGTTAACTTTTTCAAACCCAACTCTCTATGTGGTTTTATCTAGTCCAATTCCACCCGGAACAGGTGGATTTAACTAGTACACGCAGTTGTCTGGGTCTCGTTTCCTGCCATCGTCATACGCCGTTTAGATAGAGGGCATTGTCTACCTGCCAATTCGTTGTTCAATCACCACGATTTCGCGAAAACCTCGGCTACGGCAAATGAATTCGAAACGTGGAAACTCATCTTCCACTTCCATCAACTTGGCATCCTTGCCTTTTAAGTACGGTGAGATGTCGTATGCCGTGGAAAGAGTCCAGTACGCGTGCAAGCATCGACACTGAGGTTAAGGCGATATTTCCACTGACGATTTCCTCGAGGACCACTGACTGTGCCTGTCGTTAGTCCACTCCTCGTAAAGCTGCTTATGTTATGTCTTGTTGCGCCCGCGTTTTCGAGGATATGAGAAATTGCCGGTGATCCGGTAGAAATGCTTTGGTCAACATAGGCGTTGATTGGCCTAGAAAGCCAGGGCTACGCGCATTCTAACTGTAAATCAAATTCCTTCACTGTTTCTAAGACAGTGAGTAAAAACGACGACAACCGGTGTCGCGAAGGCAGCAACGAAGATGCGCCGGTCGTCTGCCGCGGTGTCAGTAGTTTATTCTGAGGCAAATATGAGTCCTTTTGTTTTTTTTATCATTTATTGTAGGCGGATGTCTTAACGCAGCCGTAGGGGTGTAGCGAGTACTTAGTTTAGTCTCAGTTTGGAAAATACTTCCACTAGGTCCTCATTCCTCCTCCCCGTCAACATGGACCGGTGATCTTCCGTGAAGCCGGGCTTCTTGACAATACTCAAATTGCCAGAACGAAATGGGCGTATTTTTTAGTTTGTGAATCCATCTGTGAATGGTGGATCAAGGTTTCGCGGAGCCCGAGCTACACTATGATTCAATTTGGACTCGTCCAATTAAAAGTAGATTTAAACCGAGTGTTATGCCCAATTGGTTTCGGCGAAAATGTATGTCTCTCAGTCGTAGCTGATTACAGACAAAAAAAAACGCGCTTTTCAAGGTTTCCACCGTAAAAGCTGCCTCGATACGCCAGCACTACTTCGTATTTCCACGAAAAAATGCTGTCAGAATGCAGAGTTGCCTAACTCAGACATAAACTAGTGTCGAAAATCCATTGGTTTGATGATGTTAGCCTCGAAGCTACTCAAATAACCGAAAGAAATGCGTGACGTCTCACAATGTCGGCCGAAGATCTTTTCTTCTTTAACCCACTTGCGCAGTTGTCTTGACTAAGCCAGCTAGACGGTCTCAGCGCCACGGTCCATGGCCTCGTCTCCACCGCCTTCCGCCCTCATTTCTTCTCCCCAGGGACCTAAGAGTTAAAAACCCCCAAGGGTCGGTTGCCGCCTTCCAGCAAACTTTCCCTCCAGACGAACGAATATGCCCCTTTTTGCCTCTCTCACTTACTATCCGCTAAGTATTTTACTGACTTCCTGTAACCTTGCCGAGTGATAATGTGAATGGAGAGCCAGAGGACCCGAGAAATGCTGAAAGTGGGTTGAGAGAACCTCTGCACTCGGGGCAATTCGACTCACCCGAGTGCGAAGGCGAGGTTGAATAGTCAGATTGGCGGAGAAGGAGATGAATGCATTGGTGCCTTCATGTGGAAGCAGGCGGTTGAGGCGAGTCGGAAAGACTTATTCAGCTGAACGGTTTGATAAAAGGGCAAATGAAATGTTTGGATGGCTGCTCGCATTGGGAAGTGGGATTAGGTACGGAGAAGCGCGCGAGTATACAGGTGAAGAGATGTTTAAATACGTGGTTTGGACGATAGGTCCGAGCCGCCTGATATACTACTGAAATCATCCTCTCGTACATGTAGTACACGCGAACTCGTCGCTCGGTCTGACGATCTTCCCTCCCTTCCTGTCCCCCTTTTTCCCCTCACCCCACCACACCACCGGGTGCGGCATCACAACGGACGGACTGAGATGATTTTTTTTATTTACGAAGCGCATGTTAGTCAATTTTTATGTTGACCGAAGGGGAACATAAAAGGCGAAGCGTACATGGCTGTCGCGGGCGCTCTAACGGTCGAATGGATGGGTGGCGTGGGCTTGGGGCCAGTCTGGGTGGGGAGGGCGTAGGGTGGTGGAGGAACCGGAAGTGACAGAGAAGGCGAAAGCGGAGGCTGAGGGAGTGGAGGTGAAGTGTAACTAAAGAGGAGACTTGGAAGGTCGTGGCCTTCAACACGTCTGAGTGTCGGCGGAGTCTCTCGTAACCTCCTCGTAATCCCTCACCAAGGAGGTCATATTCACCAAGGCCTCGTTGAACTCGTCTTCCTCCATGCCCTCACCCACATACCAATGCACAAAGGCGCGTTTCGAGTAGAGCATATAGTACTTATGCACTATCCGTTGCCAGGCCTGTCCAACTGCCGAATTGTTGGCCAACATAACGACATTCCTACTGGTCTGGCCGATGCCACTGTCACAACGTGTGACCGGTGTTTCACTGGTGATGCTGACCTTGAAGCCGGTAGGACACCAGTCGACAAATTCTAGACCTCGACACGTCTTCATCTCCGCCAAGGCGACGTACACCTGACCGGGGCTGACATTGCCGCGGTAGAGGAGGGTGCAGGACATGAATTTCCCATAGGTAGGATCAATCTTAATCAACTGATTCTCGCGTTCAAACACGGCTCGTGTTATCTCAATCACATTGGAGGGCTCGTAGGCTGTCTTCTCGGTCGACTGGATGGGCGCAAAATTCGCCAGTGGGAAGTGGATGCGTGGATAGGGGATGAGATTGGTCTGCATCACGTTGAGGTCCGAGGTGAGGACATTCTTGAAGCGCAACGAAGCCGTCACTGCACTGCAGACAATGGCCGCGAGACGGTTGATTTTGGTGTATGTGGTGTAGCTGGAGGAGAGGAAACGCGAGCAGACATCGTACATAGCCTCATTGTCCATCAGCAGTCCGATGTTGAAGTCTTCCATGGTGAAGTGTTCGCCCAGCAGGCAATTGTAGGGCTCAATGAGGGCTGTGGAGAGGGACGGCGACGGGTAGATTGGAATCTCCACCTTCGTGTACTTTCTATAATCCCCGAGGACATCCAATAGGGCTGCAGTCAAACCGGCGCCTGTACCGCCACCGAGACTGCGGAAGAAGAGGATGCCCTGAAGGCTGTCGCATTGTTCAATGGTGCGTCGAACCTCGTTCAGTATGGGTGAGAGTAGCACCTTCCCAATTGTGAAGTATCCGCGAGCGAAGTTGTTGGACGCGTCCTCGTAGCCGGTGATCAACTTGTCGGGGTGGAACAGTTTGCGCCAGGGTCCGACTCGCACCTCATCTGTTAAGGGGAAGACGGTCATAAGTACACGAAGGATGGAAAAGGCGACGGCGTCAGTCACACTTACCGACTACGGAGGACTCGAGATCTACAAAGAGGCATCGTGGCACGTAGCGACCCTGCTCGGAGATGTTAAAAAAGGTCTCCACCCACTCCAATTCATGCGGCTGCTCGAAGAGCGAACCCTCGTTGTTGACTGCGTGCTCGGCGCAGTAGAGCTCCCAGACAGCATTTCCAATTTGTACTCCACACTGGCCAACGTGGATTGAGATGACCTCCCTCTACAACGCAAATGACACCTCAGGCGGCTGAAGGACGCGGAAGAGAGGGGGAAAGGGGGACGCAACCTCTTACCATGACTTGGCTACAGCCTCGACTGCGCTGTCAGTGGGCACAATTGATTGACGGGCAATCGATAAGTTGGGATGGTCGGGCACATGGAGGCGGTGTCACGTCGGCCGTGTCTGCATTGTCATAAGGTCGGTTGTCTAAGGGAGCCTTATAAAAAGCCGTTTTATGGATTTGAGAGGACGAAACTTAATAGCTCTTTTTAATATCCTGCTCCGCCGCCTTCTCCTCCCCGCCTGGTCTTTGCCGCGCCCTGGTTTCCCCGGCAGTTATTGTTCGGTGGCATTGTGCTGGCGCAGGAAATTTTAATGTCCAGGGTAAAAGGTACTCTTATACAGAACAGAGTAAAAGCATTAGCTAGGAGTGAAAAATGCCGACATTATTGTTTATAGTCCCGAGTAGACAGCGGGGAGCGGGGAAGGGGGGTGTTGGGGAAGTGGCCTGAGGGGGGAAAGGGGCATTATGGGAGGCGTCAGACAGGACAGAATCATTTCCACTTCCCGTCGAGGGGGAATGGAGGTGACAATCGCCCTGAGTCGAGGTATTTCTCCCCTTGGTCGATTGTTCAGTTGTCCTCGTCCCACTCGGCCCCGCCCATCCTTTTAGTTTCCTCGAGGCGACCCAGCTTGGTCCATCCGCTGGCCCACTAACTTCCCCAGCCCCGAGACCAGCTGTTAGCCTCGATCCGAGGTTTCAGTGGCTGTGAAGAGAATGGAACGCTTAACAGATGCGTTGGTGATTGCAACATTTTCAGTCTCTCCTCCACAAACCTTTACTGCGCATGCCCATTTTAGGCCTAGAAATCGGATTAAGAGGGGATTTCACTACCACGGTTTATGGCATGTTAGTATTTTCCGACGAGGGCCTGAGGTACCCACGACATTGTAATCTGTCAGGAATCGGGGAATTTTTACGTGAGATTTTTTTAAGGGACAACCTCCTTCTTCCCATGAACCGAGTGCGATCCACTTGCCAAAATCTTTGCGGTTGGCACCTGAAGGAGTACAAGGGAGGTAGGCGGTGGCGGTCTCGACCACGAGACTGAGAATGAGGGAGGAAGGAAGGAAGAAGCTGTACCGTGGATAGAGGAGGCATCCCCCTCGTACATCAGGAATTCGTTTCCTCTCCCTGTTCCGTCCATTGAAGGGAAGAACTTGAAACACACGGGCAATATACTTTACGGATGTGACTGTGATTATTTGGCCTCGAAGTCCGTGCACAGAGTTGGGAGGTGAGTAAATACAAAGACACCAACCCGTTGCCGCAGCAACACGCGTAGCCGGAGAGTCGAGTTGTTAATAGGGTGAAGGAGGTGGGGTTTTTGCCACCACAGTGAAACACTTTACTCGCCATGTCACGCGAAGTGGGAAATCAAACTACACACTACACTTCACCAGCCGCCGCCTCTGATAGTGTGATACAAGTAATGTAAACTGAGAAATGAAGGATAGATTATGTAAAATAAAAGGTGAAGCCGATCTGCCTTTTTGCTCTAGTCCACGGGGGAAATAGGAAATCTTTCATGAGTCCAAATGGCTAATCAAAGAGGAAAACCTCTTTCGTCTCCTACGTCTTTTCCTATCCACCGATCGGCCCTTCATCTCGAGTCTCTTTCAATTTCCTCACCTAATCAACCAACTGTCATCTGTGTCGCATATATGTGACGCAGCAATGTGCAGTTTGATGTCAACTTTATTGTTTCCGGTTTCCCAAGTTACCTCAAACGGAGACAAATAACAACGAGTATATATTTGTCTATTTGACATCTTTTGCCATTAAATCCACCTGGCAAATTTCGTGGTAATTTATCCTTGAGGTGCTTATACCACTTAAGTGCGAGGACAAGTCACCACACCAGTCCGTCTAGGATGATGTGGTGCTGAGACGTGGAGGTGAACGCTATAAGCTTGCACCGAAGTGGAAAAACACGTGGAGAGAATCTAACTCTTGTTTTAGTTAAGGAGACTGCTCTCTCTCCCATTCACCAAATCACCATTCCTCCTCATCCTATTCGACTTCCACCTCCGTCGGTGTCACTCTATGAACCATATGGGGCAACATCTAGACTGAGCGTCGGAACAGCCCCAACTTAGAGGACTGCAAGTTGCCTGACTAGGTAGATTGATGACCAGTTTAGAGCATTGAGGCACGTTTAGGTAGTTGCCGATAACGATGGCGGAAATTAGGGAAGTGTATTTCAATCCCTGTTAAAATGCACTACCTCCAGAGCGCAAGGTCCACCAACCGATGGCTAATGTAATCTGTTTAGTCCATGCCGAAGTTAGGGGTTGCTCACCTTTTTCCCTCCTCACGTGCACAAACATAAATGCACACACAATCCTTCCAACGTTCCAGCCTTTTGCCCTAATTCATAAGTGCAAGATAACTTCTCGATAGAGGTTAGACCCGGCCTGGGAGAACAGAAGCCCTCCGATCGTGTCATACATGCTACAACGAATAAACCAATCAAGACTCGAGAAATGGCCGATTAGGATTGGTGGACTATTGAAAGGCGCGATTTAGGATAGGGAAAATCGACCAAGGGATACGAGAGCAATAGAAATTTGAATATTCGAGCAAAAACTTCAGCATAATCGTGGACGCCGACTAGGTTTGTGCGTTTGAAAATGACTTTTTGATCGGGAGGCTTCAGCAAATCTTACAGTTCACCAATTAGGCGATCTGAACTAAAAATTAAGTCCTTAAATGGTACACACCAGGTTGGACGCGAAGTACGAAGGCAGAAAGACGCGACCAAAACATGATAATTGGTTGAATTCATCACAAAAAATTTTGTTGGAACATCGCTTAAGCAAATCGGACATTTTGAGATGTTAGACGAAGCATGTTTCTCATTTTTTATTCGCATTTTCTCTCCTGAAGCATGGAAGGAAATTTTACATGAAGCGCTTCTGAATGAGAGTGGAATCAACTGAAATTACCCCAGCAGTTTGAGAACACGCTACCATCCAAGACTGTCGAAGACGAGGAATTGGGAGCAACAACAAAGAACACCTGAAAGATGTTCAGTGAGTCCAATTACCTCAGCCGCCTTCACGACATGCCGGGATTTCCTGGCTTTCGTCAATCCGCTTCCTCACAGTCTCCTAAAATGCTCAGTCTAATTGGGGTAAAAAGAGCGGAAGAGAATGGGGTGGAAAACAAATCTACTGCTTCAATTTCATTCCACAGAGGAGATGGATGCAGACCGGGGGGATGAGTGGACCATTGGAAAAGAATTAACACAAAAAAATCGATGATTTGTTTTAACAATTTTGACAAGAAAAATCGGGAATGTCAAATCATGCACAAGTAAGGAGTGGAGGTGGGATTAAAAGGGATTAAGGTGCTGCGGATAGCCGATATCATGGCTATTAACGGGCTTCGTTGCATTCGGCTTGTCGTCATCACCGTCTACGTTCGCATCGAAGGGATTGAGGGGCCTCGAAGGCCTACTCGTCGATGTTACAATCCCCGAGTCGACGGTAGAGACAATGGGGTGCTTTGGAGATCGGAGGTTTTCACTTTGCACACTCGCTTTTATTCCTGATTCACCTGATGAGGGACTTCTGCCTGTAGGCACATCAGCAAACGGATTTCTAGGAAAAGAACAAGTCACTCAAAAGACTCCATTAACGAAATATGGACACAAGGTTAATTCTTATATGCGACTCATAAAATGCGGTTGAGAATGTGCAGGAGAACGAAACAAAGGGAGACGGCTCGCAGTAATTTTCTTCTTAGGGATAAATCGTTGAGATAGGGAACCACCTAAAGCAGCGCACCTGACGAGGCTAAAAAGACTTCAAAGCGCACCACAATAAGTCTCAAATGACATTGAAGAACGCGGATGATGATTCGACGACAAGAGCGGGTCATGAAATACCACCGAGTATCCCACTTACCGCTTCACTTCTGCATCCTCATCCAGTGTGTCCAGTCAGGAAGGATGTGAAGCATGTATAGCACTCAGAGGAAAGCAACGCTGCCCTCCCAGGCCGTCGTCAGCCAACCCCCCTTCCCTCCACCAGCACTCCAAAGAGACTCAAATTCTCGTCCAGACGTCAAGACCACACCGAGAGGGAGGGGCAGAAACACATTGACAAGGCTAGTCGGATCTATTCCATGAAGTTGTCTCACATTTGTGGGAAGAAATGACGTTCGTCCAACACTTACAGAACCGCGTAAACTACCTCAAGAGAATAGGACCTCGCCGACAAAGCGTCGATATTCCATTTTCCTTTACTAACACTCCTCACAGGCCTAAATGAACGAGTCGCATAACCTACTACTGTCGATATGTTGGTGTGTTAGCGAGAGTGGGAAAGAATATGCCATATAATCGGCGCAAAGCAACATGGCGCACTCCATTAACATGTGGAAATTATCCAAATAAACGTTACTCGGAGAGAGACGGAAATTGTCTGCAAGTCAGGTTGTCGTCAAACGCCTCAGTCGAGTGTGCGGGCGAGTATCAACACAACCATTTTCAGTCCAAAATAAGTCAAAAATTTAATCTAAATATACATTAATAAGTTTAGTCAAACTATCTGTTTAGGGGAGAAAAAAAAGTTATTATTAACAAGAGGGGGGAAGGACTTGCTTAGGTGTGCTCGTGGACGGGAGTGAGGGTGAGCGAGGCCCTGGGGGAAGATGTCGTTGGGGCTGTGCTGTGTAAGGGCTACGAGGAGGCAAGGAGCCACCCGAGGCGACCCCCTGAGCGATTGCCTTGCTGAGGGCTGTCGAGAAGTCTGCCTTCTCCACATTGAGAGATTTTTCCAGCTCGTCCAAAAGTACCATCGAGCTCCCGTTAGAGGCTGTGAAAGTGTCTTGTCACGCTCCATCATACCTCGTCTACAATTCGACATAACATTTTTTTACACTGGTTTACTGAGCTTGTATGCTAGCTAAAAAATGGTGATGCTTGACGGAGATTTGTGGGATATACTAGAGACTGGTAGAGGGAACAAATGTTTCACCTTTCACAATTAAACACACCAACTGTCTACCCCCATTCTGTAGAGCGAATTAACAGTCGCCTTAGGGATTCTCACAGCCGCTTTTTCTTATCAAGAATGAAGAGATCTATCTGAAAGAGGAGGAAAATTTAACCCTCCACCTTCGTCCCAGTCTTCTTACCCCGTCTCCGTCTCACGGGAGTTTGAATTACCCTCTCGACGATACGCCTGTCATTTCAACAGGCCTCGACTGAAGCTGTCTTTCAACCGACGGCTCCGCCAGTACCCTTGAAACATTTGTGTTTGATCTACATGTAGGCACCGATAAAAAGCAGGGGAAGGAAGGTGCAAGAGAAGAGGAGAACGAAGAGAAGGACGCGGATGTGGAGGAGGGGGAGAGTGAGTCATTTTGAAGGACCTCTTCCCCACTCTCCTCGGTTTTTGCTTTCCCCTAAAATCTACGCAAGTGGCTACGGAGGACGTTGAGTAGCTCCCTTCTCAACGCACAACACCCGTAAATTTTGGCACCCAAGAGGAATCACAAGAGAATTTTTTGCTAATAGAAAATATTTAGGTCCTTCACTCCACTGGGCAGAATTTAGCACGACGTCGGGAGGAGAGTCAAGACGCAGCGCTAATTGACAGAAGAGGCGAAAAAGCAGTCAAGAGGACAAAAATCACGATCCTCTTGGTCTGAGAAAAAGAGGATACGCGTTACATGGCCTGTGACAGGGGACTAGGGTGAATTAACTTTCACATCCACTGATACTCACTGCGATCCCGTGTGGGATGTCCAAAGCCAAATGGTGAGAGAATTTGCTGACTCAAAGGCGATAAAAACACCCGCTGAAGTGGAGTGAGGGGGAGAAGGGAAAGAGGATGCGTCGCCTGAATGGGATTTAGTGATTCGATGGTGTGAGTTGAACAATGGGAGGAATAATAAAATCAACTATATTTAGAGACGATTATCCTAATCTAATGTGATGTAATATAAAAAAAGGTATTGCCCAAGCTCCGTCGCCCTCGAAATGTCAAGGCCAGTGAGAGAACCAACGATTAGTGGTTTAGAAATCACCTACAGGCAAGCAAAAAAGACAAGAAAGGAGAGAATAGTGAAAGGTGAATAGAAGGAGATGAGAGTGAGATACATTTCATTAAATTGTATAATCGAATTTTGCTTAATCACACAGGCATTTATGGGGCCATCTTCCTCAATTTCCGTCTGACTTTAATTCTGTTTGGCGGCACCAACTATGCTCTCTCGTTAATAATAAATCCACCGGTCCTATTGTTATTGTGTCATTAATGGCTTCAAAAGAAGGACTCGAGATACCCTTGAGCCCCTACCTGTGTGAATAGTTGGGATCTATTCCAGACTGCCAATGCATTATTCACGGTCGTGGAGAGAACTCTGGACTGTAAGGCCTTTTTAAGTATGCAAAATAATGTCTCGAGTTCTAATAATATCCAGGCCCATAACTGCTTCTGCCTCTTACTCAACCTCGTAGTAAATGGGAGAGTCGGGAAAACTGGGTGTCGCCTCCACCTTGACCCTTCCACGCTGTGGCAGTCACGAGGAGAAGATCATTAAGATGGTGGAAAAGAAGGCACAAAATGGTTCTGTGCCTTGGAGACGATATTAATTGGGAAAATGGACGAAAAATAAAGAGACTAATGCTTGCTAGATGGATAAAAAGGTGAGATGGGAATTAATTTTATCTTAGTTTTAGTTTATTTGCTCCCCTGTTGCTTAAAATCTTATGGCTCCACCTTCCTCAGCCTCTTAACAGCCACATGGCATTGAGTGATGAATCGTGAGATCTGGTAACTCCGCTAATTAATTATTCTAAGGGGATTTTGTAAGTCTTGTGGTCGAATGAAAAAATCCAGTCGTCAATAGCGACAAACCCCCTAACCTTAGTCCAATGGAAACGAGCCAAGGTTGCGATTATATGCCAATCACAATTTTTTTTTCTCAAAAGTGTCACTTTTGCATCGACAATGTTACTTGCAAAAAGGAGAACGTGTATAGCTGAAGTTGTCAAATCGCCAAAAAGTGATTTTAGGACGGGTTATTAAAGAAATAAGTTGAGGACAAGGGAAGGGGGGATTTGACAAATATGATCCTGAACTCAACGTATTCTCATCTGTCAGTGCATAGACTCACGCAAGATCGTCTAATTCATCATTGGGACAGAATAAAAAAGAAGACCTTTTGACTCAAGACGCAGTGCCATTTGGATGCACGGTTGAAATTAAGACCTAAACTCCTGCCGGATGTCATGCATGACTACAGCTGCTCCAATTTAAGGTAATAATTAAAATTGTCAAATTACTCAGAAAAAGGTGTGAGGAGTAGAGTGGAGTCGAAGGCAAGGAAGAAGCCTCAATGCACGCTGGACGAAAAGGATTAACAGCAACTATAATAGTGCTGATGTTGATGATGATGGTTGATGCGACTGACAACTCCGTAAATGGAAAATGAACGAGACGAATGAATGCCAAATTTCTAGAGATTAGTTTCAAACCTCTTGTTCTGGTATTGTATTGCCATTCAGAAAGGGTAATAATTTACTCAAATTGACGGTGCGGACCACTCGGCTAACCAACGCGTGGGAAGCGCTGTTAAGTCACAATCGCCTCTTCCATCACGGCCTGGAAATTTGCAGACAGTGTTAAATGAACGATTTGGACACCTTCCATATCATTTCGCATAAATAAGGCAACATAAAAAAGGAATTAAAAAATTCACAAACTGAAGCTTCAATCATAAGTACTAATTGAATTGTTTAGAAGTTGAATCAACGTCGCTTCCGTCGACCCCCAGGGTAACAGAAGGTTGGAATGTCAGCAGCCAGGTCATCAACTGTACCACTAGACAAAGGGACGCCAAAACGATCTCTACCATTTCAACCAATTACTCGAGCATTCTTCGCACAATATGGAACTGACGGTCCCGAAGAGCGTAAAGACGGACGACGCAAGTGTGGACGACAGTCACAAAAATGGGCAATTTGAGGTAGAGAAACGTATCACGGAGGTGAGTATGCCAAGGGCGTCGGAGGCCTATTTCCTCAAAAGTTATGCAGCACTATGCCAGAGCCTCACATCGTCCTCTGGTAAGGACTGTAGGCAAACAGTAACAACAGAGGAGAGTGGAGATGCATCCGACCGAAACAACAGGAGATGCACCATGTGGATGGGAATGCGCTACCAGAGGCAATGTGCCCCGCAGATGGGAAAGTTGAGAACAGCCAGGGCAACTGACCTAATAAGAGGCGAGCATTCCGGACAGAGGTGGTCATCCGAGGCGTAGGTGTCGAAGCATCTAAAACGGCCAAATTGAGAAAATGTTGGAAAAGCGTCCACAAAATGATAATGTTAAGGATTGCGTCAATTTCGAGAGCGAAAAAAATGATGAAAAGGTAAAGCCTTCATTGCACGTTTGATTCTTGCGTCTATTTGCACAGAAATGGGGTAGCAGACCCGCATTATCACCTCCCACCTAAATGGGTAACTCGTAAGTGTATTCTAAAGAAATGACACGTTCTTCCTTCATCAACCTCCTTGAGTGTGTACAAATCACGATAGTTTACCGATTCACTGGTCTATTTGCCAAAAGAAACGACTTCCGATCTCGTGGTATTCATCAAGTCAAAGTAGCCACTCTTAAATGTTTTATCGCCGTTTGTCCAGAGAGGGAGTAAGGCAAATAATAACCTCATCACTCGTCCTTAATGCGTGAGAAATTGATATTATAAAAGTCTCTTGTTCAAGGCCGTTCCAAAAAACAGTCATATATCAGTGAAAGGAGGAGGTGAGTTGAAGATACGTTGAACTCACGACTTGTGGTAGGAATGATCGCAGAGGAAGTGAATAGAAGGCGGTTCCAAGGCCTGGTTGCAGACAGCGCATTTCTGTTGTTGAAAGATTTTCATTCTGTTGGCAAGAAATGGACAAAATGAGAGCAGTAAAAAAAGCAACAGTGAGAAGCTCACAAAATCCTGCTTCAAAGTTGGACGCAACCAGGAGTCTGCGCGCCTCCACTCCAAAGGGAGGGAGATGGAAGAGTCCGAGGCTAACACAGAGACTAGTGGGAAGTCATAAGTGGTATTCACCAACCCAAATCAGTCAGTGTCAAGAAGAATCGAGAAGCATCTGTCTGCCATTCGCCGATACAAGTTTCTTGCTTCATTGCTCGTAACTCCACCATCCTCGCTCGTCAAACCAAGCCACCGCGGAAGACGCGACAGTTGGGTGTATTTTATGCATTTACATCAAATATTAATTTGACTGGGAGGTCAGTTGTAAGAGGCGAGAATGTTTGCCCGATGGAGGTGGAAAGAGAGCCAATAGCACCACCTTCCTAATGTGTTTACTCCAAATACTGAGGGAACAAGTAGTGGGACGACTAGTCCCCATCTCTGACACTTGGATTAGTTGGTCCATGCAATATTTATGAGATATAGAGATAAAATTTAACTGAGACGCAAAAAGCGATAAACGGCATTAGTGGTTTTAAACAGTCGCGGTACACGATAACGAGGCTTTGATGAGACATTAGACACTAACGTCAAACATCATAATTTATGGCGTTGCCAATTGCGTTTGCGCTACTTCGAGTTCTGCTTCAAGCAAAACACGAAGCAGTAATCAACACCCTAAGGTTAACGCTCTACTGGCATCGAACAACATGGATGATGCATCGACGACGGTGGCAGGCTATCAAATGTCGCAAAGCATCCCACTTGCCACTTGCATCTACTTTCAATGTGATCATTCAGGTAGGATGGGAAGAATCCATACGACTCAAAGGAACACAATGCCACCTCTCAGCCCACCAATCGTCCCCAATTCTCGTCCACGGACATCAGACCAGACGTCAAGGCTTCAAAGAGGCGGAGAAGCACGTTGACAAGATTAGTCAAATCTATTCCACGAGGTTGTTTTGAATCTGGTGGAGGAGAGTGTTCAACTATGAGGAAATATCCCTGCACTTTTCACAACTAAAGAGTTTTCTACGATATTCGGTGGCACTTGAGTTAATATGGGTGGGGAGTAGGATGGGTAGACGAAAATACTTCCTGCCCTTAGCTCCCACGGGCACCAGTAGTCTTCTTTTCCAACTTCAAACTCCACATGGGAGCACCACCACTTAGTGAATGTCGGGCAATGGCAGTTGACACCGCCGCATCGATGCATCTGTGTGTACGAGTAGCATGTCGGACAGTAATTCCAAATGGAGCAAAGATGATCGGCACTTTAATTGCTCGAAGGTATAGTCAGAGAGAAATGTGAAAATAAATGTGGGATAAATTCGCTTTAAATTGTCACATGAATTGTCCGTGAGGAGCATTCAGATTTAACAAATTAATCAATCCAAAAAAACGCATTGATGACAACCATCATGGCAACAGCAAAGTACAAATGCGAGGATTTCATGAATGAGGCCACAAAGCACTAACACATTTATTTCCAATTACTCATGAAAAGTTACGCTAAGCTCAAATATTTCTAAATACTTCTATACCTATCGCAGAAGTGACAGATGCTCGGTCCAATTCCAGTGAAAGTAATTTATAAGAGAAAACAAGTCTCAAGCGAGTATGGTACACTACATGGGGACTCAGTGTAAGGTACCACGAAGTCAGAAAGGAGTCGTGACTCTCATCCAAAAACGAAACATATTTTAACACTTTCGCTCCCCACCCGATGCCTTCGAGGTTACGGCAGCTTTGACTGACAACCGTCGCATTCATACGTTTACAATAGCAGGGGAAGTAAGCGCCAAAAGTAAAAAAAAATACAGAAACGTGATTAGGTGAAGAGGTGACTTCCTCTCAACAATTGGGCCGAATTTTAGACTTATGATGTTGCATACAACAATTATGTTTAAAAAGCTGCAAAAAATGCCCCTACTGAACACAGAAAAAGGCATGGGGAGATGAGAAAAACAATGTCAAAACGAGGAGACGTTTGCTCCAGCCTTACTCGCCTTGTCTTGCTCTGTCGGGCAATTTCGCGATTCCGAAGGGTCTCCTCTCGTAGACGCTGCATCTCCGCTTCATTAGCCTCCATTTTCGCCTTGCCTGACTCCAGGTAGTGCAGGAGATAGGGCTTTTGAAGTAGAAAACACATGAAAGCAATTTCAAACAAATCCTTCGTCTGGCGTAAATGAAGGCGACGGATCATGGAAAGGGAAAATCTTGGTAATATAGTCCCAACGAGATGGTTGAGTTGTTCAGGACAGGTGTCGGACCTATCTGTTGACATATCCCTGCGAAATGTTAATAATTAGCTGTTAAAACTAAATGCGACAATTGCAACAATATCACACCAAAAAGTGGCATGTTAATGGACACGTCTCGCGCCAAGGTGGACTTTAACCGACTATTTCGAATGAACCAACTAACATTTGCTCTTCTCGAAATACAATTAGTTGCTCTAACTGACCACGGCAATTAAAGTTAATGGTTCAAGGATAGCCATTAAAACATCAACTAATCAGCCCACATAAGCCTAGGAATGAGATAGATGGGTCCGCTTCCCATGGAGATGGGAGGCACAATATCCCCGACAGGCGTATCAACAGTCTAGACAGCATGAATAGAGATAATAACGACTAAACCGTAAGAACTACTTGTTGCTTTTTTGGCAAACGGTCCCAGTTTGAGTTGAACAACACCTTTTGAGCAAATCGGTAGTTAAACTTGACTCATCACTTTGAAAGTTTTTAGATTTTGGATAACCGGTAAGAAAGACAATAATATTACCTTGATGCTGCCAAGAGTATGACATTTTTCCGCATCCGATGACGTCAACATCCGAACAACATCCAGAGGAGATGCCAAGTTGTAAGTTTCAATTTCTAAATAGAAAATTTCCCACTTAAAAGTCCCAAAACGTGATCAAAACAGCATCATTGCCATCCTTGGCAAAGTAGTACCGGAATCTGCGCAATGCTCCACTCCTGATTAAAAATTTCGGAATTACTCCGATTGAAGGAAGAACTTCCTTCCACATTACGAACATTATTCCTGAGGTCGCCCTAATCAACTGGGACTGAATTTGTCAGAACACTGAAGGGGGCTATGAAAGACTAACAAAATCTGGTATACGACTTGGCGACAAGTAATCTGGTATACGACTTGGCGACAAGTAATAACATCCGACATCTTAACGTCACAATCCAGTTACGATGTATAATTGAGGATAATGGATTAAGTGTACCAAAGATTGAATCTCTTTGCTTTAAAATTGTGCTTCAATGATTTGTCATTTAATTGGATGTTAGGCCAAAATTTTGCTCAACGGAGAAAAAAGAGACATTTCGTTTATTTGTTTTACTCTCGAGCCAGAAGTTGCGCCCCTACATCCCGTTGGTCAGGAGACAGAAGAGGAGAAAAGGGGAGTGGGTAATTTCACAGTTCTACTTAGTCTGCAAATTCCAGCTGTGTCGCCAGTTAGGGAGTGGAGGAGTCTCCAGTAAAAATCTAACAGAAATTGCTGACGCAGATACCCGGCAACGAAAAGAATAATTCATTCATGCAATACGGAGGGCAAGGCCGGGTAGTTCAAAGAAAAGCGTGTCAACTCACTGGAGAGAATTCCCGGGAGTTTATCACCCAGATGGGGTTTATCGGCTACGTACTTGAAGGCCTCAAACCAAAGTGAAGGTACCTCGTCTCTGAAACAGGAGTGAAATCAAGTTAACTAGTAATTAGCAAAGTTGTCTTACGCCGTCACTCATCCTCCGCTAGTAATTAACATCCTTTTTGAGTAGATACCCCACTGGTAGGGTTGAAACAGATTTCCCACCCACCCGTATTCCTCGCAAGCCGTCATGATGGCCTCGAAATTGTCCTCCAGCACGTAATGTTCCATGATTTGATCGTATCTAAATGAACGTACAATGGTAAGGCTTTTCATGTACTTAACTGGTCCTGTGGAATTTAAAAAATTCGGTTGTTTGAAAGTTAGACAATCAGGAGCATCCAAAACCACTCCGCATAGTGGTGTTGCTCAGCATACATTTACAGTCATGAAGGAGGTCAAAGTGACAATAAAGATGGTAAAGAATGATCCTGCATCATTTGTCTACTCTGGGCCAACGTTAAGTATGTCCGGAGCCCTGAAAGAAGGGCTTAACCGGCTCCACTTCACTCCTCTTAACTGCTACAACTACTACTGTTACAAGATTCTCCTGCACGAAAGGATTCATTCCATAGGTGATATTGACATAAATCCCTTTACACACGTGGTCTGCCACCATCTTGGTCCGATTGACACGAGTCTAGCGGTATACACGTTGCTATCGTTCACTCAACTAAATGCAAACAATTAACTTCCGTTCAGGATAATGGAATTGCCAATTAAATTTGACACCTCCTGATGGAGAGAGTAAAGTAGCAACAGCAGCAGGAAGAGGAAGAGGGGACGGAAGGGAGGGAGGGAGGAGTAATTAGTAATGACAAGGCTTGCATGCCGTGATGAACTCACTGTTTGTTCTTCATCCAAATGTACAGACAACCGGGAAAGAAGTTACGTTGTTTACACAAGACGAGGGCTTTGCCCTCATCGTAAGGAAGCTAAAGCCGGAAAAGATGAATAAAAAATCCGGGGGGAGGAGGAGGAGGAGGAAAGAAGAAGAGGGAGTAAAAGAGGAGTCATTCCTCATGATCGACGTGTAGCCTTAATAAATGGACGATTCAAAAAGAGACACCAAAAAAAATTTAAATTTCACTGTGAATGATTAAATAAGGCAGACAATTTATACCCTCGGATATGGGGATTGGAAAATCTACCAGGCTCGAATGTTGTAAGACAAGTAAAGTCGCCTTCTCCTCTTCAAACCCTAAGAAGTGACATAAATCCATCACAAAGCCGAACAAATAACACTGAAAAGGTGTCCGCCTGTCTTTTGAGGTAGTGTAAAGCATTCTACACCATCATCACCCCGTCTCTGCCTTCAATAAATAGTTTTAAACTCGCACTACCTCCTCGTACCTAAATGTTATTGTGCTAGCGTCAAGGTGAGAATTTGGCAGAACTTGATTTTGGCGGGTGAATTCTTGAAGTTCGCCAAAATAGTTCGGTATATCAGTACCCAGAACGCATGGAAGGTCAGGCCACATCAAATAGAAGCATACTAATAAAATGAGGTGAGATGAGAGTGTTTGTATGCGGAGTGGGTGTCGGAACGAGACGATAGGGAAGGGAGTGGGAAGGAAGGGGGAAGGCAGAAGAAGGTGGGAGGACGATAAAGCGAGTTGGGTACGCTTCCTGTGTCTATAAATCTCTGCTTCCTGTTTTACACAGGGAAACGAGAATCATTAAAATCGCGCAGTACTGAAATAAGGGTAAGTGAAGTATTGCCGCAGTACAAATATGCCATTATATCAAGAAAATAGATCGCAGGGGAGGGACGGGCGGCAGGTGGGGATGAAAGGTAAGGGGATAATGGCTTTTTTCTCCTAGTTATTTCGAAAACTGTACTAAAATCGGTTTTATGTATGAACCAAGTGGTTTTTGGGTACCAATGAGGATAAAAACGGACAAAGTGCGGGCAGTGTTAACCAATACCTTAGGGTCTTCAAGAATATGCATAATGAGGCCATGGAGATGAGCCAATTGGGCATCTCTGTCCTTGGAAGATACAGTGGAGGCAATTTCGCTGGCTTCGTGAAGCAATAATTCTAGCAGGGTTTCCACCATATTTCCCAAACAGGCATCTTTGGGGTGGTCTTTCTGAGAATGCCGAACACAATATCACTCTAAATAATCATTATGGTAATGGTTTGGTGCATAGCTGTCAGATAATTATTCTGTTTACTATCATTTTTATCTATCAGGCGCCTCAAGAAGGTATGGATGCGCTTCACTATTCCCCGGAATAGCTCTGAATGCATACTGTTTCACCACCACCTCTGCATTACCAACCCTATCCTTCAGAATTTCTGTAAAAATTCCATGTCAATCGCCAACGTGAGTCAAATCTCGGGCAGATGAATGCTAAATGCAACATATGAAAGTCATCCTACTTTTAAGATGCGCACTAAGATGACCTGTAAATGTAACTGTCAGAAACTGGAATTTGTTTAAGCGTCTAACAATGGCCGGACGAAAACACGCTATTAATGGGGAAAAATGGGCGCGGATGCGTGCGGAGCATTTAACCCGAGGTGTTCCACTACGAGACACGCATTTGTCTAAGGCAATAAGGGCTACAAAGACGATTCTAGTACGGTCCACCTAAATGCTAGGCAATTTATGCATTTTAGTCGGAAGCGCAGATTTTGGGAACGTTTTCACCAAAAAGGCGAAATTCTCTCTGACGATACTCAATGGAATTAATGAAATGGTCAAGCAATACAAGTCAATAATTGTTTTAACCTTACAAACTGACCAAGATTTTGGCAATTCTGCCATTCCGCATAACTAATTTCAAAGCCTCACCTGCAGGTAGCGTTCAAGGAATTTCATTAAGGCAAGACGATTGTTGACGAAGATTTGTACAAAGTGTTGGGCACTTATCTGACCACCCTCTAGACGCGGTAAGAAGAAGGCGGAATAGAGAAAAGGAATGGGTTGGAAGAATCTATTAACGCCAAAAAAGGCTCAACTCACGAGGATTGGAGCAGAGATTGTCAAGGAGTTCCGCAGTTTCCGACGGTGCATTCGTCATCAAAAAGGATCCATGCGTGCATACGGCTTTTAAAGCCTGAACGAGAGTATGAGAGTGGGTTAGGATTTAAGGCGACATTCCGTTAACATTCGTAGAAAGCAGAGTAACAAGGAAGTGTCGATGTTACATTTTTATCTATTGTGACCCAGAGAATTATGCAGAAATTGAATCAGTCACGTGAATTGCGCTACTGATACGTTGAAGTTTGATGACCCAAATGTGAGGGAGGAGTGAGGATGATGAAATCCAAAGGCACTTTATCTTAAAGGTACATTTAACAGGGAACTTTTCCCAACTCCAATTGATACCCCTTTCTCATTTCGGGTAGCAAGTAATTCCGTTAAAAGCCTATCAGCTCGTTTAATATTCAAATAGAAAAGTTAACATAGGCGAATAACTCGAGACAAGAGGAAATAAGAGCATTTCCGGCTCATGGGCGTTTCAGCCTAATGAATGATGATGGCGACTATGCGCAAGCGGTAAATGAATAATTTAATAGGTTGATTTGAACTAAATAAAACTTGAACGGCCATTATAGCTGTCGAGTGATATACCAAAGAAGAACAAAGTTCAAATTGCCTACATGATCCCGCTTTTGACAGCTCCCGTCAACAATACTCGACGCATGGAGGGAAGAGCAACTTTTAAAAGATCATGTAATAAAAAACGTGACCGAATAATCGGCGGATGAAAAAAAAACACTTACTAACCATCTCACCTGATCAAACGGGAGAGAAGTTATTTCTTTCAGTGCGGCTCCAGCATCCTTCAAGTCTTCTGTCAAAATTTCAATACATTCAGCGTGACTGTCAGTAAGTTCGGCCAGCCTTAGGGCCTGTTTAAAATAACCCGCACGTCGTAGGACATTGATACAGGGGTAAAAGTCAAATCCGACTATTGACTGACTGGCTAACTTCTACGGTGTGTTCAAAACGAACAATAAGACAGGAAATGATGAAAAATGAGTTTGACGAGTAAGTAAGAAATGCAAACTGACATCAAGAAAGGAGTCAATCCTCTTTTTATCGTCAATACGAGCGTAGCAGTTGAGGAGTAGAGCAGTGTGATCTTTGGTGAGGTGGGCACGAGCCGCATTCTCCGGTTTATGCAGGGTCTCCAAATACAGTATAAGATGGGTGATTAAACCGCTTTCAAGGAACTAAAGAATTTTAATTTGTCAGTAAGACGCCAACGGGGCTATATTGTTAACTATGATACGTACATACGATTAAACATGTTTTAGGTGGAAATACAGAAGAGTAAAGGTAATTTGGCTCGCTGTAAGCAGAAAACTAGTAGTCAATTTTGCGGTTTTAGATTCGCTTTTTTGGAAGACCACGCATTCTTAACTCATTCACAGTGAGATTAAACGAATATCTAATTTGTGACTTTCAGAGCTGAATACCTGTCTCAGACCCCATCGGAAGCACAATGGGAAATGTGTGAGGTGATAAAATTTGTACAGAATGATGGTAAATTGGAGACGCACCCTCAAAACGACGTACGAGGCCTCAACAATTCCTATCGTCTGAATATACTCCTGAACAGCAAGGTCATATTGTTTTTGACTAGAACAAAGGGAAAATTCTTGATTAATTGTTACTCTACCTGAAAAGGTGATCTGCATATCGTCTATGTATGTGAGCCAATTCTTCTTCGCTGTAGTTGCCAGATTCAGCTATACTGAAAGACCATGAAACAATGCGGTTATGAAGGGAGGGACCTTTAGGTATTAATGTGTGTCTGAAACAGGATATTTACCCGAGGGCAAGGTTAAAACTCTTCCTGGTAAACAGAATGTCCAACATTGATTGCGTATCCTTTTCAACCAACTCGACAATCTAAAATAATTTGATGTCTACTTATATGCTATATAAGTAACATTAATTGGAAACTCGAAAAGACATCAACTTGCATTGACTTGGGAGCGTTCCTTGACGCAGAGCACAAAGAGGCCGCCAAACCCAGTGATAATGGAGTGAGCCCAGGGGATAGTAAGATCTCCACCGATAAACTTGTTCCTATACTCGAATAGAGTCACAGAGGAATGGGCGTCCGGAAAGTTCGACTGAGTGTCTCTTGGTCTGCACGAAAACACAGAGTGGAAGCATTATACAGTTGTTAGGGTTATTGACAAAAAAACGATAAAAAATAGGTAAATATCCACTAACTTGTTATGTTTGATCGAAACAAGATAATTCTTGTAAACACCTAAAGCACATTTATTGCCCTCAATGGCCAGACATGGCCCTCGGCCTTCGGCATCATAGAAGTAAACCGCCTGAAAGAGATGATTCACGTATTTGAAACAGCTTACTCCTCCTCAATGACAAAATGTTGTTCAACATGATTTAGAAAGTCGGACGTGAAAGCTTTATGAATCTTTGCTATGAGGAAAAAGATGTAAAGTTGGAGGAGTCTATTACATATTACGGAGGTGATTGAAATGGTATGCAAGGATCCCTATTGAAGTACTCGGGTTCACAACCTAAACCATGAACGAAAAAAAAGGAAGATCCTCAAACTTTCCAGCTGACTGAAATTTCCTTCACAGTTAGGCAGAAAAGGAATTATAGAAAAAAATTCTGGGACTCACACACCTCTTTGTGCGCCATAACAAGATTTTTTCGGTCTGGTTTTTCCGGATCCACAAGGAGACAAGAACAATTAGGCTGGCATCCAAAGTTTTCCAAGACTTTCTGTGTACAACAATACAATATGATTGAGGGGATGGATGGACATGGGGCCAGATCATGGAAACGTACGGTTCGGACAGGCTCGTCTCTCTTCCCGAACCTAATACAGATTAGTTTGTTTCCCGACGCGGCGTACAAGTAGGCGCCGGATGAAGAGTCGCCAGTGGAAGGTGACGAAGTGGACGAGATAGAGCCAGAGTCCAAGTCTGGCAGGGTATGCTCAAACCTACGTCTACCTGGGTGACGCAAGAACTCCTCAAAGTTTCCCTTTTGCCGTCTCACATTGGTAGGCGCAGGCGTCGCAGGGATATAGTGCAAACCGGTCACTGGGCCCGCAAATTCACACAATATTAAACGCCGACAATGTCTACAGGAGTGACACACACCCTTATACTGAAGACTCTCAAAAATGACTAGAGGAATACGAAATTCTGGAACACATTTTACATAAGATTTAAAATGTATGCAATAGAATAAAAGGCTTAACTGTAATTCATTACATCTGTAAACGCGATTTTTGTCGTACTGGCGTATCGACTATTGTGCATAAAAAAACTAACCGATCAGACGTGATATCCCCTTTAATCAGTTGGACAGCACCGCTAGCGTGACCGAGGAAAATTATATCCATGGTGGAAGCGACTTCAAGACAAACAACCTCCCCTAAAGAAACCAATGAAGCAGCAGCGACTCCACTAAAGGTATTATTCGTAAGCATATTCGTTTTGACACTGCGGCAACAGGTCGGAAAAGAGTTCTTGGAGGCGGGTGACCACTTCTTCATATTCCACACACACAGCCTCTCCTCCGGCCCAGTCACACTGCCAATGTCATCAACAGAAACACCGACAGTGAGGAGGAGGTAGGGCATGGACCCCAGTACCTGCCGACAAAGGCGGACTGGACCGGCGTTGTGTGCTCGAAAGGATCCAAATAGAAAGGTGCTGTCAAGACAGTGCATGAAACCGTCTACATCTCCCAGCCATAGAAAACCACCACCACTGGTGACGCAGGTAACCGGGAGATCCTACAAGCAGAAGTGATTGGGAGGATTGTAGAAAAAAGTGTGTACAAAATAATATGCTAGCCGCAAATGTATGCCGCCTATCCAGACACAAAAAAGAAAGCTAACTCCGACTAGGCCGCAAAAAATAATCTAACGTTATAGACGAGCAAATAATCGGAAATACAACATTTGCGAGGAATTTTACAGTGGGCACTAGTATGCACCACTAAAGCTGCCTTTTATCAGTACTGCACACAAACACCGGATGGAAAAAATGTAGACTGATAATACAAGATCGTGTCCGTCAAGTGAATTGTAATTTAAAATACAAAACTTAAGCAGCTATTTTATAAACGCGAGGGACAGTTTTGGTTCAAGCTCACTTGGAAGGCACGCTCTTTCTTCTCAACATCGACTGCGACCTTCTCAAAGAAGTTAAAACGGCGAGACTGAAAGAGAGATAACTGTGAATTCATGGAATTGTTTCCCCAGCACATTTTGTCCAAGTACTGACAGAATTAGTGCAACGAGTTTAGCGCATGCAGTTATACTTCAATTGCAAAATGAGTTGATCCTCGTTTCACCAAAATTACATCGATAATTTTATAAGCAGCCTAAACAATACCTGGTAAGTGATATGAAAGGAGCATGCCCTGCTCAAAGTTATAATGCAACTAATTTTAGTAACAATAATTGAAGCACAAAAAATGGGAACAAAACTAACGTATGACATCCGTCAATAACCGGAATCCTATTCAGACCGGTTAGTGGATGTCGATGCTAGGCTAGGAAGACTAAATCATACCACCAATAATCGCTTAGAACCAGTAACTGCAGATATTCCCATCCGTCTGTTTCTTCATAAGTACCGGCACTCAATAATTTATTACAACTTGACAGTACAATAATAAAAATCGTGTAGAGGGGATTGAACACGATAATCGTGTGTCAAAACCAATTTGTCAAATCCAACTTTACTACCCAAGCCCTTGTTACATTCAAACTATGTTAGGTAGTAGCTTTAATCGGTTTGTTCTTACTTTGGACTCGTAGTTCTTGCAATTAATCTCTCAATTTTAACTCACCGCGGTGGAAACTATAGTGCGACTTTCTCCCTCTGCCTCTACGACGGCCGAACAATGAAATTCTTCGCGTCCACTCTTCTCATTGCACCACAATGAAGATGCGCAATCGAAAAATGGACTGCACCTTACCTTCTTAAGTTCCCTCACCAAAGGGCGGACACCGAGATTTAATCACGGCTGTGCCTTTCCCATCACTTGAGGCAAAATACTCAAGCGGAAATGCAAAATAAATCATAAAACGTTTCTCGCCTGACGTACTAAGAAGTTCACGTTACAAAACCATGCACATTCCTAAATTTAAGTTACACGCTTGTGAATCAGATCAAGCTGGTGAACATTTTAATGCCTTCCAGATTTGCCACAAGACCCTTAACAACTCCCCACACTCAAACTGACTTATTAAGCACAACAAAAAAACTCTAGTTCCTGCCGTCACAGTTCCTTCCAAACAAGTAACTTGGACCCAGAATGTGGTCCTAGAGCGATTTTGATTTAGAAAATGACTTTTGTACGTGGTTTATCGGAGCAAAGGACTCCGAACTGGTAAACGCATTGGCCAGATTCCTCAATGTCCAACCAGTACGCCACGGTAAGACTGGGATGGGTGAATGTCCCGCAGGCAGTCTGCTTAACGCCACCAGTTGACTCGTTTGTAATGACTAGGACTTTTTATGATCAATACACGTCGCGACAATCAAAGGAATGGGTGTATTTTGTAACAGTTCGAGCATCCAACCAGAGTACCATAGTGGGCCCCATGGCCACCGCGGAAACAACATAGTTATCCGCAGATTCGACTCCATAATTTTATGCTCGCAGCCTACAGTCAAAATCGGCGGTTTCTGAAGCTGACCCCTCTTTTCTACAGGGTGTTCATCAATGTGAAGGTAGAAAAGAATCCATTCCACCCAGGTGCTCCCAGTAAGCGAGACAAAAAGCCACAGTTGCATAAAAAGCAGCTTCAATAGAGTAAAAAAGGTGTTTAATCGGGCTTGAGAAGGGGAAAGAGAAAAGAATTTAAAAGACCCCTCTTTTGCGTACTTGCTCCTTCAAAATGCGTATACTGCGCTGCTCGTCTTCCGGCAGCAGAGCAATGGACTCCTCCGAGAGTGATAGCACTTGCATAATGAGGTCTAGTTTCTCTTGTTCCTTCACTGGCAGCCCCGTGACCTTGCCTCCAGCGCCCGCCATCAGCACGGCCGATATCGCCGGATTCAACTAAAGGGTAATGCCACGTAAATAATACACTTTCATGGATTTTGAGTCCTCATAATCGAGTCACCCAAATTCCACAAGTTCACGAGTCATTTGCCGGCAACCTACGCAGTATGCGAGCGGATGGAAATAGGAAGGGACGGTTAAATGAACGATGTGGATAAAAAAAATAAAATCAACGCGTTTCTCCAGACGCGAAATATTGTAAAAGCCAACAAATCAATGGAGTTGAGCAAGTTGTAATATTCCTCTTTCTTCTTTTTGAGTCCTCGCTAACCGATGGTTTTGGACATGGGTTATCTCACTCACTCATAACAAGGTACCAAAGTGACGGAATGAATGGCGTAATACCTGGTCAAGAGATGGAATTCCTGAAGTCGACGAAATAGCATTAGGTGGTGGGGGCGGTGGTACTCCGGACTGTGAAGCGGCGACGGGGAAGGAGGAGGGCTGGCCCAGTGACCCCCCGGGAGATGGATGAGGCATGTGCGGGAACCCACCCGGCATCTGCTGTGGCGGTGGTGGCTGTTGTGATGGAGGCTGAAAGCCCCCGAACATAACCGGACCGCCTGAAGGAATAAATAACTTCGATAATTAAACACCCATAGTGCGCAAACGTAAAGGAGATTAGGGTGTGCAAAAAATACCAAATAAGAGTCAATCCAACAACGCTGTATGTAAGGCTAAAGATATCAGGTATTAGATGCCTCAACACTGAATTAAATTGGAAAATTCTATAGAAACGATAGATATCCTCAACATCGGATTAACTTCTGCTTAGGCAACACCATAGCGATTGCGAAATGGTTAGGGAATAACGCTAAGTTATTCAAAAAGCAAAAAAACATTCAGTTTCTATCAATGTCTGTATAAAATCATATGGTCAGGAAATTTCTCAAACATTCAAATGAAAAAGCTAAACGTACACTGAGAGATGCAGCAATTTGGATAATATCGAAAAGGGAATAAAGTCCGTTTGACACCAATCACTTGTACCAACCATCTCCAAAAAGTCAAATGTTACCATTACTGAGGATTTTATGAAGAATAAGCTATCGAGTTACGGTATTTCATAAGAAAAGTGTCTTTTAACAAGTTTGATAACGGCTTAAGTGTACCCAGAGGAAGACAGAGGCGTAAAAGACTGAACGTGATAGAACAATCAAGTGATTACATAAATCAAATAGAATGCCTCAAAAGTCAGAAACCATTATATTTACATGAGCAGAAAACTTGCGCTTTGTATAAATATGGTAAGTCATCCCTGTTCACAATTTCTCAAAATAATCCGTAAAATAGTTCAAGTAAATAAAAGAACGGAATATCTAACCCATCGTCTGAGGCATTTGTTCCGGCGGAAAATCTCCCGAAAAAGCCGCAGCCTGGTTAGGAAACTGACTTCCGTTCATTTGCATAGGGGCAAACTGCTGCTGTGGAGGTTTGGTTGGGTCAGCGCTACTGCTCATTCCCGAATCAGGAAGCTTAGAGATCGAAGAAACTGCGACCTCGGGTCTCAGTGGGGGAATTTGATCATGCGTTCGATTTAACATAGCTATTGCTACCTTAGGGTCAACTATCTTCATTACAACTTGGGCCTAAGGTGGAAAAAGAGTTAAGTTCGGAAACCAATATAATTATGGAGCTTCTTTTAGAAACATTACCTGTAACAATGCATACGCTAGTTGCGGATTCTGAAGAAGCATATTTCTGGCCTCATTTGGGTTGTTCTGAATGCACAACTTCATTTGTTTCATGAGTTCATACATCTGTTCGGGAGGAAGACTAGCAACCGCCCGACTGATTGCTTCTGGAGCTTTGGCGGGATCTACTGGATGACCATAAGGGTTTTCCAAGGGTGGACCTAACGACGGATTCGTGAGGGCAATTTCTGCTGAGTTTTGTTCACCTGCAGCAGCACCTATCCGCAAGGGCCGTCCATTAAATTCAATATTTTGTAAGTTTCTCAAGGCACTAGCTGCGATTGCCGGGTTAGCGTATTCACAGAAACCATATCCTTTGGGTTTTCCAGATTCTCTATCGTAGACCAAACGGAAGCTGACAACAGGTCCAGCCTATAGACAAGTGAGTGAGCTGTACAAGAACACACCTTAGAAAACAGTTCGACCAACTTCTCTTCAGTAGCTTCATATGGTATATTACCGACGAATATAGACCTAGCTGTTTTTTCTGCACTTTCCTTGCCTTGAATAATCGGAACCGACTGCATGGGCGATTACCGCCTATGATGGAGGCGACGCTTTGGCCTTGGATTATAAAATCGGCGCTTAGTGTTTTAACTAGTGGATTTGCTTTCGTTCCTATTAACGGACAACAATACCATTTTTTATAAAAAGTTCGATCATCCTCAAATTGTGTTTGGATTTCACGTTTTCTATAAAGTGTCTGGTTTCTCGTGGCAGTGACAAATATGGGAGTTTTCGTTTAGTTGAAAATGAACAAAGTGTATACATTTAGAAACTCTATAATTCACTTCATATCCATTAGCTCCTAGAAATTTGTGGACGTAAACACGTAAGCCTCTCTTTCTTCCTACGTTGTTTGAACCACCTTTGCTAGAATGCACACCCTTAAATAACCACGATTCACATCAATTTAAGTTTACAGATCCCAGACAACTTTAGTCTGCATTGACTTAAATGTCACCTGTTATACCTCTAAAACATTGTTTTCTTGTACACTTTTATCTTTTCCACCCTTCCTCATAATAAGGTCACGCATGAAGTAATAACTTTTTTAAAATAGAAGCGAAAAACTCTATTTGAAGCGGGAGGATTAGATTTAACTGCCTCTCCTCTTTCCTAGTCGGCTTTCATTACCTGTATGACCCACCCGCTTAACTTCCCAAACCTCTATTAACCTTAAAGTCCAACTTTATCATGATTGCACTCTACACCGTGCCAAAAGCAACATGTTCGTTAGCTAATTTTTGTCCAGATTGATTAGCTAGACTACATATTGTAACATTGCCTAAGCTCACTTGAGCGCGCACATACACACACGTACAGCCAACGTGGCGCAGATATGAACTTTGAACATTCGGGTGAAGCGAGTTGTCCTGGGATAAGGCAAAAATTAAAGAGCCGTAGAAATGGCATCTGGAGGGAATGCCCTTCTCCACTATCGCCTCTCCTTCATTTTTTTTCTACGATCCGTATTTGAACCATGAGACAATATAGAGTAAACAGTAAATAGAGTTCCTTGTTTGTGTACTCGCTGAATCCAAGGTCGAACAGGTTAGTTACAGATGGTGGTTATCATGACTTCTGCCATCATGTCAGCTTCCCACCTTCCACCACCCGCAGTAACAATAGAGACATTCTCACAGATTAGTAAACGTGAGAGTATCATACTTGTCTGGCGTGATACGTGTAAACAACGGAAAAGTTTCGGATTAAAACTTTGGTGGACGTGGCCAGGCGGGTGGCGAAGGACAAGAAAGGGCGTCACACGAATAGTATTTATACTTACCAAACCCATAATCATCATCCTCGCAGACCTAACTGTCGAAATTCCATTCACAATTTTTCTCAGTCAAGTGGTCAGTCTAAATTTATCTCAACTTGCACTTCTTGGAGCTGTGTAGTTGTAACGAGGGACAGAACTATCCAACGTTATGGAGAGGAGTAAATTGTAGGCAGTTAGAAGGCACTGAGAGTAAACTCTACCCTTTCAAAAACCCACTCATCTCGTCTCACTCGACTAGCATCCACTTTGACGTCGGACTGTGTGATCACAGGTAAAAAGAGAATACTACAAAGTTTATTAGGGCAGTAACAAGGAAAACGAGGCAAAAAGTGGGTTTAGGGGGGGATAACATCTTTCCAGCTCTGCAAGAATATTAAAACAGCCTCAGCCTTTTATATCTCTCTCGGTCTCTGCCCTCTTTCACTTCCTCTCTCTCATGACATCTCCCACGTCAGTCATTTTCACTCACTGATATACATCATCATCATCACCATTAGTAGGCAGATTAGGTTGAAAGAGACTTCTGTAAGGCCATCAGTTCATCACGTAGGCATTTTCCATGGTATAGGTAGCTTAGCGAACATCCAACACCAAACTGACCAATAGGAAACGTGCTTTACAAGGGACCACGGGAAATTGAGGTGGAGGAGGAGGAGACTGCTATAGTTTGGTGAAAGCGAACAAGTGTTAGATAAACGGGGGGCTAACAGAAAGAAACACGTCTTATAATGAGAAGGTAAAAATAAAGAAATGTGATGACACACCTGCACACACACACACACACAGAGAGAGACAAAAAATGGTTATTATCCAATTTAGTAAAACAACAAGTCAAAACAATGCAGAGATGCAAAAGAGAGTAGGGCCGGGGGGCGGGGGAAAAGGAGGAAAATGGGGAAGGACGTGGAGGCGGGTGAGAACGCGAGGCTCACGACGGAGTGGTACCGTTGAGAGGAGTTAACAGCGATGGAGTCGGCATCGAAGCACCTGCCACAGCAGTAGTCACTGGCAGGCCAGTGAGACTCATTTGTGAGGCAGTCAGGACGGAGTCAGATGGGGAGACGGGCAACTTGAAGTTAACTGGACCTGTAGCCGCTGCTGCTGCCGCCGCCGCCGCGGCCACAGCCACGGCAGCAGCGGCAGAAGCCGAGGGTGGCTGAGTTGGAGTTGGAGGTGGTGGGGTTGACAGGCCCGGGAGTAACGATGGAAGGAAGTTTACCGATGCACTACCATTGTGTCCATTGTTCTGACTCACCAATTGTTTCTGTTTAAACTCCGTCAATGGCTCACCATTAGGTGTGAGGCCGGATTGAAGACCAGCGAAAGCCGTAGTGGCTGTACTGCTCGTGGGCGGATTCAGGGCGGTCGGATCGACCACTAAGGCTCCAGCCGGAATCATACCGGCACAGGGCATGAGAGGATTGGAGATGAGGGGAGATTGAAAGTCGAGAATTTGATTTGGCATTTGCAAATTCTGCAGCTGAAGTGCACTATCGTAGGTAGAGATAGGCAAAATGGGTGTGAGAGAACCCGGTGATGGCGCATAAAGGCCGGATTGACACGTTAATGGCGAGAAAGGCAGACTTCGACTAGACACGGCGGACGGAAATACCATGGGAAGGAGTGACGCTGTCGAGGCGCTCGGTGTCATCCCGGCTGTCGCGGTTGTCGAGGGCAACGTCCCATTCACTGCAATTTCACAACAAGTAAAATCTAATTGACAATGCCCAGCCAAGTAAAACTTAGAGATTTCCCAAAATTCCAACCAAAACACAAAAACACGAACACAAAGGTGACGAAAACAGGAGGAAATTGATGAAGAGCGAGGCTGGCGATCGTCTTACGGGGTGGAGTTTTGCAGCAGTCAGGCGATTGTCCCGTACCGATAAGACCCGAAGCTTGTGCAACTTCGTCTGGCAGGCTACAGCACCCGCACACAGGCGGAAAAGGTGTCAGTGTGGAGACATAGGGGATGTGAGTGTGCGCACCAGAGACTCCACACCAAATGTACGGTGTCATCTCTTCTCCCATCCGCACGGAAGCTAGTCCATCCATCGGCAAACCCGTCAGTCCATCAGTAATGTAGTCTTCCTCCTCGTCACCTTCTCCACCCGAAGCTTGCCATCTCATTGACCTCTTCTGCGTCAATGTCTCGTCGCCACGTGTCGTGCCTACCAGTGGACTGACGGAGTGGTGGAATTTGATCTCCTCTCCGTGTCGCCTGCTCTTCCACGTCTTGGACCGATGCGAGTGTGTCGAGTGTCCGATTGAGTGAATGTCATCGTCACTCCCAACGCCAATTATGTGGGAGCCTGTCACAAGCACAGATAAGCTGAGTGGTTAAATGCTGACGCAGGCGTGTTATTGTCATTTTCTTCACTTCTTATCGGGTCGGAGTGCGTGCTGGCAACGCGGTTGGGCGTGGGAGGCGAGAGTGCGTAGCCTCCTCTTCGGCGCAGTAGCCGAAGTGAACCACGCGAATGGTCTTTCGTCGTCTCATGACTTGCCCGAGTATGTTAATAAGGGAGGCACTGGCGCCCGAGCATATCGTATCTCCCGCCCTAATGTATGCACCTACACATGACAGGCTTGTGACGTAGTTATAAGCCTCGCGCCGCAGGCGCCCTTCGAAAATGTGTGCCGATGCCAAGTAACCAAATAACCTGACGCCTGTTCTACACCGCTTCGATCGAGGTTCACGCGAAGTCGTCCACGATGACATCCCTGTGGGGTAGCGAAGATGAGTAGAAAAGCGATCAGGGGGAGGACGCAGAACTCACAGTCAGCCATTGTCAGTTGGAATTGATTGTAATAGAGATTGAAGACGGCTGTCTCGGCAGCCCCGACCTTAGCTTCTTCCGCTGTACTGTAGTAACGCGGAGTTATGTACTGCAGCCGCAGGCTGGAGATGATAATCTATTAGGGAGAAAAGGACTGACATCAGACAACTTAACATCTCGAACGTGGGCTGAGTGGACTATTCACACGTGGAGTGAGAGTTCAAGTTTCTAAGGAATGCGATTTAACCTTTTCTAATCATTATACAGATAACGTAGAGAAGAGAGAGTGGATTTTTGAGTGGAGAACAATGCACAAGGTGCCTAGCCAAGAGATCTCGCGATTATTATCAACTTGATTTCAGCCTTCCCCAATGGGAAACTGTAAACAATAACTCTCCAATGTCGTGAGAATGCAGTTACAGAAGCTTCTCCTCCCGCCTTTTTTCTTTGCTCCTCATCTCCACCAACGAACATCAACGGAGCTTATCGCGTGTGAACATGTAGGCTAGTGGAGGAAGGAGCGAAATTCGAATCCTCACCTGACCAATAAAAAGTTGGATTTTGCCACCAGTGTTGTAGTCGACAAAATCTACTGGAATAGCACTGTAAATCGGGGATTCCAGACCATTGCGTTGGCAGAAGTCATCCATAATCTAAGATTGGAGTAGACACAGAGTCACCGAAGAGTCTGACAGTATGGAGGACAGGCGAAAGGGGTGAATACTCGGGCAACGACTGATATAACGGATGCGGCTGTCATACGCAAGGCAGTGAAAGCGTGAGATTGAGTTATGGGATGAGGTAGGGGATGAATCATGCGAGCCAAGCGGTATTTTGCAATGACAATAAACAAACCTCCTGATACACCATTGGATTGGATTGGTGTTGTTGCAATTTCTACGGAAATGAACATTAAAGAACGGCGTTAGGAGAGAGAAAAGGAAAAAGAGGAGAGAGCAAGAGACAGGGGAACAGAGAGAGAGGGACAGAGAGAAAGATCTGTCAGGTGAGTTGATAATCAGAAGCACATGTAGGGGTGAAAGGGGGTACTGAGGCAGGAATTTGTGCCTGTTTGTAGATGTGAGGGTCGCAATTAGAAGAGAGGATGCGGAATCAAATTCCCCCTACATCTCCAGCGGGTAGCACTTAATTCTACTTCCGTGGTCCGTCAAATTTGTCCTTGCACTCCTGCCTTTGGTGTGCTCCTATTGGCTGTGTATGTGCATGTTTGTGTATGTGTGTGTGTGTATGTGAAGTGGAATGTACCGATAGAATGTGATAAAAGGGGATTTTCCGAACATAGCTAATCATAACATACACATACAGAGAGAGAGCAAGAAAGAGACGAAGAGAAACACAATCAACGAGTCAGCAGTTGGAAAGCAGTTCGAGAGGGATCGACGTGTTTAAATCATTCACCGCAAAAACACAAGCGCGTATTTAAATGAATTAGTAGGCGGCAGGTCTAGGGACAAATCTTATCCATACCGCATGGTCAATCAGGAAGCGCTACTATAAGGTCTAGTCAAGATTGGCTTGTCTTTCCATTTGTGATATTCTTGCATTAATGGAGGAGGAAGATGGAGAAGAAGACGTGGAGTGGGACAGATAAGAAGGGGATCGAAGGAGAGGTATTGAGAGGAGGAAGGGTGGAGGGGAGAGGGGGGACGTAGTGGGGACCAAGAAGAGAAGGTGGACTCACGGTAGAGTAGCTCCAGAAATTGTAACTTGTCAACACGATAAAAGGCATATTCAGTTAAGTTACTGAAAACATCTCAAAATACAATCATACACTAAAATGTATTGTGGAACTTTGGCATTCCAGTTGTTTAATTGTGTGAGTGAGACTAAGTCGGGCAAAACAAGGGAAGAGGAGAGAGAAAAACATGAAAACAAAAAGTAGAGTGAAAAATAGAATAAAAACAATAAGATAAGAGATTTGGGAGTTACCTCTACCGGATGCTTTTTCTCGCGTTGTGCTGCTGCGCTTCTTCCTCCTGCGGCATTTCGACGCCCGAGGCGGAGTGAAGCAGTGCGAGCAGATCTGTCCCCATAGATAAAAAGGTATGAGAAGGGTTTTTGCATCTATTTTCTCCGAGTAAATTGTGGTGAGGGAGAGGAAGTAACTTACCCAGTCCCAGGTAGCACGACCGGGCTAAATCCTGTCAGAAAAGCTGCCGGATCGAGGAAATAGTTTGCCGCATTGACAAAATCGCCATTGAGATTCCAGTCCATCAACTGCTTACTAGTACGAGCACTAGGGGCACGCATCGGCTCGCCCTTGTCCGCGGGTTTGGCCCAGGTCACCTCCACGGTTGAGCCATCAATCACTGCTCCTAAATCACCAACAGAAAATCTCAACTAGCTGTTTTCTAACTAAAATTAGCCTATGTCACCGTGAGACGCAACCTAGAACCCCCCTCTCCTTCTTGGCCTCTGATTGGCTGCGCAGCCCCACGCGCCTCTTGCCCTCTCCCACCTCATTGGTTCGCACTTAGGCAACGGGGTAATTTTGTCCCAATCACATCCCATGCCTCTAACCTCTGCATGTGATACCCTAAGTTCAGGATATTTTGCAGGCCTCATACATCCGCTTTTCTGTCATAAATCAGCTGAGGTGACACGAACAAACATACTTATCGATTAGTGCTTTTAGACAGTTTTAAACTTTGCATATAATTTAAATGACTGGTGAATTGTGTCAGTGTCGAAAAATAACAAACTGCTCGTCGAGGTAAATGGCATGATTTTAGGAGCCGTGGGGCGATGCGAGGGGAGAGGAGAAAAAGGGTTAGGGAGAAGAGTTAAGTCTCATTTGTGCAAAATTTAACTCACCATTTAACTTCTCTAAACACCTTTGAGCTACTTCCCGATCTTTGAAGTGAATAAAGGCATAATCACTGATTTTTTTCACGCGTTCGATAGCCTGATCACCAGATCCTGCAGCTTCGAGAAAGTGGGAACGCAACTGCTCTTCTGTTGTGCTTAACATCAAATTCCGGATGTAGAGTATTTTAACCTAAATGTGAGAGTGCATGAAATGAAGTTGGCTAGGAGCACTGGACGGGGGATTGGGCGTCTAAGACGCGAGGACTGGAAGGTCGGTAACAGAGATTGGGACTTAAAGCACCCACCTTCGACATAATCTCTTCGTTAACTTCACGTTCGGGCTCCGCCCAGTCGACGGCTATCTGCTGGCCCCAGGGTTGAATTCGTCCGGGAATGAGTTTCCGTCTGGCCATAGCGGCCGCCTTATGACTTTCATATTCCACAAACGCAAAGCCGCGGTTCTTCGTCTTATCGACTACACTGGGATAGCAGATGACATCCTTCACACCATCTGTAACCTTTTGCATCTCAATGAAAATCTCCTCTTTCGTCTTATTCTTCGGGATACCACCGACAAAGAGACGACAGTTATCCACACTAAGACAGACACCAATTGTCTTCCCTCTTCTCACCTCGTAATTATTCAACTCGTCAACGGCGCGTTTCGCATCCTCTCGATTTGTATACACACAAAAACCGTATCCTCGATTGTGTCCATTAAACTCCATCATAAGTCGAAACATGTAAATGAGACCGATCTTCTCAAAAATGGGTATCAACTCGTCCTCAAAGCAATCGCGAGGAATTTTGCCCACAAACACCTCGCAGCCCCGAGGCGGGATATCGCCAGTCCAGTTTGGAGGAGGACCGTAGCGACGTTGGCCATTCTCCTTCGAGATGGAGTAATTAGTTCTGCTTAAGAGTTTAGCAATCCCGTCCTCGGCGGAGAGGGCAGCTGCATTCTGATTGTCCTGACGACTGACAAGGCTGTGGGTGAGGGTAGCGTCCAAATTCATGCTGTATTCACCGACTCGGTAAGGTCGCCTTCCCGTCGACGTTGAACCGTTAGCCAGGCTCAGCTGCAGCGAATGAAGGCCACACTCAAGTTGATTTACATCACAGCACGACGACATGACCAAACAATGACCGAAGCGTGCCGACTGGTTGGCTCAGAGCAGCGTTGCGACAATACACGAGTGCACCGAGGCTTGTGATTCGTTGGTCCTAGTTTTATTAGAATAAACAAGCCTTTTCGACAAACGATTGAAAATCCGCGAGCTGTGCGTTTCACTATGTGCGAGGGGTGAGAGGCAGAGGGCGAGAACGAGAGAGGCAGATGTGTAGATAAAAATATCTACGTGTATGTGTGCCGGGGAGGCGAGGAAAGAGGAGAGATTAAAATCGCAGAATGACGGTGCTTCCCGGTGTCACGTCGGGGAGGACAGGGGGGTTGTGAGGCCGAATTGAAAAAAGGAGGTATTGTTCAAAATCACCGTAAATCTACCAAATTGGTCGAATTATTGATTCATTCAGCTGGCGGCCAGTTTAAATTCAAAGTGTCAGCTGAGTATCAGAATGTCATAAAAAAAACAAAACTGCGCGTGGGCGATGACAAGAGGAGAGGCGTTTTGGTGGAGGGTCGAGATGACAGTTTGTATAATGAAAAAAAAAGGAATTTAGAATGCCACTCCACCCTCCCACGTCTTCTTCCACGCCGGTATTAAACTTAAAGCGTTCGTCTCCACCTTCCATAACCACCTCGTTCCAGCCGGACGGGGCTGGTGACTTGTTCGTGCGTTTAAGTAGTATAGGCACAACGAGGTTAAACTACAACTAAATCTTCAGGGTGGACTTGAAAGGAAATGATAAAAAATAATAGAGCAAAGCTTGTAGTTGTTTGCCTCCTTATGAGTTAGCTTGGGCACTTGGGTCTACATAAGTGGGCATCGCCTGTTTTGACCTTGGACTTCAACACCACCTCATTCACAGGATGGTTGTTTGGACAGGATCAAAGACAGCGGTACAATGCACAGTCACATATAAGCGACACGGTTGATGTTTGGTTTATTTGGTAAAAGAACTGAAAGAGACTTATGGTGACAGGTCGGTTGGCGAGGTGGTGGAGGATGCAACGACGTTCGATTGGTCAGGGGGACAAATGACAAGCGCTTTGTTACAGCAGCGGTGGCGACCACGCAAAAAAGGCCAGCATTGTGTTTATATCTACCACACTGGTAATACCGCACATCACCAACTCAATGGTGAGAGCGCACTTTGGAGTGGTGTGTTCACACACAGTCTCACCAGGCTTTCCGTACGCATTTCACCTCATACGTGTTGAAGGAGGTGTGACAGTTGACATAAACAGGTCGGTGCAACAGCCTACAGCCTCTGCCGCACACCACAGCTATCATCAACGCCGTGGAATTCAGCCGCCGTCAGGTTCGGTCTCCAGCCGAGAGGCGACACGCCGATGAATGCGTCAGCAACGCAACCTCCGGTGTATCATGTATTTTGTGTCACTTCCTTCCGCTATGTTAACTCTTCGTTTTAAGATAAACTAAGTGAATCTAGCCGAGTATACACCTCCGAATTACTAGCTTTGGTTTAATACCGAAGAACTCTTCAGGTGGGTGTAGAAAGTGGGTACGGCGAGTTTTCTCCGACGCGGCGGCGGCTTATTCGACAATGGACACTGAGGCCACCTTGAAAACTTAGCAGTCAGTTTTTTACACAACTGCGAGCGGTGATAGGAGCTGCCACTTTGGCGATCACATGCAGGTTGACCCGATCATTCGTTGCCGTGACCCGATGAAGTACACATGTCACATATTTGGGACGCATGAAATCTGGTGAAACCCAAAGCCTACTACATGACACTGGAAGTAACGACACGAATGTTAACTCCTCGTGTAGTGTATTGTCGCAAGGAGGCGTATATATCACTAGAATGTGGAGGAAAGGAATAAACAAGTGTTCATGTCAAACCGACTACTTCGAGGTTGCCCGGGCCGGGGATGCTGAAATGCTGTGTTAACAGAGTTTAAAGTGGAATAGACGTAAATGAAGGATTTTTTGTTAAATCCCGACTCTCTGCTGAATTAGGAAATGAGTAGCAGGGACGTTATTAATAATGGTGGTGATGGCGCAGACGGGTAGACGAGGTTGGTGTGGCAGAACACTTGAAGAGTGATAAACCTAAACAAAAGAACGCACCGATACAATTACTCCAGTGCGTGAAAATGTTGGAGAGTAGAGGATGGGTGTGGAGATAATACCAGGTGAGTGTCACACGATAAGGTAAACATTTTCTCCTCCGTATAGGTGACGAGACATGATACACCAGCAGGAAATACCATAAACACGACTGCGCCTGGCCTTACATATTGACATTAGGCTCTACATTAAACAGTGGAATTTTTCGATCACGAGAAATCTTTATCAGCCCTGCTAAAATCTCATTGGGTCACCTTTACAGTCAAGGTCGAATATGTACACATAACGCATTTCAAATAAAATTAATTTGCCTGCGAAAAGGTGAGGCTAATCATTAGTTCAAAACACAAAACCATCATACCCGAGCTTGTTGTTCCAAGCAGAATTTATCACAATTAGGGTTTGCGATACCCGCTGGCGTCAGATCTTCCGAACACCGAATGTATAAATGGCTCCGTCAAAAGTTTACACTAAGGCGATTTTTTTTACTACGGTGGTCGAATTGCAAACGAATAGTCTTGCAGGATACCGTTCTTCCAACGCGGAGGCTACATCTTTCTCTCACTGACATTCAGATCGTCTATTCTTACGCTTATCTGCGCCATTCTCCGCCTTAGGACGACGAGGTGTATCGCGAGTCCTCTACTTACCATCCCCGCAGTCCACTCGGGCGGAACTGAAAGAAGACTGGTTGAAGGTCAATAATCACCAACTTCACAACACTCGAGATTGGGTATTTACAAATTACCCAAAACCTACTTAGGTATTTGAACTCTTTGTCGTTAACCGTTGTTCTTCGGGTAATGGACCAGAGCACGCAGAACCACACCCAAACTTGCAATCGAATAGTATTCTTTCAGATGTAAACAGAAAGAATTTGAAAATTATTCGCATCCGGTAGGTGTCATCGCGTTTACAGCGGATTGGCTCCTCGGTGTAGTTCAATTTGGCACTCCTAATTGAGAGAAGAAGGCAGGAGAGGGAGAAAAACTGATGCTAGATGATTCGACCACCGACACTCCGATTGGGAAGGTAGCTTCCCGTTGGATACTTCGCATTCATAACGTACCACTTCGCCGTGTTTCCGACCTTTTCAACACTACTTCTTTACCGCGTCGGTGCAAATCTTGTCATTTAAAAGGACCTTTGATTGTTCTAGTCTAAACAAGATTAAATGAAACTATGCCCTACGTGGCTTGTTTAAAGGTTAACTTCCTCCTCTGCGCTGTACGGTGTCACACAAAGCCACTGATTCGGTTTACTGACAACACTTACGCAGACAATGGAAAAGTCATTAGGTTGGAAATTACAAACGGGCGTTGGATATAAGTAGATAACAAGAAGCGCAATTTCCTACATTGTTCATCATATTCAAGCTAAATAATTTCCACTAGCATCGACATTTTTCTATAAAAGTTTTGGCAAATCATATACTCCACTTGAAGCAAAATGTTTATTTCTATAGTTAATAAAAGATTCAAAGTCTTGCACATTATTTTCTTGCTTATTGTACTTTACATTCTAATAAAAGTAATTCCCAAGTGCTTAAAAGGTGATACTCGGTCTGTAAAATACCAGGAGAATATGGAGGATATGTGAGAATTTTATAATGCAGAGAAGTTAATTTGCCAATAGCAGTGGAAGTTTTATGTTGTCGAATGACCAATGTTAGTTCTTCATAACTTTATTTATTGTGCGCTGATGTTTTATCACATTAGTGTGAATGAGTTTGTAGCGGATTCAACAATCTTCGTCCTTAATGCTTCCTCGTTTATTACTCAAATTACCAAAAAGGCAATTGGTGAAGCCAATACCGGACATTCTTTAGGGAATTCATCTCCGAACGCCTCATTAAGTTTATTCAAACTCGTTGAGCTGCGCTATGATTCACTTTGATCTCGTGCATGAAAGGTGGATGCAAATCGCGCTTTAATTTCATCTGATTTCGGGGAATGATAAAATAGGAAATGGGATGCACATTACAATACATCTGTCAGTCGCAGTTGAAGACAGACTAAACAAAAACGCCCGTTTCTGGGTTTCCAACCTAATACATAAGATTTTATTTGGACTGGGAAGGTGTTTGGATTAATCCAGTCTCCCTGCAGGTTTATAAATCGATAAGGCTATAAATGGAATATAAATATTTTATTAAGATTATAAGAAATTACAGGCATTCAAAGGCCATATAGACCACTGTAATTTACAAGACGATAACGAAACGAAGTAGGTTGCGTGGATAATAATGATACCACAGTTTACGGCATACGCTTTGTCTCCTAGTATTCACGAAATCCCCCAGAGCCTTTCCAGCAATAATGATCCTAAACTTTACATTGTGGTTAAATGATAGATGGTGGGGGATAAACTAGAACTCCGCAAAGAAGAGGGAAATATTCAAATAGGTCCAAGGGAAGACGATATTAGATTCGAGAGAGCAGTTTTACAGTTCCCATGCCTCAACCGTACAGTGCACAATGGCTATGGGAGTAAATAAATTGAAACCTGTGAATTATTCCATTTGCACATCCTCCTCCTCGATCAGTAAAATGGATTAAGTAAATTTGAAGCTAATTAGTGAAAGTACCGAGGAAGATGTTTGTGCTACGTAGGCAGAACGGATGGACGTAGGTTTTAAAAATCATACAAGCGGATGATTTACATCAAGTGTTTATGAATACAATAAAGTGAAAAAATTTGCCATGTATCACGAATTGTGTAGCTCATTTCAACGGAGGAGCGGAGAGGAATTCAACGTTTGTAGTCTGGCCATGGCGTAGCAGACTCAGCTAAGTCGAAACAACAGCTCTCTCTTAATACGTCAATTTACTTTTATGTTTTCGTTTGTCATGACGAGGGTAATTTGGCGGTTTGCAAGGGATAAGCCAAAAAAGTATACACCAAGGAGCGAAGAGCTCCATTCGCATTCTAACACTGATACACATTCATTAAGAGTGGCAAAGTACGTTAGTTATTTATCTACAATTTAAAAATTGAACTCGCGTAAGTATACTCCTCTATGTAACCTCAGGAAAAAACAATCCCACATTTATCGTCTGAGAATAAAGTCCAATCGTTTATTAAGTTCCATCGGGTTGAATATTTGAACGTTCAACAAATCGCCGGGTCTTTCAAATCGTAGTCTTTATACTGCTGGTGAGAACGGGCGGTCTGGCGCGCGGTGGCAGGTAAGGCATTGGAGCTAAAGACACTCCACATAATGTTGGCTGGATTGAAACTGATTTTTCTTGCATATGGAGCTCTTTGTCAGGCGCACACATTTGAGCGGTAGTGTACTCTGTAAGTCATTTCTGATTGTACTTTCCTTGAATGGCCCGCAGTTTTGCAAACATTGTAGGAATTTCTGAGACATCTTTATCTTGTGCTTCTTGGTCCTAGAATCATGTCCGTAATGTGGTATTTATGTAAATACTATACATTTCTCTTTCATCCCTTTCTTCCTTTAATATACTCTATAGTTCTCTTTTAGGACGATGAAACGCGATGAGGTTCTTGCATGTTCATTCGATTCTTGGTACCTCCAATTTAGAAAATTTACCATTAAGAGGTATACCTCGTTTGCTAGTGAACTTTTGCAGCGTTATCTTAGATCTTCCGGACGATGTTATCGATTATATTAAGAATGCTCCCTTGGTCCTTCCAAAGAAGTAATCGTCTTCTTTACTTTACGTATAACTTAGTGCCTGCCCTATTGCTGCGAAGAGTGAGGAAATATCAGAGGACTCAGATAATGTAATGTCTTATTATTTTAAAGCCTTGACCAACTATTTTTGTCACGCTAAAACAATGGGGTACTGATATTTAGACTTCTTGGTCAAGTGACGACAGTTCCGTTTCCGAGTTGGAAGCGCCTACATTTCCCGAGTTTGAGGCTCAAGTCAATGAAATTATTGCCTCCCTGGGTGGAAAGGTTTTCCCAAAACTCAACTGGAGTGCTCCCAAAGACGCAGCTTGGATTAATTTCGGCTTTAGTCTCGGTTGTAACTCAGCAACAGACCTCCTCGTTCTCTTAAAGGCGTCGGATTTTATTTCCCATGATATCTACGCACCGTAAGTCGTCCCATATTATGCACGTTAATATCTTTAGATTCTCTCTTTGTACAGACGCTGAAGAGCAGGAGAGTGGTGGGGAGAAGAACACACAGCATTCTTTGAAACTAGTTCTCCGGTCCTGGTGCCAAATTCGTCCTGAGAGTGAATTTAGATGTTTTGTCAGATCCAAACGGCTTTGTGGTATGTGGTCTAGGGACCTTTGTCTTTACCTACTCCATTCTCAGCTATCTGTCAGCGTCATTACGACTCGTACTTCAATTTTATTGAAACTGAACAGATGAATATAAAGCAGGTAATTTTGGACTTCTTTGAAAAGAATGTTCGATCAACATTCCCTCTGGAAAATTGTGAGCTTCCCTTTTCTTCCTTATTACTCTCTCATAGACGTAATGGATGTAATTGTAGGACATAGGGTAAGATCTATTCTACCTTTTAATCATTCAAGTTTGACTCTCCGAAATGCGTCAAATTGATTGATTTTAATGTCTTCGGCCCACCAACGGATGGACTGATGTTCGAATGGTCGGAGCTGAACCTACTCCCAATTGATGACGTGAGTTTTAATTAAGACTTTTGTTGTTGAATCGAATGTTAGGTCGAGAGGTATTAGAAGCGACAAATTAACCATTTATGAGACAGTTTATTGTAACGTAATGTCATGTAGATCGATGCGAATAAAGCCTGTCGTCTTATTCGTTAGCGGGCGGTTAGAGGCGATTTCCTATAACCTAACGTCTCTGCCTTAGTTTTTGATATTGCGCTTTCTTCGGTGCTAGAAATGCGGGTGAACTCTATCCGAATTCACTTCTACTGAAACGCCTAAGTGGTTTCTTCGTCTGCGATAGACGCAAAAGGAGTTGATTGGAAGCTCATGACCGGGTGAATTTGCAGATATTTGCTTGATCTGAATGAATTTCTTCAGAGTGAGGCACAATTCCGTTGGCAAAGTGACAGAAGTCTGCGCTCCAGTGTCCTCTCCCAATACAAAGTGCCCATTGATCTTGTGGATATCTCGAGTGGAAAGGATCCCGACAAATTGATTGACCTCGTCCAGGCGGTGAGGCTTTTAACTTGTTCTCCTACTGTCTCCCACCATACCAACATCCCCCTTCTCTTCGTTCACTTTTAGTATGTTAAGGATCAGGAGGAGGCCAAAGACTAAAGCGGACATTGTGGTGTTTGCCAAAACAGGATATTGTCTGGCACAAATATTGATGAGCCACGTGATAACTACAGGAAAGCACCCGGAGTCATTACTGATATTGCTTTGTAATTAATTTCGATGACACCTTGCGTGCTATCAAAGATGAGACAAATCAACCACTGACCGAATTTTTTGCATTGAAATCAACTGTATTGATAGCACCGTCGATAACTGGTGGTGTTATTGAGGGAGTTTCATCATTGTACTGACTCTGGGTCCAACATGAAATGGTCTTTTCAGATAGCGTTTGTCTTCTGACAGATCTAGAGTTGGACGATGAGGTTGCCAGCAGCATGGAGTTGTATTGACCCAAGTCTATGACATCGAATAGTGGGAGATGAGGTTTACTCTTGGATCGTCTGTCGTGACGGTAGTCGTGACCGCGAAACCAGTTCGTGCCCCATGGTCGCGTTAGTGGTTTTCCCAAAGCACGCCACTTGTCAGAAAATACAATCACGTTCAGTGAGGAAATACCAACTATGTCTATCGCCAGTGTGGCGCAAACCTCGACCCTTGGCCACAGACGCCTCCACGTTAGACGCTATTCATAATTAGATTCGAGCCAAACCAATGACTTAGATTAGAAGCCGCTCAGACAACTCTTTAATTTGTATTCTATCGCTCGCAAACTTATTTACAAGACTGCGCGTAGGAGTCAGGCGAGAAAAGATTTCAAACGTAGTCGCTAAGTGGCGAGACCACAAAAGCATCCCTTGAAAAAAAACTTCCGCCCAAAGTAGACGGGATCACCTACCGAGGACTGGGGTTTTTTCGTACACGCGGAACAGAAGCTATTTATTTCTGACTGTTTACAAGGGTTACTGTGAATGCTTCGGTGATGCTTCTATCTCAACTGGGATCTGAAGCGGAGCATTCCTTGAAACTGGAACCTCATAACGAGTCATCAGTTCCCTCAACCATGGAGAAATTGATTTAGTATTCCGTTTGGACGCGGAGATACCTCTTCTTGACATTGCGACGGGTTCGGAAAGACAGAGAGCCTCAGTGCGAGCCAGCAAGAGACGCCGTTCCGCCGGGTGCAGGCCCGAAAGTGACTCAAGGGTGTGGTCCGGTGGGGCTACCACTTCGTTTGTCGGCTTCGGTCCACCGTTCTTCATTGCCTGACGCGTCCATTTCAACAACGTAGTGACTATTTTCCGAATCTTAGGCAATAGAAGTGAAATAAAGCCTTAAACCAGGGCAAAGTCATTACCGTCTAAATTGTGCGATTGACCGTCCTGGATACTACCTGTTTCTTAGAGCAGTTCGCAAAACCTACAGAATATTTGTGAACTAAACTCCAATTTCAATTGTCAAACTCCAATGGAGTTGATGCAGTAAGACGGAACAGTGTGAGACTTAACCACGCAGTAGACCCCCTATTCTCTCCTATCTCTAACATTCGGAGTAATGAGGGTGTCAAGGAACTCCGCATGAGGGCTCAAGATCTCACAATCCTCCCAACCAACTGACGTCAAAAAGACTTCTGAGATGGAATAGGTGAGTGGAGAACGTGCTTAAGGTCACATTATAAAGGGATGTAGAAGAGTGAAATAGGGTATTTGCCCAAGAGAATGTGATAAAGTTTGTAGACGATGGAACGCGAACTCTTTAACCTCAAAAACTTTCATTCACGGATGCCTGTAATACATGGAACCATGATGCTTTCATTAGCGGTGAGCGCCTAATTCCAGCTCGGCCTGTAACGACTGGAAAATGCGGAAGGAAAAAGGCTTAACCCACTTACTCACGGGTATTTGTACCTGCTTAAAGGTTGGGCAAAATAAATAAAGGTAACCCAAACAATCCATCCCTGAGCGTTTAAGCGTGAAGCAGTGCTGATAAAAGGCTTCGTGACTAAAACAATTGTGGTTCTAAAGTTGATGCGCCGCCTCTACCTCAACGTATAAATTGACATAAAAGCGAAAGAACGTAATTGAATACCAACGGTGATTCGTGCGCGCGAAGAACATGAAGCTCCCATAACGCAGCGCTAGCGGGACGGGAGTTCTGGGGGTCAAACGCCTCTGGATCGTAAGGGCCACCGATTTCCGTGTCCGAATCAAATAGAACCTCGCATTTGGGGAAGAGGCTAAGGAGCTTCCATAAATTCACGAGTATTGAGGCCAAACAGGCGGTGTCGTTCTGAAAAAAAGAAGTATGCGAAGTGTAAATGTCGCTTTCGATGCCATTGGAAGAATTGGATTAACGCTGTTCAATTGTGAAAGAGAACACAAAACTTACTAAAACAAGAGAAACGGAGGCGAGTCTCTTGACGAATGCCAATACCCTCGTAATAGAGACATCGCGCCGTCGCGAGACAAGGAGCATATCCAAACAGGCGAGAATGATATCGGTAAAGCGCTCAACCTCGGTGGGACTAATCGATTTCACGGGTCCATCCATTTCACCACTATTTCCTTCGCCATCTCGATCAGCTAGAAGACGATCTCTATGTGCCAGAGTTTGTGCTGCCAAAGCTGCAGGGGTCCGAGCCCAGGCGTATTGGGAAAGATCTACACCGTTACCGATTGCAGTGTTGGTCGTGGAACCACCTGTCCATGAGATACACACACCCGCCAAACGGCCAAGCAGAACGTAAAGATGACTGTAAAACCGCGTAGGATCCACTTTCAACACGGAGGTGGCTGACGATGTGTTGAGGATTGTCAGTGCAGTATGTACGCTGTACAAACCGTCATGAAGACTCGTTTTCTACATAATCGAAAGTACAATGACACATCCTTCAACTCTTCTTCAAGAAGAGAGCGGTGATTAAAACAACGGAATGCTTTTCACTTATACCCGACCAAGCACAGACTAAAAAAGGCCTCAGCGAGTCAGAAGTGTTGCACCGTGTGAGTCACTGAAACAGTTCCGGTCAGGGGATTCACTACCAAGTATGGAGAGACCTCTTTAGGCGTAAAACCTCACTAGAAGCAAACCAGTTAACTTGAATACACGAAATGAATATTAACACGACAGCCAGTTCAAATATGAATCTCGACAGCCAGTTCAAATATGAATCTCGAATTTTTATCAAGAGAATTACATTTTTCTGACAGCCTCACCGTCATACTCGTGATGTCTTATGAAAGGACCATAATTCTCAAATAACTAGGTGCTTTGCCTTATACCGGAGCATATAAAACAGTACAATTGTTTCTTCTTCTCAATTCAACAAGGTCTAACTGATGGTCCTCAAGGACTGAAAAACTTAACGTATTTAAAAGACGATGCTAAGACAAAGTATGGTTTAAATGGTGAACACAAAGCGCGTAATCTGTTTAAATTCGCTTTCGCAAATTTAAATCAACATAATGACGAAAAAGTCATTTGCAATTGAACTGCTCCATAAGCATTGTAAGGTAATCGATTTACTATGAACTAACAAAAAATACGTCAAATAAAACAGATAATGAAGGTTATGAGTACTTACCGGATTTGCGATGAAAGCGCTCATCAATTGAAGCAAGTTTTCCACATACTCTACATTAATAGTATGGGCGTATCTTAAGGGAAATAGAGATTATCAAAGAGGTGCATTTCTTACGTAGAAAGGCCACTCAAAACTGCTGAGAGCAACTCAGATTTTTTTGTTGTCTTCAGCACCTTGAAGTAAACAAATAAAATTTCCTTCAATATTTCAGCATTCTAGAATGGTCAACTCCGAATAAAATTGGATCCAACCATCCGCAATCTTTCTTCATGGGAATTTGCTGCTTTGCTTTCGGCTTGATCCTTCTCAAATTTTGCAAAAACTTTGTCTTTCTGAAGGAACAAAGAGGTTACTGACTTAACGTATGCATAAACAAAATTGACATAAAAGTCACCACAGGGACGCAACAAGGATTATATTGTAACCTCTCTCCGTATGCCAAGCGGTTAATCATCACAATAAAAAGGATGAGACAATAAGTCTATGCAAGGCTATCATACCTTCCGCTCCCTCCGAGAAGCAAGTTTCCGGTTTATACGAGGAGTCTTTTTGTCCGTAGAAGGGTCGGCAACTTCCTTAATTGAGATACCAGCGATGGCAGTAGCCACAACAGGTCGAATTCTATAGTTTACGCTCCGCGCAAGCCTATGAACACCACGGCACACCTTCAAGATTTCAAGGTAGCAAATTTAACTTGCCATTAATGTAGATTCCCCAGTTGTGTCCATTGAAAAAGTAGATTTCAAAGACCTAAACACGACTTGTCGAACCTAGAAAAGAATTTGAAAACGAAAAAGAGAATAGACAAATTACCTTGGACCCCGACTTTTGCAAGTATGGCAAGAAGGCTCCCAACAGGTCACTTGCAAAGTTAAAGAGTGGATTGTTCTCAAAAAGTGTACAGGCGCATTTAATTGCGCAGAAAACTTCTGACTATTGTGAAGCGTTAAATGAGTGTTACATGGATACCTTAGTCCAATTTGGGGCAGAAAAAATGCGCAAACTCCTAGGAAGTTTTCTCCTTCCCTTATCTGTGCAAAATTTGCTAGGAAAAATAACCGGGCACCTTTAAGTATTGTTTGAAGAAGAAGTACATATTTCTCAAAGTTCCTCAACAGGATTTCTTCATAACGCCAAATCCTCTTTGTTTCTTTCTTTACCTAAAATGAAGAATTGCCGGGTAAATGCACAGTGACGGACGATAAAACAGAAAAAAAGTTTGGCTACAATGTACCCGAAACACGAAATTTAATAAACAAGCACATACGTTCTGGCTCAACTCCTTTTCTGTGGGAAGACGTATTTTGTAGGCTGGAAGGATATCCTTGTATATTATGCATAAGGAAGCGACTAGCAGTTGACGCAACGAAGCGGACTTCATGAAAAGGGGATCCGCTGCCATTCGCGTCAAGTCGCTAAGGCGTCCAATCTGTGAAATAAAATGGGCTTCAAGTGAACGTACGTTTTCAGACGGATCCTGAATTATACTAGAGGAGTACAGCGCTATTTTGAATTTACATTCCTGACCATATCGTCGTTTATTTAGCAGTTGCTCTACTGCACCCGGCCTCCCATCCTCGGCGCACACTTCCATTCCCTACCAATAAGACCTTGACATAGACGAATTAGTGAAGCCACGGCGGTAGTGGATCTCCGCTTCGTATTAAAACCATGGCGCGTGTCAATAAATTTTGTCTATTAGTAACTAAATTTTTAGTCAATGACATTTAGACCATTAGTAATGATTTGCATTTAACATTAGAATTACAATAAGCCGCGTAATTCAAAGTAGTGTGCACGAGAAGTGGACCATGGATTATTTACAACCGGCTGCTCAGACCGTGTTTACCGTTGGCATAGGTTTTTGCCTCGGCTGGTACGCATGTAAAAAATCGCTACGAGTAAAGCCGTTGGCAAAAGCATGGGGAAATGTGCGCGACGAAGTGAAGTTGGTTCTTGTTGTCAGAAATGACTTGGGGATGTCTAAAGGGAAAGTTGCAGCTCAATGTTCACACGCAACGCTAGAATGCTATGAAATGGCCATGGAACAGTGTCCTCAGGTAGTTTCTCAATGGAGACGTAATGGCCAGATGAAAATCACGCTAAAAGCACCTGATTACGAGGCAATGTAAATGTCGGAATGCCTCTCACTGTTGTTTAGTGACATTCTTCGTGCAGCCGCTAGTAACGCGGGGCTGCCGCATTGCTTAATTCATGATGCCGGTCACACGCAAATACCTGCTGGGTCTGCTACCGTGCTAGGGATCGGTCCGGGTTTGTTTCAATTTGGCATATATTACTTGTTTCTTAGCTGAATCGCGCCTCATAGACAAAATCACTGGACACTTGAAACTCTATTAAGCAAAAACCTGTCAGATTTGCATGTATTTTTTGTATCTTATTAAGTTCTATTGGTTATTCTTGGCGCTTTGATGATTTGGGTCCACGTTACTGTTGAAAGTTACATCAAACTGCGAATTCATTTCTCTTCCAAGCAATCTCGCGAAATCTACCGAACCAAGAACCCTTAAATGTTTTACCGCATTCCATCGAAATACCGAAGTGCGTACCTTAACCATTATCTTGCTTCTAATCTAAGCTACCAGCTGAAGAATGATTTAAACCGCTACCACTTTTAGCTAAGTATTAGCCGAATTTATGCAAATCACAGAAAGTCTTTACCTCAGGCGCTTACCACAGTACGGTCTTGCACGCCCTCACCCGCTGTGGTTGAATCTTCGCATTCACATCTTCCATGGTGTCATTTCGCTGCAAATCATAGTTAAGGCAAGACCTGTTTCTTGGACAACGTCTGCATTTTTGCCTTACCAGTTAGAAAATGCACCGCGACCCCCAGACTTGCTTTGCCCTAGTAAACCTACTTCCATAATCTGGGTCGCCAAGACCGATACGTTAACCATCCCAAAATTATGTTCTTTTGGCAAGTTATTACATTTATTGTTCACTGGCTTTATTGATGGCAATAACAATTGGCTGGATTTTTAATGGAGGAATAATTAAACAACAAATTTTGTCGGGATTGAAATTATCGCCAAATGGTAAAGACTCGAAGATAGAACGGCATCAGACTCTGATTCAATGATATTTATCCAACGCCGCCCGTGGAAAGTGTTCCTTTCACTTCAAGCTTTATTAAAAAAAGTGGTTGAATAAGCTGTACGAACCTGGAAAGTATGAAAAGACGCAATATACAAAGGTACTTACGCGGTATATTGCGATAGAGCTTGAACCTCTTCGCAAATAATTTGCCCTGTTCTAAGAAGATCGGTGAAAGTGGTGTAAAGGGCGAAAGGTGCCAGACGAATGATTCGTGGGGGCCGGATGTCACAGATGACTCCTCGCTTAATCAGTCGGTCGTAAAGCTCTTTTACGTCGACGTTAATTTCAACAGAAAGTTGGGATCCGCGGGCCCGTACGCTGTTTGGTGTGATTATCTTCAATCCTGGAAACTCTGCAATTGGACTGAGCAGGAGAATCTCTTCCAGGTAATTAGTTAACAACGTGGACTTTTTGCGGATGGGATCCATTCCTCCGGCCTCGACGAAGACCTCAAGTGAAGACGTTAACGCCGAATTAAGTAGCATCGATGGGCAAGAGCGCCTATATGAGTCGGCCCCACCTTCTACCTCCATCTTGTTAGTCATGTCGAAACGGGTTGAACTCCGATGACCCCACCATCCTGTCATTTCCGGCGCATACTCATGTTCATCCGTAGGTGCAAAATCCCCACACTTGAGGTGATATTTCTCGTGTACGAAAATACCAGCACATCCACCTGGACTTCCACATAGATATTTGTAGCCGCACCAAGCTGCACAGTCGACATCCCATTCGTGTAGAGAAAGAGGGACATTCCCAACTGAGTGAGCCAGATCCCAACCCACAGGACAAGTACAAAATTCATGAACAGCCTGCGTAATTGCCGGAATATCTAGTGCCTGTCCCGTTAAGAAGGACACCCCTGGCAACCAAACAAGCGCAAGTTTGTCGGCATTTTTCTTGATTTCCTCGATGAGCCCTTCCGTACTGAGGTACTCACCATTAGGTCGAAGATCTACTTCAATTAAAGCGCACTTATCAACATGTCGCAGATGGATGTGGGACTCAACCGCATAGTAATCCGAAGGAAATGCATTTTTCTCAATCAATATGCAGTTTTTTTCACCTTTTGGAGAGTAAAATGAGGCAAGAAGGGTATGAATATTGGCAGTGAGGCTCTCCATGACTGCAACTTCGTCGACTTGTGCTCCGACAATATATTTAGCAAGAATTTCCTTGGCCCGCAGATCAGATGTCTCCGTGGGGGAGGGGCCGCGGAAGTGACTAAGCACACCCATTGTCCGCCACAATTTTAGCACTTTGTTCAAGTTTTCGCTAGTTGAAATCGGTGGGAGACCGAGAGAATTTGTACAGAGATAAATCACCTCACCCGAATCCTTCTCATCTCCCTGGCAGTTCGTGGTGTTAATCTGATTATTCAACTCAGCCATAGTAGGCATTTTGAATTTTTTGCGTATATTCTTCAAGGGATCATTGTTGTCGAGATCTTCCGCTAATTTCTCGAATTTCCTAAAGGTAAAAGGGTCCATTGCACGTGCTTCAGAACAGATCACCAAAATTAGTGCGACATGGTTAATCGCTAGGCCATAATTCATACCATTCGGTTACTTTAACGTTGTTGGTTAGTGAATTAACCAATCAGATGTCAAATTTTATAGTGTTTTTGCCTTCGATTTGTTCAGATGAAAACAATGATTTTACTTTGGGCTGACGTGGAATTAAGATAACAGAGAGAGAACACAGCTTCACGCGTACAAGTCGGTATAAAGCTGACCATGAGAAGGAAGAGAAACTCGGTTTAGCTGGAGCATTCTTAACGCCTGGCACGCAACCGTTACTCGCTCTTGAGGTTGGTCGACATGCGTTTCAATGAGAAAAACAGATTGGTTTGCAGACCGCGACCTAGGCCCCACCTTTTATTACTAAAATATACTGGCACTTTCTCTTTGCGAGGCAGATATAGTTACGGGGGCAATGCAGGTAGGAAAGACGCCAAATGATGAGAAACACTGCCAAATTTTCAGCGTACACCCAACGCGGACTATTGCGTGATACTCGATTTGCGGGATAAACGGATTGCATTCTTGACCATCGACTTTATTTGGTCGAATAAATTTAATTGACAGGCCCCCATGGTTCAGAGCTGATGACATAGTTGCTTCTCATAAATCGGCTCCAAAAAGATGATCCACGTTAACACACGAGGGGAATGAATACGAAAGAGCAGAAGGACAAGGTTCGTTGTGCGATTCGGGAATAATTAAAACAAAGAATAGTTGTTCGCAACATTTAGATGAAAGTGCAATGTATAAGACCGATTTTTCTTAAACAAGGATAATTTTTTAATTAACAGATAGCCACCGAATGATAAAGAGTGGTTTGTAGACAAAAGACATTGCGTTGAATAATCAATAGTCGCATTCATTCCCTTTGTGCCAGACGTCAAGGTTTAGCAGATTGTAGCATGTGAATCTACCCTCGATGCATGTCAAGTCTAAGGCGGGCAAAGCTGCCACTTCGGCGATTTTAAACCTATGCTTCGGCAACGTTGCTACGTGGTTGACATTTTACTTGGGAAATTCACCTGAAATACAATAACTATACTATGAACTTTTCTTTAGGCAAAGAACTCTTAAAATGGGTGCATTAAACGGCGACGGCCAGTTTTCTCCGCCCCGCTGAACGCTTATTTGACAATGGAAGGTAATGGCCCCCTGGAAATCTGGCAGTCAGTCTTTTAAAAGACTCCGAGCTGTGATAGAAGCTGCCACTTTTGTGGTAAAATGCAATTTGATTCGAGCTTCTGTTGCCGTGACCAAATGAAGTTCACATGTCACATATTTGGGACGCATGAAATGTGGTGAAAACCAAAGCTTCGTGAATGCACGAACACGACAATGTTGCTGCGTGTTCGTCACTTTTCTGAGGAAATAGATTCAAATTACGATAACTGACACAATATCGATATACTTTTCTCTAAAAGACGGAAAGATTTTTATTGCTTCGTTAAGCCCATGGTTAGGTTTTTCAGACATAATGCAAACGACCAGATTGTATCCTCTTCAAACAGTACGAAATATGGGAAGCGATTATCCAGCATATAATACTTTTGCACAGGTAAATGCAGGGTAAAGAAAGAATCGTCAGGGTATATTGTAACTAGTGAGGCGCTAGAAATTCACCACCATGGATTTAAACTGAGATAGATGTATTGTAGTCTCTAGCGATTCAACCTATAAGTGTGATTGAGACTTAATGGTTTTATACTTGAAAGGAAATTTATTAAATAAATTCAGGAATAACCCCTACAAAACATTTACTTCTCTATTATCATTAAACCATTAGTTCATCAGCCTCTTCATCTCTCCTCATCATTTTCTGCGCCCACCTGCCTCCAACCGTTTAACAAACTACCAAATACATGAAACTTTTTTAACGCTTTACAAATGGCAATACGAATTCCACATTTTATTTGGACTAACCGGGCTGACGAGAGATGAAACCCTCAATTTGAAGTCCGTAACATGAGGGTCACAAATCAGGAACAAGGCTGTAAACCCGGCAATATTCGAAATTAATTGCACAAAAAAGTAGACAATCCTCAAAGAAATAAGAGCCGATTTTACCAGTTTACTTAATCTACTTCAAAAATTATTGTATTCAGAACAGCGTTGAGTCGCCAATGATGTAAACAATCCCTAACAAACACCATAAAGAGTATTCGGCGGAAAAACCATGGGAATTATAAATTCGTCTCCTAAATGGTAATATTTGGTTTAAATTTACTTTGTAGTGTTTTCTCATTCGAAACCGCTAAACAGAAATGGAATTCACTAAAAGTTTATTTCAATTTTTGTTGAGTTGGTTGCGAAAACCCCAAGTAGAATATGGGACCGATTAAGGTAACATGTGGCGTTTTGGATCACGGATAGTAGTATATACGAATGAAGCTTACCTAATGATGCTTTAATTTCTGTATTTTGGGAGAATTTTCTTGGACCAAAGGAATATTTTTATGTACTAAGGTGTAGACTTTACAAGAAATGCGTGTAAGCTACACTCTTCTTTAGGATTTACATGGTTCTTAAAAGCCATTCTTATAACTCAAATGTCAATATAATTTTCGCATCCTCCCTAGTACTACCGTCAAAACGAACGACAGTAGGCTGTTCAAGGGAACAGATTCACCTACATTACAACAACTTCTGCTGTTGCACAACTACGACTTAGAGAATTAAGGCAGAATTTTATGTTAATTTGTGTTTGTTTTACTGCGCACACAAAGTCCCGGAATACTTGTAGAAGTCATTGTCGAGGCTTTGTTTCAGCCTTCGGGAATTTCCTCGCAAACAGACAAGCGTAAGATACTTTCTTCGCCTCACTTCTTTCCTACCGGAAATATCCCTATTTTGACCAGAGCACATTGTTATGAACCAAAGTATTCATTAATGTTTCAAATTTCCTGAAATTTTTCTACCTATAGTTTAAGGCATGCCTTTTTTTCTCCTGTTTCTCTTTTGACGGAAGTCATGATTTGTGGCCTTCAATATCTTTTCTGACGTGGAAATATTTTGCACTCATTTTAATTTTTCCCGTAAACAGTTGACCTTGACACCTGTTTCTAGTGGTGCCTTTTTATGTCAATTTACTCCTTTGAACGATTCTTTTCCCAACATTTTATTAGTTATTATTCTCAATTAATGGGAGCTTGTGGTCTCTTGTTTTTTATGTCTTCCCAATGGTCAACTGAGTAGCCTTGACTGTTGGTGAGCACGGTTATTTACTTCTCATCATCCAAGCTAATCTCTACCATCTGATTAGTTTTCGATTTCGGGTTTAATTCTGAATTTGTGGGTTTTTATTCGAATATTTGCTCGATGGTCATTGAATTACTTCAGTGCAGTTCATCCATTGTAATTTTCTATAGTAATCTTTTTCTTAAATCAATAGTACCTTTTTCGCGTTTTATGGATCTCTTCCGTAATACGCTTACTAATGACCATTATCTATCCTTTTCTTTCGATTCGTCCGACTTTCCATTACCAATTAAGAAGGTCTATTGAGTTCAGACCGCTTTCAGTTCTAGTCCCTTTAATTGCGATTAATGCCCCCTTCTTTAGATTTTGCTTCTGTATCTGGGACTTTTGAAATCACCATAGACCATAGCCCTGTAAGTTTTTTAGGAAAAAACGGTAGAGGTTGCGTGGATGATTCTTCTTTTTATTCAGACAGTTTCAAATATCATCTACTTCATCCCTACTATTACCTTTCTCTTTACTAAAGATCAAATTGTAGCCCTTAATCCCTTAGTTAGTATGGCATCGGACGTCTTTTTTGCCCACACGTATGCTCTCTCAGTACGTAGGTGGCTTTCTTACACGCATAGATACATACGTACATGGCTTCTTGCTTGCTTGCACGCGTAGGAGAGTCTCGGCTTATTGGCTGATGCCACCAACTCGACCACCAATCCCCATTTCACCAACACAATCAGCTGATTTGGCTTACTACCACCATCACCGCTGCCGCGTATGTTGGCAGCGCCTTGGCGCACTTACCTGCTATTACTTCCTATGGTCGTGTCCACTCTCTCTGCACTATCGTAACTGTACTGTCAATGCTCCATTGTATATCATTCTGCTTCTTCTTCGCAGGCCCTGTGCGCTTCCAAATCGCTGATAGGCGCCTATGGAGGCTGTGAAACTTAGTCGCCGCCGTATTTCCAATCCTGACTGTGAAGGATACCGCCCAATGAAAAGGCGGGTGAGTGTTAAGAAGCCCAAGAATGTACCCCGTGTATATTGCCTGTCTTTCCACAACTTCGTATTAGTCAATGTTGGCTTTTATTCTCTTCCTCAATCTTTATTTTCAGTGTTCACTCTCGCTGTCACTTTGGCGCCCGTATTTAGAGTTAATTGCCCCAAATTATCCAGATCACGTAGATCTTGTATGGTCGCATTTTTATTCCGGAAAATTGTGGACTTATTAATCAATTTTTTCCTATATATATAATTGAGGTGGTTGTAATTTCTGCTATGGTTAGATATTTGTCAGCTTAGAGTTTAACTTGGTCTTAATCGGTAAGTGCTTTCCTGTCAGAGGGCGGGCAAGAGAACCATAACCTTAAAATTTTCCTTTTGATACGTCTTTCTGCCCCATTTGTTTGCAAAAGGCATGGCGCACTTGCACACACGAATCACTGCCGCGTCACGTACGACCGCTGCTTCCACTGCTACTATAATAACCGTTTCCATTGTTATCGATAATACTACTTTTGTCACCCTTTATTCTTTGGTGCTTTTACCTTTTGCCTCCGTTTCAAATAAGCATTTTAAAATCGGAGGGAGACGGTGTAGGGGTCATTATTAAATAATAGTCCACTATTCTTGTGTTCTCACACTCACAGGTGTGTTTTCTTGAGGTCACATCCATCCTTCTACTGTCGAAAAGTAATTTTTTGAATTCGATTTCGAAACCTTTGTCAAATTATGATTTCCTTTCCCATTTGCACTATTTCGACGTTCTATATTGAATTTCTGTTACTCAGGCACTCTGATAGCCATATCTATGAAATGGGGAAGGTGTATTGGGTTGATTCTCCTTATCTCCTGACCTCATGCAGTTTAACCTCTCTCCCTTGAATGTTTGTGTATGCGATCAATTTACTGCTGTATTGCGAAAAGATCAAAGAGTGCGTGAGAGAGAGGATTTGATATGGATTAGCCTTCATTTACGTAAACTTTGTGACATTAAGTATCTACTCTGTCATCAAAACCGCGTCTAAACTGATGTTACCCCTATTGATTTCGTGATGATGTGAGGGTATATGTGTTTGGATTTAGTCATACAGTTACAGAGAGCTTATTTAGTAGAGATTATGCGAAAGCCTCTATATACCGTCGCAGTTTAACGACCTCTGTCACTTACCCTCGTATGCAGCCGTAAATTGGATAGAAAGAGTGAATGCATGCACGCACATGTGCGTGAGTGTGTTTGTGTATGCATTTGTGTGCAATCGTAAAATACTGGCGTAATTTAAGGCCGAGTTGAAAGTTAAGCCCTCGTTTGGCTACCAGTAACACATACACACACACAAACGGAGTGGTCGTGTATTTCTGTTTCTCCCTTGACTCATATTCCGCAACACGTGTGGGATCGTGGTTATTGCCTTTACTCTCTTCTCGTTCCTACACAATGGTAAGCCAACTTAGGCTTTTTTAACCGTGTTAATACCCTTATATTTTCGTTCTACTCCAAAAGCCTGTGTTGATTCACTTTGGGCCGGATCGTTAACTCGCCCGCCTATGATTTTGTGATATAGGCTTTCATTTGACATGGCCGCGCGAACATTTCGTGGGTTGTTCTGCAAATCTCCGTTTAATTGTTTGGGGGAGTAGTGTGTGATATTCTGTAGCCTCATATCTGTATATAGTTTCTATTATATCATCATTTGGGGATACGATTAATCGCACACACACAGGCACACACTATCTCATTTTTAAGACAAGTCGATTTACATTAATTCACTGGTGATCCTGCGTGAAAGAGAGTATGTTTGTCAACCTGTCCAAAAGCGGCAGGGCACTCCTTTTATTGGCTCATGTTGGCCAATCATTTAACGAGGACAAAATGGGGGATCGAGTGTTTTAAACATCTTCCTTTCTCGCAAGTCTGTTTTGCCTGCCCACCCGCCTTCCTTCTCTTCCCTACCCCTTCATCTCCCCCTTCTCTGGTCAAATAATAGGCGAAATGCGCGTGCGTGTGCGTGTGCCTGTTCCAGTCGAGTTTCTTAACCATGAATTGCTCATTTTACGTCTTGCGAGTGAGTCCTCTAACTCTCTCTTGACAGTCACTCCCAAAACCGGAGTTTGTGGGGAGGTAACGTAGGCATTTGCGAATAATTGAAGGAAAGCAAGTTATAACTTTCTTTTCCTCTCTATGGGACTAGGTAAATATATTTGCAGCAAGTCGTCTTTGTGGTCTTCAAATGTCCCCTCTTCACTGTTGTGCTGCTCACAACCAAGCCAAAACCCATGCGCTTTCTGCTTCCCTGCCTGCTTGCTAACGTGCTGGCTGGCCTACTTGCTCGCCTTAGCTAGCCTGTGAGTGGGTGGATAGGTGGGTGGGGAGGCGGGGAGGTAATTGGCCACAAACGCATAGAAGGTGAAGGCGAAGGCGACGGTGGTGAAGGAGGAGGAGGAGGAGGTTTAGGCTAAGACTTGGGGCTGTGTATAACCGTGTGTCATGCTCATTCTCCCCACCCGTCTGTCCGTCCGTCCCTCCTTCAATCGATACCGCCAAAAAGAGAGGCGCGAGATTCTTCGAGGCCACTCGCTGCCTACGCTCTCTGGCTTGCTGCTGTTGCTCTACCTCTCGTGTCCCCAATCATCTTGGTCCATTTCAAAAATGACTTCGCTCATTTGTGTTCCGAATATGTGCCTCGTGACTTCCAATTAAGAGAGAACTTTTAGTCTTTCCTAAGAGATCGACATGTTATAGAAGCTGAACAGGATGAGGGCCTCATTCATCTTTATGCCCATCCATCAGGCTGGATAAATCCCTCTTCTCCTGGATTTCTTCTACGTGAAGGCTTATTACTTTCTCTGACAGTGCGTAAGAACTGTATTCTGTATACAGTTTTTCCTTATTCGACTGCTCTTTTCCACATTAATTATCACCACTTGTTTATGTGCTGTGTCTCCAGTCACTTAAATAAGGATCTCATCTGTACGCTTTAGAAATGATTTTCGCTCATTTTTGTGAGAAATATGTGTATACGTCTACATATATGAGGATGCTGGTCAAATCCAATTCATGGCCAAACTAATATGCTTTATGAGTAATCAGCTTCGCAGTTGAAAGAATGTAGGTAAATGGTCGTTCTCTCGACGAATTCTTTGTCCACTTATTAAGTTGTCCTGCCACTTCGACATTTGTGTTCTCCTCATAAAGTCTGTAATTGTGCGGTATATTTCGGAGGACTAGAACTTACCCTGTCATCATGACACAGATCTTGGGTTTTTATTTCATTTACCACCGTTTGGGCGCTCGGTGGTTTCCCCCTTTCTCGGAAAGAGCTACTGCGGGGTGAATGCGACAGGCGTCCGGTCTGAGTCACGCGAGGGGTTGGAAGCCTTCATCTGTTCCCTCCCTTTGTCAGTAGTAGGAAAAGTGCTTTTAGTTTTATAATCTAGTGGGTGCTTAATTACTTAGGCGTTGTTTTACTTCTTTCCCGCCGAGAGATGAACCATTGTCATTACAACACATTGTTTGCGAGTGAGGCTACTTCTGGATATTCGGGTTGGGAGAATACTGGTTATTTGCCCCTTTCTTTTCTTAAAAGAAATGACTTTCGTAGGCCTTCACTCCAACAATTGTGTCTAATGCAGGGTCCACATTTGCAAATGCCTCTATCATGTCTAAGTCCGCTAATTTTTAAATAGCCATTCATAAGGGGCTTTAAACAAGCGCGGCTCTTTGTACTGATTGGCGGCTGGTTAATTGCGATGTTTCCTAATTAGCCCCGAATTTTCAGCTCTTTATTTCCCCTTCGTCCGACTCCAAGGTGATGCCGACACACCCTTTTCTGTCCCTGATTTTCCCCCATCCATTGGTCGGTTGTCATAGCAGCAACCCGAGATACCACCTCGCCTGACATGCAAAAGGTGGAATGAGGCGGCCGATGATGTGTGGTTTTGGAGGCTGGCGTTATTAACATATTCTACTCCTCCCTCGTCGGCATTACCGCTGGAGCCAGCTTTCGACAGTTTGTGTACATTAGCCTTTATTTCGCTACCTCGGTATTCCCTCTAACTTATCGCTACTTTCCGAATTATGACAAACTATCTCCGCGTTTTCATCCATTTCCGCGGCCACTTTCCCTCCCCTCTTAGTCATTATTTGTAGCAGTCACGATGCCATGTAATTCGTTCTCCGACCAACCCACTTTTACCTTATCGCTGTCAGTTGAATCATCACTAATTGTTTCAATCATTACTTGAGGGGATGTCTGCGACATGTTTATGCAAATGCGCCTCGTCACTAGTTTTTGGTAAATGAGTCTTTTTCATGCGGAGGTCTTGGTACCTGGCCTGAGTAATAATCGTATTGTCACTTCTTTTTCCCATCTCTCTAGGGGACTGAGGTCTGAAGAGTCTCCTATCATTTCATTTCTATCCTCACGCCTCCCCCCTTCTCTTCGTGCAATTTGAAATGCTACTGTGAATTGTAACATCTCTTTAAATTACCGCCTCTACAGACGGCCTGACTGCATTCGCGAAGGCAGAGGCGAATAATCTATTGGGCGAATGGTGTCGGTCTCTAACTAACTTACTAATTTGATCCTTCTGGCCTTTTCAAGTTTGGCCTCAGTGACATCCCTTCTCCTCTCAATGGTCTCCGATCTGGTAGGACTTGAGATTTAGTTTACTTACCCCACTTCCTCTAAAATCATTAATGACAGATAATATTGACGGGAGGCGTTTATTGGTACTTTATGCGAAGTCTGTTTACCTTTTGGCATGGATAGAGCGCCATGGCAACAAAATGTTTATGGATAATGAAGTTTTAGTATTTAGTCCAAAGGTGTTTTTTAACCACCTACTTCCCCACCCCCGTCCTCCCCCCATAGTTGCGGATGTGTGTGTGTGAGTTTTCTACTTTCTGCTCGATAAGACTAGGCTGAGAAAGCAGCCTAAATGTTTGCTTCACTCCCATCTACCAGCCTGCCAACCTCCTAAACATGTGACTATGTGTAGGGTGATTCGTGTTTCTTTGTAACGCCGTGTGCACTGCGAATCTCTGAGCGTACATGTGCGTGTGGTATCTCGTGTGAAATGAAAATACTTTCGCTATTGATATCATTTTCTCACCCAAACCCGTTCCCATGCCGCTTGCTTCCCTTGGGTAAAGTGAATGGTCTGCCCTACGTATGATTAACAGTTCGTCATATAATTTCTCCCCAAAGGGGTCAGATTTTGACTCTTTTGAGGTTCTGGTCTTTGCCCACTTGTCGTTGGTATGCAGCTGGTTGGATGCACGTCAGTTCTCGCTTTTATCTCTATGTGTACGTGACAAACTAGAATAATAATTTCTGCTTCACTCCAAACACGTGAAAAGCTGATGAGTTCAGTAGTCGGTCACGTAGATTTTGTTATCTCTCGGTATGAAGTCCTCACGACTGCTGTCCAGATAAAATGGAGGAATGTGGTTGACATATGCTCGTCACTTGTCTGTCCTAGACGGCGGTGTGGGTGCTGACAATTTTTCGATGCCACTTGTAATATTTTTATTTGGCGTTAGTGTCTCGTAAACATTATGTAGGCCGAGTGGAGGTGAGTTAAGGGCGCCAAATTCCAACACTAATCGTACAACGACGGATTGTTTGACCTAACGGTCGTCTGACCAGTCGTATTCATTCACATTTTTTTATAGATTGACAAATTATCTAATATTTTAAATCATTGTGATCACTTTAAGCTTCTATGGTGGTATGGTAGCGCTTCGAAACATCCAACGTTTGAGCTGGTCCCTACTGCTATTCGCTTGGTAGATATCCTGTTCAGGAGCTTATAAGGACGGTTACGGTTATCCTTTTAGATGAATGGAATGTGCCACCGGGAAGGGGGTGGTAACTGGCACATGAATCTCCTGCCAGAGAAAGCCTCTTCTTCTGCCACCAATTCAACTTCAGCTGCAGCCGCTGCGGCCGCCGCAGCAGCAGCGGCGGCTGCTGCAGCCGCTGGCTACCTCGCCGATGTGAAACCCCAATTGCAACAAACGTCATTACCACAATCGTCTTCTAAACAACCGTTGGATTTCAATCGTCATCAACATCATCAACAGCAACATGCCAATGGAAGTGAGAGCCAGATGCAGGCCCCTATTCCAACTCACCATCAGACAACAAATCCCGGTGGCGCTGGCACCCTTGTCCCTTCCGCTGCCGCAACCGCTGGCTACCTCGCCGATGTGAAACCCCAATTGCACCAAACGTCATTACCACAATCGTCTTCTAAACAACCGTTGGATTTCAATCATCATCAACAGCACCATGCCAATGGGACTGAGAGCCAGATGCAGGCCCCTATTCCAACTCACCATCAGACAACAAATCCCGGTGGCGCTGGCACCCTTGTCCCTTCCGCTGCCGCAACCGCCGCCGCCCCTCCTCTTATGGAACCATCTCAACAACATCTCTCTCTGGCACATCCTGTTCTCCCTCCCAGTCTCCGTGAATCCGTGAGTTTTTTCTCAATCTCTCCAGAAACCCTTGCTCAATATATTCTGAGGTATATAAGTCTTATTCCCTGAGTGTAAATTGAGCTCTCTTTTTGTTTGTTTGAGGCACAAGGGCAAAAGACGCCTTCTTGCATACATCGTCTTGTCAGCTTTCATCGCACATCCATGTCGGTGATTTAAAATTCACCAATTGGATACGTTTCACCAATTTCGTAGTCGTTCATTTAGGGTCCTTCGTTCATTCCCACGGCCGTGTAGCAAATTTTATTCCTGTGCGCTAAACCCTAGCCTCCCAGTGACTATTTCATAATCACCATAGCTAAATTATTCAATTTTGGTGTCGGTTCTCTTGTTAATTGTTCATTTGCCTTCCACGGGGTTGGATCTATTTGCCAAAAGGCGGACTTTACATTCCCCTTGTAACTCTGCTTCTTGGTTGCAGAGGCACTTCTATCTCCACTAGTTTCATTTGGACATCATGCCGCACCCTAATTCTCATACCCAGTGTGTGCTTTCATGAAAGTCGTTGTAGGCCTTTAAACATTTCTCATTGTGTCCTTGTCACCAACCTACCTTGTCATGACATCGATCTCAATCTCGATGTTTTGGCTTTCGGCTGCAACTCGTAAGACCATGACGGCTGGTAATCGAGGGCGCCAGTTAAGCATCTTTGAATCTGTTGTGAATGTCATGTGCGGTCACGAATGCCTGCATTTGGCATCGCCGAGAGCCCTTCTTGAGCTGCACTAATTCTGTTCCTGTTTGTTTGTACGTGTACGTGTATTTGTGCGACCTCGAGGCTAGGGACGTATTGTGGTCTGTAATTGGTGTGATTCTCTAAAGTGCTTCGAAGTTTGTCGTTTATGTCTGTGTACGTGTTTGAATATCTGTGTCTCTGCGTCAGTCATTATGGAAATCGGCTAGTTTATCACTCATCTGATTTCTAGATTGGTCAACATGAATAACCTATCGTTTACGTGCTTAAACACGGGACTGTATAAAGTTGGAGATGCGGTTGTGCAGAGCATCGGCCAGTTTGAGCCATTGTCCTCTCAGCCATTCGCCCCCTCCCTCCCATCGCTCCCCCCCCCCTCTCGACCATTTGACCGATTCGTGTTTCACGAAGTTAAATGGCATTTGTTGAACCGAATATGCCTTTTCAACGTTAACTACACATCTGATCAATTTTTTTGCGAAACTGAGTTCTCAGTAGTGCCAATCATTGACCTCATCCCTGAGTCTCTCCTCCATTCTCGGCTTCCGCGCATGTTCAGACCGAGAAAGAGAGAGAAAGCCTAACCGTACCTTATTCTATTTGTGACTTCTTTTACTCATTAATAATGGAAAATCCATCATCATGTGCGTGTCTCTATGTGATGATTCCCGAGGCTACGGACTCCTGATGTCGATGTACCCAGCTCTCTAAATGCATGTACTATGCCGCCCTTTGTGGCTCTAATCAGGCGTAATACCAGTGCAACGCCCTCACCACGTATTTAACTCCACTCCGAGTTACGTTTCTTCATCTTAATCCACACACACACACACACACACACACTCACACACACACACACCTATTGTGGAGCCTTTAACCTTCTACCCTCTCTGTTTTTAAATTTTTCTCACTGATTTTATTCTACACTTTAAACTTGTGATTTCACAAACACCATTGCCACTGGTATCACATGAGCGCCGACATGTGTTTCGGATCACCTACAAATCGTACTACGTCGCGGTGTCGCGAACACAACAAATGAGGCAATATCCGCGGATATTTATGCATATTTTTCTCGACTTATAACTTTTTCGGTCCATGACGTGAGACTGAACTTGTGTCGGTTCATAACCGATACATCCTCTGCGGTAGACGAGGAACGTCTGCGCCGTAGAACTACTCCCCCTTTTCTATTTCACTCATGACCTTGTTTGGCCTCCTTCACAGCCGACAAAGTCTCTTTGTAAGCTCGTCCTCTACCATTGTTTCTAGGCCGGAGAGAGCTTTTCTTCGTCCAAGGTGAAGGGGCAGGGGGGGGGGGTAAAGGCAACAGCGTTTAATTAATCTCCTGGTCTGGGGTTGTGGTCTGGGACCTGCCATCCTCGGACCTCGCTCTCTCGCTACTTTTATGATATTCGCAAATACCCCACCTCCTACCACTCGCCTTTTTGTATTTGGTCAGTGTGTATGCCATAAATTTATTACCTATTTATCTTTCAACCCTCCTCACCCCTAACTCCTCCTTTTGCCTCCTATCTATCGACGATTCTGAGGATAACATACACACCTCATGTTACTAGTCATCATGACTCCAATTTGGTTAGTGGTGCATTCGATTGCCTCTCAATGCATGTTAAAAGTTTCCTGGCGCCTCCCATTTGGAAATAACCACCACCCAGTATCGTATGGAAATTTACATTTCTCAAGTAATTGCAACGGTATGAGAGAAATGGGTTAGAGACTTGAAAACTACTTTTGACAGTGGCGATGTTGATGCAAATAACGGTCTCTTGCCATTGAAGGTGCTGGCACACACACACATACACACACACTTGTGACCTAAAGGACTTGTATGCGTGAACCTAAACTCCATCTCCCCCTCCCCCCACCCTCCTCCGCCTCCAACTATTAACAAGCCATTTTTTGACAGAAATGAGTGCTTCTGGTGACACTACCTCAGCCCGCTTAGTAGAATGGATTAGATGAATAAAAACCACACCGCTCTCTTTTATTTTTCCCTGTCATCATTATCTGTCCCCGTAAGACTTGAAATTTGGCCGGCGCGAAGGCTGGGTGAGTGGATGGGTTGGCCAGCGGGATTTAGTGGCAGTTCTCCTCATTCCTCACCTTCCCCCTGCTTATCCTCCCGTGGATTTTCATTTTCCAGGCGTTTGCTCTTGCCTAAGGCGTATGCGTAGCACTCGCATTAATGAGGACATTCGCTTAAGAGGGACATGGCGAAGGGTGGAGGGGTTAATGCAAGCTGAGGAAGGAGGCTGTTATCTAGCGCTATTATCACACTTCTCATACCCCTCCCATAAACACTTCTCTTGGAGTTGTGCGTATTAGAGTTCATTCAACTCTATTTCCGCCTAACGTAAACAACTATATTTCTGTAGGAGCGAATGCAATCGGTGGAGCGGTGGATAAATAGCATCCCTTTGGACGCCCCGATCTACGTACAGACCTCGTTGACGCAGATTGTGCCAATCTCTGATCCTACGTCTTTTCCTGATGGACTTTCTGTCTCTGATCACCTTCCCTCGGCTCCGAACAACTCCTCCATCATCAGTGCTGCTGGTGATACGTCGCGTGGTGCGTTTATTTAACTTTTTTTGGCGGTGTAGTACAAGACACTCATTCCTTGCATCGTATCCTACCTCATTCTCGAACCGCTTTATTATAGTCATTGGAACTATGAAAAGTTGACAAGCTCAACTTTTTTCCTCATTGACGTACTACTTTTGACGATGGCTACACTGGACGGATGAATTGTTCTCCTTTTCCTTCATGATACCGCACACAGACCTGCACTTAGGTTATTCATTCTCTTCTTCCAAGGAGAACTTTCTTCCTGTCGATCACCCGGAAACTCTTGAGGATACTTATCCAAGTGATAACAAGGGTTATCAGCAGCACAAATGAAGATAGGTTGTCTTAAACGCTGGCATCAGGTAGAGAATTGGCAGGAAATTTGGATACCCCATCCAACTGAGCACATCGACTGAGGGTGGCTTGACCTAAAGCCCAGTGAATTGAGGCTTCCAACTCTCCTTTTTTGCGCCTCACATAATCTTTTCAGTTCATCCTTAAGTGAACGAGATTGGGGCTTAAGGAATTCAGCTCTCCATTTCATTTTCTAAACACCGTTTGCGTGCTCTTTTAACGTTTAGCATTTTTGTAATCTTTCCTTACTCAATCTAATGGCTAATCAAATTCCCTTAGTTACCCTTCGTCGAAGTGACCATTGATTCCATCAAATTTATTGTCTTTTGCGATGTTATCCCACTTTTAAATTGACCACTGCGAGTCTGCTTGCCATGGAATCACGGGAAGGATGAAGATTTGGTCCAATTGCTAGATCATTAGTGTTAAGGGGAAAAGTAGGCAAGCGGCTGACGATGGTGGCACGCACTTTTATTGTATTCATTTGAACATTTTGCGGGTATTTTTTGCGCGAAATACTACGTCAATTCTCCTTCCTAATGCCTTGGTAGACGAGAATGACACGAAGCACCGTGAATTGTCCCCATTTTGGCCGTTTAAACTGAAATTTTTGCCTACTTTGTTTCCGTAGGTGTATTAAATTAGCTGCATTCTTCTTCCATGCTCTCCGTGGTTTAAAAAGGACAATTTGAAACTCCGCTCCCCGTCGAAAGAGGTCTGATGGTTACTCGAGCAGCCTTACGAAGGCAACATTAAGGCTCCTGTCTTTTCCCTCCAGGATCTTTGCGTTCACGAAAGAAGCCTCCGTTATTTCCCTGAGGCCTCTAACAACAAGTGTCTCTTATATGGAGCGCTTTGAATTCCTTGTCTCATTACAGTATCGCACCTTCGCTCCCTCAAATTGTGTTGCATAAATCGCTTGGCTGAGTTTAAACTAATTACAATAAGCGGATGTTTAATATTGGTGTGTTAGGAGTAAGTTTTGCGTCTATGTAAATCACTTCTTGTTATTTGGTGCTCGAGGCAAGGCGAGTAGAAAGTGAGTTTCTCTATTTTTGCTAGGTGGCGTCGCCAACTATGACTACTACTCGCAGCAGTCTCAAGTCGGCGGTTATGGGAGCGGTGGTGGCGGTGGAGGAGTGACAAGTCGAGGCAATACGACAACCGCGTCGACCAGCGGTAACCCTCATCTTGCACCGCCTCCTCCCCACCATCCCAGCGGTGGCGGTGCCGGTGCCGGTGGCGGCTACCATCCTCGGGCTTACCATGGCGGCGGCGGCGGTCAACCCACTCTGCATCCCCCTCCGCCTCCTCCCCACCCCGGACCCGCGGATAATCAGGGCATCAGGGCGCGCTCCTTCACTCGTGGTCCACTCAATCGCTTCTTCAATGACTACGAAACGCAGTTTGTTGTTAAGGCAAGTCTCGCCTCCTCCCACTTACACACACGTACTCACCCCACATAAGTAGTTAAAAACTGTAATTCGCGTCGATTTCCACCGAAGGGAGAAGGTAGCTTAGAGAGCAGAACATCAAAAGTGTCTGTTGCTTTCATTGCCCACTAATTATCGGCTTATCTGTTGACGAAGTGACAAGGGTGTATTTGAGTAGTGCATCTTGACCATTTCAGTTATTCCGTGACTTCTTCGCAAACGGCAGTTGCCCCAGCCTCAACGAGGTGCGTCGTCGCATGGCGCATTCACAATTACAGGGCCGGCGTAACGCCAACAGTGTTCGAGCCAAGGTGAAGCGATTGCAGGCAAGTGGCCGATGGAAGGACTACGAGGTAATGTGACGTGACGTGACGTGGCGCGACGTGGCACAGCCTGAAGAGGTGGTTTCGCGTTTGAATGCTCCTCCTCCCCGTCCCTGTTTGCATTTGAATTGACTGTATTCTGACCCTTCCCTCCATCCCCACCGCCACCCGCCCTCTTCTCAGCCTCATGTGTGTTCTGCGGCGATAGGTGGTTCTTCCCCCTATCGCTCGATGCTCGAATAGACCCTCCCTCCTTAACCCATTCTCTATTGCCCTCTTCCTCCTCCTCCTTCTCCTCCTCCTCTCAAAAACACACTCTTATCATTGCCCTGGTTCTCTTCGTCAATTCCTCTCTTTCCCCTCCATTTATGCGAATATTTCAGTCTTTGACTGCAAGTAAATCATAATGTCGTGTGATGCGTTGGGCCTCCCCAAATTTACAGCCTTCTTCCTCTGGGATGGGCTTGGCTTCCGTGAGACTGTTCACCTTCGTGAGGCACAGGATCGGCAGTGTGGAGTTCTTATTCCCTCCTCATATTCGAATCCAGCGGTCGCAATGGGGTCTGCTTTTCTCTTAGTATATCCCTTTCGCCTGTAGAGGTTTGCGCTGGGCGTCAGAGCGTTCCATTTTTCCTTGGACGGGTGCGGAATGTCCGTGCCTTGAGCTTCACGATGCCGGAAGTTGAAGGTAATCGTGAAGCAAGTGGCCTGGTTATTTCCAGATGGATAGCGTTGGCGCATTGGTTTATTATGTCTCTTGCGGGGGGGTAGGCGGTGGATTTTAGAAATTTCGCCACAGGCAAGTTTAATATCTCTTCGTCAAATTTGGCCTTTTCTGCGAGGATTAATGGAGGGCTCCGCAATCTGGATTGTCTTTTCAATGTTCGCTCCTCGTCATCACTGGTGGTTTGGACAAAACGCTATAACCTCATTTGTCCGCTGCACAGTGCTTTTGTTTTTTGACCACCTTTTTGACTGAGCATCAGTGCTACTTATAATATATGAGTAGATACCCTGACTCGGCAACAATGACAAGTTGGTACCTTTTCTTTCTGTTGAAAGGTCTTTTTTAGACTAACTCCACTTTGCATCGTTGTTTAACTGCGAGACTTTTAAAGCGTTCTCAGGCACCACATCTCTATATGACCAGGGGAGGGAGAACGCACACTTTTGGGTGCTTTATAAAATCCACAACTAAATCGTTCCGCGTATCAACCATACAATTTGAAATTGACTTTTTTAAGGAGACCGTGTTGCATTCAAAGCAATCACTACGGGTGTCTTGATAATGGGGGAGACTCGTGTCCTGTGTCTTTGGCCTCTGTCGTCGATGAAGGGAATGCATCGTTTCGTCACCTGTTGCGTGGACCTGCAAGAGAACGCAGGAGGGATTTTTTTCTCACACCAACTCCTTGTTTATGCTAGGCGGGTAAGGAGGTGACTTTGGGAAATTTTGCAACGGCAATCAATTGACAGACCTCATTTTTAAGTCGTCTTCCTTTTAACTACACTCTTCACATAAATTATCGTCGAGGTTACAAAAGAAGCACCATTTTACACTCGCTACCACATTCCTGTCAAATGTAATAGTTAAATTATTCCATAAAAGTTATTACAACGCGCGAAGATCGTAAAAGGCTTCCACAATACACGCTAGCAGAGCGGCAAATGTGCGCCATCTTCAAAAGGCATCGCTTTTCATTTTTAAACAAACCACCTTTAATGAGTAGCGCATAAAAACAAAAAAATCAAATTCGCTTTACTTCCTGAGTAGGCACGCGGAATTTAGGCGTAGAAGGTTTTTAAGGCTGAGCGAATGGTGCTAGCTGACCCTATCAAACCCGACGAAATGCAGACCTGCGGGGTTTTCTCACTCCATTAAGTCGCCTTATGTTTATCGAAACGATCCTGCAAGCTTGTCTTTCTCAGTTTCCTTCCACCTCCTGTCCCCTTAAGAACCGAAATGCCTTTGAGACGAATTGCCCATTTGCTTACTCAGCCATTCGCTGCTTTATCTCTTTTACGTATTTGCCTCAAAATAAGATCTTCTTGTCGGGGCAACGAATCATCTGGGTGTTTCATTCCCACTTTTGCATTTTGGCTTGGGATTGGCGCATTTACTACTCAAATGGGGACGTGGCGATGGGGCGAGGGATTTGAGCCGCCCGATTGGCGATGCTCCTTTCCACTAGCTCCGGCCAAGCTTAGTCTATGTATGTCTGTATTTATATACTTATTTCTGGTCTCAGAGGCGATGTGAGGGTGAAGGATGATACCTCATTTAAAACAAAAAACAATTAGTCTAATGATTGAAAGGACACTGAACATGGTTAGGCGGCGGCGGCGCGACGGCTGAGGAAGAAGACGAGCGATGGTCTTTAAATCAAGACTTCTGTGAAAGGTGTCTATAGGCATACACCCGTCCCCACCTGCATTCATCCCATGTATACACGTGCCATCGCCTGCCGGGAAATGTTACCTTGGCGACAGGTCGATTTGAAGCCTGGAAAAACAATTATCTGGAGTTTCACCACACCTTCTCCAGCCCCCCCTTCCCCCCCTCGCAACCCAAGTGTTAATTGCACTGGATTCCTTTATAATCGCAAGGCAGTGCATTGACACATGTGCCTATTTGCCTGTGAAATTGGAAATGTCACTGGCCGGAAAAGTGAATCCGGGTCCCCGACATATTAGGGGAAATCCATCCGCTTCGCCTTAAATTACGCTTATCAGGATTAAATGTCTTTTGGTATTGTATGTTAGGAGACTAAGGTCGCACTGGTTCATCTGGCCTCGGCTCGACCCGTTTGACCGAGCGGAACGGCGTCCACCCGGCTGACCGCCTCGATTTCCCACTGACGGGGCCTTATCTGTGCCTCGCCGCGAGGTTCCACTCGTAAGCGCCTTTCTTTTAACTGCTTTAGGTGGGTGGAACCAGTCGAGGGGGTTATATGTTTCCTAGCTACTTAACCACTTGAATTAACATGGCCACTTCAGGTGGACCATTTCGGGGGGATACACACGCACCGACGAGCAGACAAACGAGGAAGGAGACGAGAATTCACACACTAGCACGCAATCCATCATGTCAGAGGCATAAGGAATACCTCAGCCATGGTACACACAATCAAAAAATGCCGCACGTCGAATGGGAATCCCAACTAGGCCGCGGAGAGCCGTTCTACGCTGGGGAGCCGCGGCCGGGCCGGGTGGGGTGGGCGGCCGGACGACGGGGCGCGGGCAGGTGGTGGACGGCATCGGCATCGGCGGAGAAATGACCTGCGCACGCTTGAATTCTCATAACGAAGGTGCGTTTTTCATTCACCTTATGTGATAATTCTCCCTCTCCCCCCTCTCCCCCCCCTGCAACTGGCGTTTATGGCAACTTCCACATGAGAGGCAGCCAATTTTCCCGTCTATTAGTCTCGTGTGTGTGTGTGTGTGTGTACGTGTGGGTGTTTGGTTTACAGGAAGATAAAACACAAAAAACGAACTCCACGCGCCGGCGTTTAAACTATCCCCTGAGGATGGGAAAAGGCCGAAGGCACACCGAGGACCGCCCAACCTGATGAATCAGAGGTGATGGAGCATAAAGGCGATGATGTCCTCCTGCGGTTTGGCCGCTTTGTGTGTGAGTTTAAGGCCTCAGAAACATGTGGCAACATAAAAATAAGACAGCGCCTCCGGCTCTGTCTCTCTCCCACTCACGTTCTCACGCAAAAAACCCAACTTTCGGGGGGGGGGGGGGTGGAGCTCCTCCAGGCCTCGCATTCCTTCGGTCGACTCGTCCAAATGTCTCTACTTGCACCGACGAACTCGCGGCGGATCACAACCGCGTCGAGCACATTCAGCTAAGAAATGGTCGACCTGTGGATCGAGCGGTGGTGCATTTCATGGTCGCAAGAAGTGGAAGGGGTCGGGCAAAATACCCTGTCAGTGGCGTGCGCGCGCTCTCGTCGACTCGGTCTGTCAGAAGGCCAAGGCGGTTACCGCACCGACACGCCGATGTTACATTCTGCAACGCGAGGCATACGTGAAATCGAAATCGCGTATATCTCGTGGCTCAATGTACCAAATGTGACAACCTCGTGGAGCCGAGGGGGGGGAGGGGGCGGGGGGTCGAGTGACGGTGGGGGGAAGTCAATATTCTGTCAGAAGTGAAAAATGCGAGACGATTGTGACGACTTGTTGGGAGATTTGGGCTTCCTCTGTAGAGAAGTGATGCGATTCGACGATCCGCCCGCCTCAAGTCGCCGCCTTTGGCGGCGGTGGGGTAGCGCTCTCATCCCATTTCCACATCCTGAAAACTTCAACAAGGCTGAAACAAAAAAGGCCTTGCGTCACAGATATGTGAAGAATGGAACAGAAAGAAGGCCATTTTCTCCCCTTTTCTGCGTCAGCACACCATCCACCCGGCAAGTTTTCGTGGTCTTCTAGAGCCTGCACAGACATTAAAGTTGGCTTGTCAGGTGTTTGTCATTCTGCAGTCTTAAATTGACATGATTTTAGGTTTGAAGTTTATTAAACATTAACGTCTCCGGGGTGTTTCTGACACACAAAAGTCGTAATGGCGCTCGTAAAAGAGGCCAAAACCGTGACGTGGCCAGCTGTTGCTGACCGTCATTATTTCTGCCTGCCGGTCAGACAATTCCATCGTCCTCTTTCAGTGGTTGGAGCATGTATTCGTTCTCTTCCTCCACTCTCCAATGTTCCACGCCTACACTCCTCTCACTTTTCTCTCTCTCTCTCTCCTCCTCACCGCTTTGTCAGGTGATCGGCCTGACAACGCTCCTCGGCTCGGTCGCCTCGATCCGCCCTCGCTCGGTTTGCAGGGCTCTCGAAACTCGGCCATTTCCCGATGCCTTTCGAATGAGCCCGGAGGGAGGCTGTCGGGCCGCGGTTATGGCCGTGGAGACGCTAAACTTACTGGCTGATTTTACTGTCTCAGAAATTGCCACGCCACCGCAGCAAAGAGTTGTCATTTGCAGTAACAAACGCACACACACACACACAGACAAACGGTTTATTACGACCACACAGGATTTTTTCCCCTTTGAAGAATAAATTGCCCGAGAAAAACGTGCCACCTGCCTTGTTGCAGGCGAGTAAATTGTAATGATGTAGACCATCGTGACCTTGTCGCTGCCTTCCAGGCGACGATGCAGTCGCTGTTGCCCCTCCACGTCTCCCACGTGTCTGATGCCATTTGTAGCCTCACATCTTTTTCTCTGCTTGACAACTCGGCTCTTCGGCTCGCTGGCTTTCCGAGTCACCGGGTTTCCTATTCTTCTGCTCACTGGGTCTCCGAGTGGCCGGTTGTCCGGGTCTCTGACTATCTCTTGTCCTTCGACGTCCTGGATCCGCGATACATTAGCCGCCTTTCGGCCTCTTTCTTCCCTTTCGGTAGTGGAGGGAGGCGATCTAAGCTTGGAAAGGCCGCGGAGGAACGGGTGGGGATGGGAAGGTGTTGACGTGCCGCAAGCCGTCCAAGTGCGCTATGGCGGCTCACTGATGCCCCGAGTCTTCGGTTGTCCGAGTCTCTGGCCATCTCTCCGCCTCTAAATCTCCGACTTTCTAGTTCTTTTGCAGCCTCTCCACCTTTCTCGTCCCTCTCGGGAGTGGAGTAAGACGGTCTGAGGGGGAGATGGCCACCAGAGCGCCCGGAAAGAGGCCGGTGGAGGTGGCGGGGAAGGCGTTGGAAGAGATGGCGAGTGACTTAACCACAGAGGGTGGACGAGTGGTGTGCCGCAAACCTCCCAGGTGCGTCATGGCGGGGTTGAATCCCTCCCCAGTTAATGGTCGCCATAACGCGGTTGAGTGAGAAAACTGAGGGCATTAGACGGGCAGACCAGTTGGCAGTTTATTACCGCCGCACAAGTTTTCCCAGCCCTCTGGAATATGGCAACACCTTGCCCACTACCGCCTTCTCATCGCCTCTCTCTCCGTGTTTGTTTGTGTCTTCGCGTGAATGAGTTCTCGCCGTCCCAAGGCGTCTGAGTTCGTCTGGCCCATCCGTGTTTTTCCCTCCTCCTCCTCCCTTTTTCGACACTGTCATTAACGCAGATTTGAAAATCTGAATGTCTCGGTTCCTCAGCGATCTTTTAAACCGGTCTACATGAATAAGAAGGGAAGGGGAAAAGTGGGCCATCCAGAAGGCCTCTCATTAAATTTGGGCATTGAAAAAAAGAGGATGGGAAATTTAGTTTACCGAAAGGTATCCACCCGCCCTCTTCTTCCTCCATAGGCGATCAAAAACTTCACACTCCCTGACATTCCCTGTTTCAATCCGGTCGAGCCGGTCTAGCCGGTGGAAGGGAAGACAACAAGTGAGTCATTGTTCAACGTCAAGTGACATCTCAGGCGTTGGATGCAGACGTGGTGTCTCGTGACGAAGCATAGTATTGTCTTGAGGACGTCTCTTTCTCCCGATGTCATTAATTATGTCTCTGACAGCGATCTAATTTAGATTCCTTCCGCTCCTGGAAGGTCTCATGTGCTTGACAACTCACGACGACCTGAATGTGTCGAGCAGCATAAGGTTATGTGATAATTTGCCTCCTCCTCCTCCTCCTCCTCCTCCTCCTCCTCCTCCTCCTCCTCCTGCTCCTGCTCCTCCTCCTCCACCTGCTCCACCTGCTCCTCCCTGAGTCCTCCTCGGAAATTTCAACTCAGTGGAGATCTGGCAGGAAGTCCGTCCCAACCCTAATTGTTGCCATGGGGAGCCAAGAGGTCTACTAAGTTGTGCGCTTGTGCGTATGTATGTGTGTGCGCGCCCGACAGTCCGACCGGCCGGCCGGCAGGGGATGGGGTAGGACGGGTGGCGGCTTAATCACGTCGGTATTTTCGTCGACTTCAAAGACGCATGCATTACTCGAAATCGCGCTTCTCCATCGACACACGCACACACACTCAGCCGCCATCGACGCAGTAGCAAGGCAATTTACCACATATTGGACGTCGATTACTCGATCCACCGCCAAATCTCGCCTCCCTCCCCCCCCCCCCCCGCCGCCCTGGGCGGGGAATGAGGACTGCAGAGGCTGAGGGTTTGTGGACCGAAGCGCATCGGAATGAGTTAAATACTCCAGACTCGACCTCACTCCTCTCCGTCCAAAGGATTGAGGGACGTGTTGTCTCCACTTGTCACAAGTGAATTTGGGGCAGAATCTTAACGGATGTGGAGTAGATTGTTGTGAATAGAGTGGAATGTGGGGGAAGGGGAGGGGGCATGCAAATAACGACGCAAAATTCTCCTGTTTCTCAGCGTTTACCTCGTCTTCACTTGATCAAATGCACTTTTGCATTCTTCACTCTCACTCCGGTTGACATTTCGTCCTGCGTGCGAGAATAATCGGAGCATATTGGGCAAGGTGACAGGCGGAAGTCTCCGTTCCCCTGAGCCATATATCCTCGTGCTTTAAGGCTCTCGGTGGGCTGGAAAGGTGAGTCTCGAGTCTGTCCCCAAGTTCAGCGAAGGCGTTTTCATGACTGAAATCATCGTTGCGAAGAGGTGCGCTGACTTAAGTGGTGCGGGCCTTCGAAAGATCCTTTCAACAGGTTGTACTACAGTTTTACACGCGCAGTCAACAGAATTCAGCACAGCCAACCCAGGGAAAAAGGGGTAGACTTTTTATTTCGCAGATCGTCTTCGCGTCATGAATGTGTGACACATGTAGTCTTGTGAGTTTTCGTGTAGCCTCAGTTCAAATTTTGAGTATTTGTTCTCATAAAAAGGGCAAGTAATTGCTAAAATACCCCATTCACCAATATACTAACATATTCTCCTCGCTCGAATTATACTACTGATTATTAAATAAGTATATTTAATGACTTTCTGTTACGACATTCGAGATTTCTTTGGTTAGCCGTTCTCTCCCTCCATCCTATACATAATTAAAGCCTCTCAGCTCAGTTTCATCCACTCTTGATGCATCCGTGCCTGAAAGTGGCGTTAATCAATGCTGGCAGTAAGAAGAGTGTGAAGAGAAAGCAGAAGAAGATCGGAGAAGAGTGTGGGAGAGTGTGAGCGAGAAGGGGTGGGCGGGAAGGGGCTCGGGGCGTGAGAGGAAGCAAGTTGGATTAGCCAATAAGAGTGCTCCAGAGTCCTCCAACCTTACAAGTACCGGCATTCCCTTTGATCTTATCCGGACGCGGTGGCGATGTGTGACGTTCTGACTTTTGCGCGTCTAACCATGGCACCGCAATTTGACACGCTCCCCTTTGATGGGCCCAGTGGTTTTCGTCCCCCAAGGGCTCGAAGTTGAGCCTACCACCCCTGTCGCCCTCCCCCTTATAAGCGTATTAATTGCATAAATCGTTTTATTCCCGTCTTTGATGTTAGCGGAAGCAGGTCAATGGGCTCTTATTTCGCCCGGTCTCTCCACCGAATGGCGGTTGGGCGCTGGCAGTCCACTTGAGGTCCTAATCATTCCCGCCGGCGGCATTGAGAACCCGAGCGGAGTACTGGCATGCGTTGCAGGGACACCGAGAAGTTCCACAGTCCCCTGAAGGGGCCATTTAAATAATCGCCGCCGCGCACCTCACCCACCTCCGGGGGGCGTCAACCACCTAGGAGCACTCAAAGTTGGTGCCAGGAAATTGACTAATCGCCTGTAGGCTTCTGTAGCCTCGAGGTACGGCCACAGAAGTTATTCTCCGCGTGTGGAGGAGTCGCCCGCCTGGAAAATGGTCCCGCACTTTCATTCAACTTCGCTTCGCTGAGTAAACGACAATTATCCACCTCGCCTCTCCCTCCGCATTCCTCGTCTCGGATGGCACGATTAAGCGGCAAACATTTCATTTGATGCCAATAAAGCCAACCGAGGTGGGGAAGGCCAGATCAAAGGCGAGATCAGGCGCCGGTTTAGCCCCGCGCAATTAATACGGTGCCCGAGAGGGTAGATGGCATTGTCTAATGAGGCTAGGCGTGAGGAGCGCGTTTGTCGGCGAGTCCTCTTGGAAGTTAAATTACATAATTAGTCGCTGCGCCACAAGAGGCCAGTCGGGGTGACAGGCTGACAGCTCGACAGCGCGGACTTGTCGGGGCCCAGGCACGGCGGAGGGTTGGCGGTGCTGGCGGTGGTGGTGGTGGTGGTGGGATTGACACAAATGTGCCAAGTGTGATGGGCTTAGAGAATGCAAAGTTCATGGACAACTGATGGGATCAATTAAATTCTATCAAAGTAGCTGTCAGTGACAAAATTCACCTATTTTAATTCAAAAAACTGTTTTCATCACTCGACCACCGCTCGCTAATCTTTTATCATCTCAAAATTATACTGTCTGGTAGAGACTTCATAACTAAATATCGCGTATAAATAATATCATTTTTGTTTTTTTTCACACTTTGGCCCTCACAGACAACGTCACACATTTGTGACAGTAATAGTTCATATACGTAAATTCACCGGTTTGCAACCTGCCCAAGGGGGCGTTTGACACTAATCAAGCGACAACTTGCCCAACGTCACATTCACGCTCTGATGGCAGTCTTCAGAAGAGATCTCCACCGAGCACAAACCTGGTCTATAGGGTAGAGAAGGAGATGTAGAAGAGTTAGAACGCTTTGCCATCCCTACATCTCGCCCCCCACCCCTCCCCCCTTTCGAACGCCACTTGATGCGTTGGCGGAGGGGCTGAGTGAATGACAGATGGAAGTCCGACGAGTTAAGGCATGACAGACAGCATTTTATGCCGTAATTCCGAATTAATAGATGGGAGATAGAAGTGAGGGTAGAGGACAGGAGAGCGGGCGGGCGAGGGGGAGAGGGGACATGAGGGGCGCTGATTTCCCATTGGCTGTCCAATCGCAGTGAGTGTGCCGGTGTGACAGTATTTGTGTGTGTGTGCCAGTATAAAAGCCCGGAGGCACAAAACAGCACACATTTTGCACCATGCATATCGAGAATATCATCAAAGACCTCCCTTTACCGCCACCGCCACCGTTGGCTCTACCTCCGCCCTCTCCAATCGTCCCACCGACTATGGCGACTGCGGCCGCGACTCCATCGTCTGGTGCAACTTCTGCCGCCACAGCGGCTGATACCACGACAATTTCTGCTCCAGATTTGCTCGATTTCTCCGCCGAGGTGACAGCCCACTTCCCTGCTCAACTGTTGCATTTGAAGTGGCAACTCTTCTGTGTACAAAAAAGTCAACAGGAATTAGCCAGCGCCATCCTCCAATTGAGTAGTATGATTCTCGCCAACTCCACGCCTCAACTCAATCCACCAGTGCTGCCGGCGCCGCATCAACAACTGCCTCTAGCCTCGCCAATCACCAAATCGTCCGGCAAACGCAGGTGGAACTCCAAGGAGCGTGGCTCCGCCACCCAGTCTAAGTACGCCATGGTGTCGCCGGGTCAGGGCAAATCAAAGTCCATCGGAGTTGTCGCCCCGTGTCACTGCGAGGTGTGTCAGAAGAATGAGGTAGAGGCGATAGTCCCCAGGACGGTTGACCCCTTCGCTCAAAGTCCTCTCGACCTCTACGTCTCCTACTTCCTCAATAACCTGGAAAACAAACAACTTCTCCCACCACCGAGTCTGGCGCCGCCTCAACCCGTGATTGGCCGGTCGACTGTTCAACTGCAGGTGAGTCTCACCGCCTCGACCAGTTTTGGGATTTTATGGGGCAGTTGAACTTTCTCCTCGCGCCGCTAATAACCCGTTGCGAAGTTCATGTCAGCTGCTGTTGGCGAAAGCGCTGCAGGGTGGTGATGGTAGAGATGGCAAGGGTGACGGGCGGTCGGAGCGGGAGAGGGTAGAGGAGGGGGGGACCAAATGCGTCTAATAAATTAACGACTGCAATGCCAAAATGACAGTTAGGGAAGGAACCGTGTCGTACCTCATCCATTCTAGTCCACTTTAGCCCTCACCACCACCGCTGCTGGGCCCTCCGGCCCCCCGACCCGCCCCCATTTCCCCGCCGCTCTCCAGTCCTCCCCTTTACAGGCCTCGGTAACTTCACAATGCACGGCAACCAGGGCAGTCGGTCAAAACGGGCTAAGTCCGAGTACGTTTTGACAGGCGCATCGTTAATTTGTTCCACCGTGGGGTTTCTGGCAATGATAGAAGCCTCGTGGTGGAAAATATCCTCGATGCGGCTGCCGACGGCGTGGATGATATTTTGGGATATTGGAGGAGTTAGTCTTAGTGACAATGTGTCCAGACATGATTCCATTGCTTTCACACATTCACACCGTCCAATGTGTACCATTTTAATGTAATTCACTCACCCAATCGCCTGACAGCACAGTTGTAGGGAGTCTCCCCACCTAAATGACCTTGAACATGGGCGTTACTTTTGACAGACCCTAAGGCAACTCGACTTAAGGTGAAGAAAGCAAAACGATGAATATTGCTGTACACAAAGGTAAAAATTTGACCTAATCGGCATCTCCGAGTGCCGAGTTATTTCACCAAGGGAGTAGAATGAAGGCCGGGTCGATTTTTCACCGTTAGCAATAAATGAGGCAGGCAACACCCACCCACAAAGGTGCCCTTGACGAAAGACGTGTTGGCCTTCGATAGCTCCCTTCAACAGGAGGCACTGCAGCTTTGCACGTATAATCAACAGAATTCAACACAGCCAATCCAAGGAAAGTGCTCCTATTCAGGAGTTGACATGCACACGAAAACCGTTTCTCCGATTTTCTTTGCGTCACGACTATGTGACGCGCGAAGTCTAGTTTGTTTTTGTTTGTCCTCAACTCAGATTTTGAATACCTCTTCCTATCAAAACGGAAGGTGAGTTCTAGAATATTCATATTCACCAATCTATTCACACAATATTATCCCGGGTTATGTTACTTATTTTTCAATAAGTAGATTGGATGACATCTTGTTACGACAAATGAGATTTTTGTGGTTCTCCTTCCTACCCTCCTCTCCATTCTAAACGGAAATAAAGCCTCTCGACTCATTTCCATCCACTTTTAGTATATCGATGTCGGAAAAAAATACATATGTAAAAATTAGACCTGTTCCGGATCTCCAAGTGTCAAGTTAGTTGACCACGGGCGAGAGTGAACGCCTGGTCGCTTCTTCACCGTTAGCAATAAATAAGACAGGCAACAATCACAAAGTCACGATCCGCGAAACCCCCGGCCTCCCCCCCCCAAAGGCCATGCCTCCAACGCTTTCTACCACCGCCTTTGTGTTCACCTTCAGCCATCGCCACCGCCACCCCCGGTCGGCCTGGTGAAACTTTGTCGTGGGAAGAATTAGCCCAATGTCCTGATCGTCCATTCTGCATATATGCGTATATGTATATGTATATATACGCATACAGACGAATACACACCCACACCTCGTTGATAGATTCGCGCGAATTTGCCTTCAATGGGAGAAATCAGAGGCTATGATTGCAGTGTGTGGGGTACTTGCGTGTGTGTGCGTGTGAATGTTTGTAGTCACAGCTAAAACGACGCGCGTGCCTTTCCGGGCAGGTGTGTATTGCCCCCTAAACCCTCCTCCCTTCCTGTCGTTGTGATGTAGGAGAAACCGTTGGATTTAGCCACACATTCCCGCTCTCGAATGGTGAAGGGTGAACAGGGCGGAGAGTTGGCCCGACCTCTGCCGACATTCAGTGAACCGGCCATTGGGGAGGAGACGCCGCCCGAGTTGATTACATCCCCAAACAGTCTTAATCTTTCACCGCCTCGGGATACCTCGCCCCTCTTTCTCTTCCACAAGTCCTATCCCGATGGTAAGGTGAACCACGAACCAGCTTTCGACGATATCCTCCAACTGGAAGCGGCGGCAACGTCGGGTGGGGGTTTCAGACCGTCCTGGATGCATGCAAACAACTTGACGGAGAAGGATCGCGCGGTTGTAATCTTAAATCCCAACGAATCGAGGGAAATGTTTGTTGGAGGCGAGCCGAAGGTGCGATTACCTGTGTGGGCGTACAAGAAGTGCGTCTACATGGTGGGAAGAGAGCAGAAGCGTCCGGCGGCTAGACTTTGTCTCTGCTTACTCCAGTCCCTCTTTAGTCTGCGTTACCTGGTCAGTCACAACTACAGTGGATCGAGGCAGAAGAGGCCCATTGACCCGATGGTTATGAAAGCCGTCTTGAAACAGGCGATGATACAGTTTGGCAAGAGTGACAATGTCGTGACAGGGACGGAGTTCTCCCAGGGTAAACTGAGGGACTACCTTAACAATGCCTTCCGTGTGATGGCCTTTCGTCGAAGACGTGGTGATCGTGTTAAGTCGCCTTTCTGGAATGATGCTGGCGAGCCAATTCTCAGCTTGGATCCTCCAAAAGACTTTAGACTGAATGAAATAATTCTCACAAAGGCTCTGCCACATTTTCGATAACTTCACCATTTCTGTACGATTTCAAGAAATTTCTTCCCTCATTTTAACTTAACTATTACTATTATTATACGGAATGCAAACCAAAATCCTCTTTTAGTCACTTCCAGGAAATGTGCAGGAATGTAGCCCACAGGGCGCGTGGCCACTGGGGCTAGTTACTTTAAATAAATTTAACATTCTAATAACCGGATAATAAGTAAATTCATATAAATGCTTCTTTATGGAATGCAAATCCAAAAATAACTCACATTTCTCGAATTGATCCCAAACTATCACCACATTTTGTGCGCTTTGCTTAGTGAGTTTTACGTTTGAATGGGAAGTAAGGGAAGGTGAAGGACATTTTTTTCCCACTGATCGAAAGCATGACAACTCGGTGCTGGTGCACTTTTCGACCAAATAGTAAATTAATCTTATTAAACGGTATGAGTGCTTGGGTATAAACAGAGGCGAAGGTCTGATTAACTTCGGGCCTCTTTTGGGCTTTTCGCTGCGGAGATAGGGAATCTCATGGTCCAACTTAGTTCATCAGCAAACTAACTCCAAGCCACTATCGGGCACCGGACGTTTTAATTTATAGATCAAGTGTATAAGTGGAAGAATGGGAGATGGAGGGCAAGAAACTAATTCAATTCTTTCCTTCGAATGAGGTTTTACGATGTCCCACTTGCGTTTATAGGGCCCAATGTCCGAAACTTAACGCTACTGCCGGATTGGATGTCGAGGACGATCTGAGAATCGAAATGCGATGGAAGAATAAACCCCTTTCCAAATATCCATTTGATTAATTCATACCTTCCTTTCTAGGTATCTGGTTAAAATTGAGGCAAACGTCCGGTCCAGCGGACTCTCTAAAGTCTCATTTAGACTTCATCAATTATCGAGTAATAGACTGTTTGTCATTGTCGAAGCAGCTTTTACACACATTAATGTTGAATCACTGCAAAACAAGTTGGGAAAGTTTTGCAAACCCTTACCACTTTCAGGCACAAGTCTCTCAAAAAGAAGGTAGTAGATCTTCAAACCTTAGTCCCATTATTATATGATCGTTCAGCTCGGTCTTATTCTCTTCTCAGGCGGTATGTTAAACAAATTGATGACATCCTTCTGTTATACACGTTTTCCGCTTTGGTAATAACGACCACATTTGGTGTAATAACGTTGAGCAGACCAAGGCTAGCTAGCCTGTCAAATTGTTGCTCTGCAGTGGGGTGGCAAATGAAATACAGTCACTTCAAGCAGCACCTAAAATTGGGGCGATTTTTCATTCCGAAAATCTCGTGTTAATTAGATTATCGAGGTATGAACTAACCTACTTAAGACCATTAAGTAGCATATTTTAATTGCCTGCAAAAATTGTTAGCTTGAATCAAGTAGCAACAAGAATGCTCCAAATCGTCGCCCATTTAACACGTGACCTTATCTGTAATGCGCACATTTCACTTTTTTGTAGATTTGAAATTCATCCTGCGGGTGAAATAGCTTGCACTACCAAGAGATAGTCTAGACGCACATTGCGATGATAATTGTCCCATAGAAGGACTGAGTAACAGCCCTCCTTCTACTAAAACCCGGATGTTCGACCATCCGATCCTATCGGCATATTGAAATCAAAATTGCTTTCATTATGCAACACGCCTGATTAGAATAGGGAGAAGTGCAACTTGGTTATTTCGTCACCACACCATTTATATGCGAATCAAGGTTTCGAAATAAATAAGAGGGCCTAAAAGAAGACTGAATCTTATTAGAGCATTGTTTGTTGAACCAGATATGCCGCCACTCCATCTGGTTGAAATAAAGGAGAATTAGTATGGATTACTCCACGAATTAATTACGCGTAAACTTCCAGATTATGCGTATCGTGGTTCTTCGTAAGCAATTTCAAGTAGTCTTCTATTTCGACGTAGTAATTTTGCAGCATAGCAAGAATATTCGATAACGTTCATATAATTGCATCAGGTCGAAGTCAAACCATCTTGTAAATAAAAGACATAGAATGAAATTGTTAAAAGCCGATTATAGTATACACCTCGACGGATTCGCAAATGAAAAACTCTGTTACAATGGCAGAAGATGCAGCCATTACATGAAAAGTAGATATAAACAGGAAACTAAGGGATGTGTAACGAGTTTCTATTTAGTTGGTTCTCGGTGGATCTCCGGTGGTTGACACTAATTTTTTAACAAAATAATTACTAACACTTTGTTTGTAAAAATAGAAAATTGTTTATATACAGCATTCAATAGCCTAATGTCTAATTTATTACACAACCTTATGCAATTGTTTTTACATATCAACAGCACACTCACTTTCGCCTTGCGGCTTTTCGGGTTTATTCGTGGGAAGGTAGGCTTTTTTGGCGATGCTTACTTCTTGTGTTTTAAGTACATAATTGATTATAATACACGTGATTATTGTATATATGAACATTACGCGTATTTCGTCTCACTCTGTTAATTTACTCCGGTGTATGAAACGAAGTTATTGTCCTCACCGCAAAACCGTGCTGATCGCCATTAATTCTCATCATATTTCACGTTACCCTGAAGGGAGCATCTGTAATGTGCACTAGGATTATTAATTACTGTTCGAATTTAGTTTATTTACGCCATTCGTGATTTCCCACAACAAATTTTTGGAAGTCGAAATATGTTATATTATTGTTTCTGTTGGTTCTTCCTTCCGTCGGTTTTTGGGTCTTTTTTTGCAAGAATCAGTGCGCTCAAATCACGATTTTCATTCCGAATTCCTTTCCTCGTAACACTTGTAGCCTTTTAATTTTAATTTCCGTACCGCGTATTTTATGCTGATTGCATCGACTTTTTATCGCTCACGCGGTTTTTATTTACCTTAAAGATTTCTCTTAACCACTTTTTCATTATGGAGCAATTGCCAACCCCATTACTTTCCACGCGATGTACTCCTAATCACCCTCTCTGCTTAGATTTTTTTGTTTAACAGTTAGGTTTTTACCAGCCTCCAACACTACAACCGTTACCCGCAGGTGTACATTTGCTACGTATGTTTGGATACTTCTCTGTGATGTGTAAATTTCTGTTTTTGCGAGCATTTTTTGTCAATTTTCTTAATTGACGACATCCTTTAGGATGCCTTGGGCTTTTCCTGCTGGGTAAGTTACCATCATCGGTAGGCGGTGGTAGTGCGGTTGCATGCTGACCTGCCACTTGATTCAATCTCATCTAATCCAATGGTTGCCGCCTGTGATCTGGCCCTTATCTCATCTCCCGTAACATTAGCCACGGCTTTTCACCTCCCCATTTGCTATCCCGTGTAGTCCGTTACTCTGCCACTCGTTGTTTGGACTGCTGTTGTGCATGTTTTTTCCCTTACCCTCCCCACTCCTTAACCCCACTTCCTTTTTTTTGCCATGAGGTGAATCAAACGAAACCCATGTTTTTAGTACAAATCACAGGGCCCGTTGCGGTGACTGTAGCGTCATGTGTTTGCCCACTGGCTCTGTGCCTCGCGCCTTCTCTCCAGCCTCCCTAATTGCGATGCACAAGCTGTCTCGACCAATCAGACTCCTGCTGCCCCAGTAACCAATAGGATTCCGTAGAGGGAAAGCCGAGCTTTTTTTTGTGTCAACGTTCACTCTTTTATCGCCTTTCGGGTGCTAGGCAATGAAAGACCGTGCTTTTTTACATAGTCTCGTTTTGATCCTCTCACCGAGTTGCTCTCTCAACGCTTCCATTATACTCTGCTGACTCATTTTTGTTTACATGATCTTTGCGGGTCGAAACAGGCATTGGATGCCTTCCTGCCTCCATCTCTTCTCGTTCACCCGTATGTGAGCGCGGTGTATACACAGTCACACCAAGCATACGAATACACACGTGCACCCTCGCAATCCGCACCGGCTGGCCTCTTCGTTTGGGCGTCAACTCGTGTACAGTGAATTTCCATCCCAGTCATGGCGTCAAAATTGCCACATTAATTTTTCCCTTCTCAACCCCCTCCGCATTGCTCACTCGTCCTAATCTTACTAGTGGTAAAGCATTCATTCTATTGGCACAGGGTGGGGCCCAAGAAATATTGTTGCTCTGCCTTCTTGACCTTCTCCCACACACCCGACTGTGCGTATATCTTTACAGCTTCCAACGGGGTTTGTTGCCACGTTGATAGGTTGTTGTTATGGTCGTCGCATTATTCTTAACACTAAATGATTTGGACTTTCCACCAGACATGAGTATTACAGTCTAATTTTGGTTGGCACCCAAATTTTCTCCACCCACACCTCGAGGTGAATTGCCTGAAAGGGAACCGCTGCAATCCATCCGTGATAAAACGCCTGAGACTAAGCGATAATCGTTTCATCCTTTCTTAGGTCCCACGTCACATAGAGTTTGACTCTTTTGTCGCATGACGTGGTTTCTCGACCAACTTCCCCCTTCCATCTCCTTTTTGTTCTCTTCTGCTCGACCCAAACAGACTTCATTGAGAAGGCATTTTCACACGACATCTGCATTCTTGCACTGTCTAGAATCTTTTTCATCTCCTCCTTCATCCTCCTCGGTGTGTGTAGGCCACCCATGGTTGGAGATAGTCGACGACTGGCACTGAGAATCCACGTCCCAGACGCGGAGGTGACAAAGGCCCTTGTCTTTGACGCACTCATGACAGTTGGACAGGCCTGTGATCAAATTCGTCATCAAATCCGCGAAATCGATGGCCTCGACAATCGTAAGTTACATCACTTGTTACTGTTACCATTGTAACCATTGTAATGCCTTCTCTCCCACTCTGACGCGCAAGTGGGCGGGGCCGCGGGGGTGGTCCAAGAGGAACAAATTAATCGAAGATCGATTTTTTAAGTGCACAACTGCCGCCCCCCCCCCCCCTCGTCCCTCTCTTTCCGATTCTTTTTATCATAACGCCTCCGTTCCGTGCACATCCACTTAGTATGGAACGCAGTGGCTGCTTTCGTTGCACGCCGCGCGCTCCCTTCGTCTTGGGGACGAAAGCGGAGTTTTTAGTGATGGGGATTGTTTTTCTTCCCAACCTTATCAGTTATCACTCTGCCTCACCCTTCCCTCTTTCCATAGCCAAAGACTACGGCCTCTTTCTACCTCACGAGGACAATAAGAAGGGCCTTTGGCTAGACAATTCTCGCAGTCTGGAGCACTATATCCTCCGCAATGGGGTGAGTGATGAGGCTTGATAGACTACCCCTCCCCTACTCCACCACCTCTTTAGGGGGGGGTGGAGAGGGGGGGGGCAAAGGTATGTCCACTTGGCATTGCATTGCTGTGCGTAGGTGGCTTTGACTCCCGCTCCCTCTGTTTGTGTGTGTGTGTGTGTTTGTCTACGTGTCTCCCGCATTGCACACATCGCCTTGGCTGCCACATTGATCGGACGGACGTTTCACGCAAATGTTGCCCGTGTGTGTGTGTGTGTGTGTGCGCACTAGGGAAGGAGGAAGGAGGCGGAGGTGTGTGACTGTGAACAAGGCAGCGATTTTGTCTTCCCAAACTCACCTTTCTTCCTTTCCTGCCCCTCGAGTTTGAGGTTGCCTTAACACCCCACCTCATCCTGCTCTCTCCAAATCCCTGCCTCGTCACTACAACTTACAGAGCTCAAAATTTAGGCTCCCTCATAGTCTACTTGAAGTCTCCTCTCGGCACTTTTCATAATGGAACATCACGCTTGACAATGATAGATCACCTCTTCTCTCCCCGCTTGACAATGATAGATCACCTCTTCTCTCCCCGTATCCAAAATTGTTTCCTGGTGCCCTTCTTTGGTGTCCCATTTCCTCGCCCTTCATGCGGTAGCCCTGAAGTGCACCGAACGATTGCGAACCCTCGAGGATGTCACAGAGACACACCTTATCATTTATTCTCCACCCATGCCTGTCAACAATGACATCTGTGTCAGATGCACCACTTGTAACTCGGTTATTGTCAGGGCCTGACACTCCGGTCTGATCTTAATAATGCTTGGGCAGGGAATTGGTTTACCACATTGTAAACACAGACAGACGGATAGACGAGGCTAGTGACAAATGGGGTACAAAACGAGACTGTTCACTTCTGTCTCTCCGGTCCGTAACACCCCCAGACGATTATCGGGACAGTGGAAAGGATGAAAGGGGGGGCCACGCCTTGACCCGGCGGATCGTCTTGTCTCAACGCTGCCCTACCCTTCCTCTCCCCTCCCTCCCTCCATCCGCCCCGCCCTTCCACTCTCTTCTTCGACGTTAGCATTATTGTCACAGTGCACTCGTTTCCTCGAGTGCTTAACTTTTGGTTTTAACTTTTGGTTTTAGAAGTATGCACAGGTGCATGCCAAAAATGTGAATTGTCGTGAGATGACGTTGAACGCGTCTGCTTTGTCAAAGCCTATCGTATGAATAGCCAGTCGCCTTTATGATTAGTCTTAGCCTCTCAATCGCCTTCTCCCTCGTATACAAACAGTGCTGACTTTACGGGACTGGAAGGGGGCTCCATGATCGAGGGTGGAGTGAGGGGTTTTCGGGAATGACGAAGCTTTCGAGGTTGATTCTTTTCACATCTTGGTTGTTACACGGCGCTCACTTGTGTCTCACCGAAGACCAAGCGCTTTAACGCCCAACCCCCCCGCTCTCCCCACCTGACAGTAAATAACTTTTCGAGGCGGTTGATTTAGTGAACCGCCAGAGGCCAGTGACGTCAACGCCGGGAGGACGTGGGCGGGGCGAGGGGGAGAAGCCGGCCGAACAATGACGCTCGGGTAGTCCCTTGTTAAGTGTTCTCCACCAATCGCTAGACGCGAGATTAGGCGAACACACGCACACACACACTTCTTGACACAAAAGCTTCTGCAGTTAGATTTGAAAGCATGCTTGTGCGTGCCGCGCTTCTCCTCTGTGTGTGTATGTGTGCGTGTGTGTGTAGGTGTGTGTTTAATCACATTTCCAGGTAAGAAACACACTTGCAGAGGTAGAGACAGACAGACATGTGCCACACGACTATGAGTCATGGGGTGAGGTCACGAGAGGTCCTGGGTTCATTACCTTCCAAGCAGGCACCACTGCCGATCTGCACTCCGTCTTATTCACTAATTAGGCTATGAATGCTGTAAGCCCGAAGGCTAAATTGGCGGCCACGCTTGTCCCGACGTTGTGTCCCGTTGAGGCCGATTTCGGGGTCAAGGCGGTAGTGTTTGTCGAAATATGCTGCTGCCTTATCTTATCCACGTGCCTTCTCCACCCAGCGATCTCTCCGCCTCACCTAATTCTCTGTCAGTGAATTAACAAAAATAGCTGCTACTTTGTCTACTTTTTGTTTTAGGACACCATCGAATATAGATATCGGTTTCGGTGGTTGTACATTCGAACAATGGATGGGACAAGAAAAACACTTCGGGTGGATGATAGCAAAACTCTGGCTGAATTAATGCTGCCTATCTGCACCAAGATGGGTAAGTCTTCATATCCCCACTCAAGGCTGCACTCTCATTGGCTGGGTATAATTGGCTACGACGGCGCACCCAATCTGATTGGCTGTCCTCCGAAGATAATTTTTTATTCAAACACAAATAGGATTTCCTTTAGTACTCAGGACTGTCATTATTTTCAACTTCTATAAATGGACTTTGTGTATATTTATATCTATATTTATGCTGCAATTAATGTTCGCGTCAAAATGGGACATTTAAGAGTGTGGGCTTTGAGGAAACCGCTAATTCACACGGTGATTGAACAGCTGTTGCGTCGAAATGGGTCATTGTGCTCGTGGACTTGGAAGTATCACCATTGCCGAGGTCGGTAATCCTTACAGCCGATTTTACTCTTCATCTACCCCACCCACCTTGGAATATCCCTTTAACGAGTTGAACATTCCCAAATGCCCATCTCGACAACGCCTCCAAAATGTTGTTAACTGCACCAGACATGCACTCAGACCGTGCCACGTCCGAAGTTGCTGAATTGCTCGGATTGGGACTAAGATCCCAGGGAAGCGGTCTCCGAGTTCGTGGGTTTGGGGGTTGGTGTGAACTACTACTGTTTGACCGTCCACTCGCCCGTTTGTCCGCCCATCCTGAGTCATCGTGTGAACAGCATCGGTGTGACTAAGGCGGTCACCATTGGTTGTCGTTTCGTACCAGGGCAGGGAGGTCGCCTCCCTTAACACTACAGTCTGGGTGATGGGTTGACGCTCCCGCCACCTCCCCTCCTCCCCCTTCCTGTTGAAATCGAGGTTGTCTCTTTTGCAGGCATTTACAATTACGAGGAGTATCTCCTCGTGCGCGATACCGAGGAGGCAGAGAAAGAGCGCTCCGTGACCCTGAAACGCGCCCATCACCAGTCGGGTGGACTTGTTGGCACCCTTCGAGATGTCGACAAGATGGAAAAACTGCGTAAGGAACTTCATACTGATGATGAAGGTGGGTAATATTTAGTCGTCTGTGTTTACATTTACGCGCGTTCGTGCGTACGACGATTCAAGGTTGAAATTTGATTGGTAGCGCGGTTGGGGCGATGACTTAAACTCGTGTGGAATTTGTTTCTCCCAGAGAAGAAACGGGAGCCACTTCACTCTCTTATATCTTCCTTCTGTAAATCCTAAGTGATATTGCTCCCTCATGTGAATGCAACATCACATTGTATGGTGCTTTAATGCGGCACAGTGCAGCTGTCTTGCTCTCTCTTGGCCGGCTAAATTACACTCATTTTTTGATCTTAAGTAATATGGCTCAATCCGGCCCAAAGTCTACGGCAACAGGGCATCGACGAGAAGGAGATTTTGCTCCTTCGAAGGCGCTACTTCTTTTCGGACATGAATGTAGACGCCAGAGATCCGGTCCAATTGAACCTACTCTACGTCCAAGTGGGTCATTTCTTAATCTCCTCTCTTCTGCCTCACTGCTGGCCAAATTCCTCCGCTTACAGCGGACAAACCCTCCCATTTTGGCGGTTTCCTTCTCCTGCTCTCTGATTGGTGGCTCACACCACCAACGCAATTCCTCTTTCCCATGTCACCTCATGCGTCGACGCGTGTTTGTGTTTGTGTATTTAGTTTTTGTAGTAGCCTTCGGTTTTTTTCTCATCCTACTACCACTTGTGGTGCGTTGAATCCCGTACGGTACAGCATCCACCCACAATGCACACACGCGTGAACGCGCGCGCGTTGGCACAGATGTGTAACCCCGGTAATTGGCAGTTGGCATTCCATATTGGGACAGATACGAATCCATTCCTCCACGCCCGTTGGGAGTGTTAAATGTACTCTCTTTTGTCAGCATGATTAACGTCACATATATGTGACGAACTGAGTTCTCCGTTTAAATTCGTGCTAGACGCTCAGATATTTCGTGTAGTGTGTCTGTGTCCCAACCTCTTCTTTCTAGGCTTCTGAAATCTCTGATGAGGTCGACCCGCTGGAACGGGAGTAGTGGCACAGGAGGTCGTGTGATTGTGCGGTCACCTTAATTTTTCTTGATGGATGCTATGGGCACAGGAGAGGAGAGCCAATAGTGTAATTACCGGGGTATGCGGAAATACGATATATCAGTTTCCATGGGAACTGGGCTAATCGTGTGATTTGGTGCTTTTTTATGCATTCGCCTTTCGCCTCACTTCGACTTTCTGCTTTCCTCTCATGTGGAAAGGCTACCGTGCGGCTACATCATCCATCAACCTCATCACCGAGGCACAGTGCGATAGCGGTCAGGACTGCGTTTCGATGGCCCTTTGACCAGTTCGTCCCCCCCGCCCCCACCATTCCCTTCTTTCGTTGCCCCTCGGCTAATAATTGCGGTTAAAGATGTGTTTCACCTCCGCAGTTCACTTGATTTCGCTATTTCCGAGGAGTAAAATTGGATTTCCACACCTAGGAGGGGATCGAGGTGGAATGGGACGGGGAGGGGGTGGGTTGCAGGGGATTAATTAGCAGTGCCCTCAAACGCTCGTCTAAATTGCAAGGGACCTGAGCTCTGATTGGTCCGTTGTGATTACACAGTCTGTGTGTGCACTAAAGCGTTGTTTGACAGAAGGAGGCGGCAAAGTTTAAATATATGATGCAAGGACAGCTTAGCTTTGTTTCGTACTTTCTGGTATCGTGTACTAAGTGCCCAATCCACCGGACTGGCATGCAGGTCGGTGCATGCCAGGTCGGTGTGCTTTTTCGTTTAACTTATTTTGCGCGTTCGTGTGTCTGCTGTTGAACCGTTTCTCCATATCATGGTAAAAGTCGTAAACCGTGTCAGGTCACCAACAATCAAAATCGCCTCGAATCTACTCTGACCGTTCAAACACACCAAATGAGACCGTTGACCATCACACATTCGTTTTCGAGCCTATCCTATCCCTGCCACGTCAGCCCTCCTTCCACCTAGGAGACTCGGTCAGTAGGTTTTGTGGCGTAATTCTTCCTTCTCACATGAGCGAGAACCTTAATTCGTTCCCATGCTTCAGAGATCGTATTTATGTGTGCAACCAAAATTGCTCCTCATGTGTTTGTTTATCCCTTCCTCTTCGCCCCGCTTCACTCTCCTCACCACCACCTGAGGTCCAAATTGAGTTTCGTTAACTTCTGTTGTTTAACTTAGCTTGAAACGGAAAAAATACGGGAGAGAACAGTGGATTCATAAAAATTCGCACATATACGATCAATGCTAAATCATAAATCACATCTGTGTAGCCCCGTTGCCTGTCAAGGTTACTTGCTTTTGACCACCGCCAAATCTCAGAATCCAAAACACTTTTTTGCCTTTGATAGATTGAGTGATGGTGATCTAATCAAATTCTCATGATAAATAGGTGTGGCGCCTGTGATTCTCTTGTCTAGGAACCAGCTCAATGCTCGCAAAGTTTCCAATTTGCTTTTAGCCGCACGACCCTACCTCCAATCATTTGTCATCCCTTCTTTTCAGCTCAAAGACGCCATTCTGAATGGGACGCATCCTGTGACTATGGAAGAGGCTGTCACTTTGGCGGCTCTTCAATGCCAAGTGGAATTGGGCAACTACAATCCCAACAAATTCAGACCGGGATACTTGGAGTAAGTGAGAGCAGACCTTCGATGAGGAGTCGTTTTACATCATGTGTACATGGGTGGATGGGTCTGAAGGCATAGAGCGACAAGATCTCGTCCCTCGACCTGAGAGGGAAGCAGACTATTCAGTGTTGGCTACATCAACCCTGCCGGAAGTTATTCACTCTAACTTGTGGATATTCTCGGAATTCTGCCCCGACTTGACCATGAGAGCAACTACTGGCTCCCGCACCGACCAATTATCCCCTCTTTTTAATCTTCACAGTCGACCAATAGGCTCACAATGAGTCGCCACCACCCGCGATTATGATTGGTCGATTTCTCCTCTTCTGCTAATTTGATTGGATGTATTTGTTTGCCCTATTTTGAGCCTAGTGATTTATTTTGCATACCCTTTTTCCCCCTCTCTCCCCTCCCCCCCCGATAGTTCACTTCGGCACACCTCGTTCATGTGGTATTGTAGCCTTACAGAAAACCGCCTTGTCAACCCCCTTCTGATCCCTGTAGTGGCGAGGCGGTTTCAAGCCTCTCAAATCTGTAAAACTCGTCTAATCTGGAGAAGAAGATGGTCTCAGAAGCACATGTCGGTTGGTTGAAGGCGGAAGAAGACGTAGTTGTCGGATTCATTTTCGGCGCTAGAGGAGTTTGGACAATTGAGACAAAAATTGGTTGAGCCACGTATATTTTCATATTTGCCTGGTTCACATCCTCATCAACTTTCTTGCTCCCTGAAGAAAACTTTACCATCAGTTTGAAGGCATGTGGACTCGTCAGTATTACGAAATACCTTGTTGACGTTGAGCTTAAATCTGTTCTTCGCCTCTTCCCACCACACGCACATTGCCGGGTTCTTTCCACCCTATTTTGTGTGAAGATCTAGATTAGAAAGCATAGAGCAGAGGGAAATTTCCTCACGTCAAATAACGCCATGTTTCTTATCTATCTTCCAGTCTTAAAGACTACCTGCCCAAGGAGTTTGTGAAAGTGAAGAGTGTGGAGAGGAAGATTTTCCAACAACACGCCACTCTTAATGGTCTGAGTGATATCGAGGCCCGAGTCAAGTACTGCCACTTCTGTCGCTCCCTTAAGACCTACGGTATCACCTTCTTCCTGGTCAAGGTTAGTCGAGTTCCCCACCTTCCTCGCCCCCATCATATCAAACTAAAGCATGTAGAATACAGTGTTTATGTAAATTTGCGACTAGGGATTCCCAGCCCCCCCCCCTCTGTCTGAAAATTAGCCGCTTCACGAAAGTGTTATCCCACTATATCTCCACTCCCACTTCTGCTACCCTCTCCCCTCTCTCCGCACCGTGTGTTCGGCGGTGGTGCATGGTGTATAGGCGTCCTCATTCAACTGATGTCTTCCAGCGCGTGATCGTCGGTGCTTGTCAGCCTTATTTACTTACACAGAAGGCCTATTTCTGGAGGAAATGACACTGACGATGTGATTGACGAAAGCTCATTGACCGTCTATTGCGTCCAAGTCCTTCCATCCCTAATTAGTATGCTCAATCTGCTGGTCCGCTTAAAATCGGGTTCGTGACGCAGGTTGGAGTAGGAGCGGATGAGGTGAAGTGGCCAATGCGATGTGGATGTACTCGTTGCCTCTCGACGGCTTAATGGTTTTCGCGCCTCTCACCCTCGCCCGCTTCGCCTCCAAGTTTTCTAAGGCCCTCTAGACTTCCCTCTCTCTCACACACACCCAAAACTTATCTCGACCGTTGCCCTGGGTCATTTGGCCAATTCAAGCTTCTCACGTGAGACATTCTAATCGTCACTGAACTGAAAGTGAACTTTATCCTGTTGACTCGGGTTGGTGCGAGCATGTACCGACCCGTGTTTATTGTTTCAAGTTGTCTGGCGCCTTCGTGTTGTTTCCGGTCCACAAACTCGCAGTTCGTTTACCTGAACGACTCAACTAGAACACTGTCGAGCCTCATTTCGTCGTCTGCGTAACAAATCGACTTCTCTCCTCCACCTTTCTCGTGACTTTGACCATGCGTTTCAATTGTAGGAAAAGATGAAAGGAAAAAATAGATTGGTCCCTCGACTGCTAGGCATCACCAAGGACAGCGTGGTTCGATTGGACGAACGCACGAAGGAGGTTGTCAAAGTCTGGCCCCTCACCTCCATCCTCAAGTGGGCCGCCTCGCCCAATGCTTTTACCATGGTAGGCTTATCCATCCTACTTTCTCGTCCTCATCCACCTCCGCCCCCTCCCCCTCTCTGAATGCACTCTCCGTTATTTAGCAGTCTGGGTTTGTAGCTCACCTCCCCGTGGGCGGATCTAATGTCCTCCGACCGCGGTGTTTGACCTTTCTCCTGATTGGTCATAGCCCTCCACTGTTTACATTTAACGCTTATTGTAGGCGAAGCCTTGCTTAATACCGATGAATATTTTGCATCAGTTTGCTTGCCCCACCGCCTCTCCTTAACATTCATCATACTGAGCTTCCCTCGGACTGTGCTGGTTTTGGCCACGAAATCGGGTCTCCCAAGTCAAGGGTCACTGACCTTTGCCACTCATTACTTTGCTACCTCGTCGGTTGAGTTTGACATATCTACTTGTCTTATCGGTCAGGATTTTGGCGAATACTCACCAGATGAATACTACACCGCGCAGACGGCAGAGGGTGAACAGATTTCCCAGCTGATCGCTGGATATATTGACATCATTTTGAAGAAGCAGAAGGCTCGCGATCATCAGGGTCTCCAGGGTGATGAGGAGTCGGCGATGTACGAGGAAAACGTTAGGGCTGAACGGTGAGAAAACTATATCTCCAACTTTAAAGTATAGCTACTGAAACGTATTTAAGTAGAAAAGTTAAAGTGCTTCTAAAGTGTTCTTTTTACCCACTACATCGGCCATTATTGCAGTGATTATTCTCCATCATCGGCCGAGTGTGAGGCGCATCCGTACTACTTTTTTACTGGTCGGTTTGCTTATCATGTTTAGGGCCAAATTTGTCCAGAATGAACGCCGCTCTGTTGGACCCGCTGATCGGATGCGTGAAAAGATACGGGTGGAAGAAACAATCGAAAAACAGCTTCGTCAGCAGCAACAACAAGTGGTAACAGCACCTCTAGTGAACGGTGTCGCTCCACCGGTTGTCAGTGACGATGACAACAATATGGTTGGGTACATTGGCACTTCGGAGCGCCGTTACATTCAAGCGGGTTCGATACCGACATTGTCGAGCGAGACCGCGCGCAACAGGAGTATGGATACCACGGATGACTTCATCACTGGTGGTGTGAGTCTTCTTTGTCTAATCCCCTCGTTACTTGAGTGTTTGTTTGGTTTATCACACACCCATCCGTCCATAACCTTAAACGAATTCTCGGTGTATTCTCACTGCAGACACAATACTACGTGTGTAAGACTATGACACCAGCTCAGCGTGCACTACATGTCACAATAGAAGAGAATATCACCGCCCTGGAAGAGGGAAAACAGCGCCTTGACATCGGTCCACCGACAGAGAGGGTGCTAATTAACCTGGGACATGATGAAGCGTCTCGACGGTGGTTGGATGAGTCGATGGGAGCAACGGAGGTGAGAGTTGCTGACGAGATGGGCGCTATGAACGCCGCAGTCGCCCAGGCAGTGCGCTCAGCTAATCGTGCTGACGCGGTCGGGGACAAGCGGCGGCGTTTCTTTCGGTCTGGTAGACGTCACCGACCCTGCCGACGATCTAATGCGAATGCAGCAGTCCTTCCGTGTTGTCACCGTCCACTTCCCCGCTTTCGTTGACAACGTTAAGCGTGTCGCCGTCCTTCGACGTGAATCGGGCCTTCTGCGAGCTGAGGATGAGTCTGACGACAGACTTCGTCATGATATCACGGACGAGTCGGAAGCGAATGCACAAAATCTCCTGGGAGCTGCTCGAACTGTTGCTGATAGCTTCACAGAGTTGTTGAAGGCCGCCACGCCACTTACCATCCGCCAGGTATTTCTCCTCCTCTTTTCGGGTTCAATGCCTTTTCTTTTCGTCTCATTTGTTCATATTTTTCCTTCGCATTCTCTAGACGGATTATGACCTTGACACAGTGAACTACGTGACCGAACAGGGTCCTCGCGCCAGCGGCTCCTCGCGCAAGGCCATTCTGGAGGCCGCTAATCGTGTTGGCGAGGCTAGCAACGACTTCCTTCGCTACGTCATGCAAGACACCGAGGTAATGGAAGGTGAAATCGTTCCCGAAGATGACGACCGTGTCTTCCGGGTAAGAGGCGTCTCATTTTCAACTGAAAGCAGGTCCGCTTTTATATCTCGTCCTCGACTATGTCCTTTATCACTTTCTCCTTATTCTGCCATTGCCTACCAACCCGCCCCCTCTTGCCTCTCTTCCTCCTGACAGCTATGTCGGGGACAAAAGTCTCTATGACAGGCCGTGATGCGAGCGTTAAGTAACCACACTTGCGCTGTTTTTTGTCAGACATATGCTTTTACATTTCCAATCTCCTGTTTACTTCTGGCCCCGGGCTCCCTTCTCCCATTTCATTTGTCGCGAGGTTTTATCATGGTATTCGTTTTAAACTTGTAGACTGACCTCCTAGCCGTGTATCAGGTTAGTCGTATGAATGCTCATACACGTGGCGTGGCTGTTGCACATCTCTTTTAGTGTGACAATCCGTGTTTCTAGCCTAGCCCTCGCGCCACTCTACCCTATCCATCATTTATACATTCACTCGCGCCCAAGCCTCCTCGAGCTCTGAGAAAGTGAATATTAATACGCCTCTTTGTTGTTTCACGTTTATAGGATAAACTATTGGGCTTGACCAAGGAGATTGCCAACTCTACAGCAGTGCTCGTGGTAAAGGCGAAGAATTTGGCCACACAGACAAACCTGGATCCCGACCACCAACAGCTTGTTGTCATGTCTGCCACACACACGGGATTGTGTACCAGCCAGTTGGTGGCCTGTACAAAGGTGGGTGTGTGAGCCCTTTAAGTCGGTTGCTTGTTTTAAACAATGGCTGATTTGGTGATAGACTTACGAGTCCCATTTCGTCGCACTTATTTTCAGGTGCTGGCACCGACCATCCACGAGGCTTCGTGTCAACAACAACTCGTCGAGTCGGCGCGTGAGGTCTCCGCCGCTGTCGACGGGGTGGTTCGCACTGCTCGCGGAGCTGGTCAAGCGGCTCACGAATCTATTGGTGTGTCCGAATTTGATTACAACGGAATCAACTCTGCTGTAATTGAAGTTGAGGAGGCAGCGACACAAGTTCGCACATCCTTGGATCAGCTCAATGCTCATCTCCTACAGGGCTCCGCTAGGGTATACCATCTCTTTTTATAAAATAACGTATACTTAATGATTATGAGTAATGAAATTTTTTTAAGCCATACCAAGGCGATACATTGGACTTGTTCCAACAAGCGTACGACGCTCTGGGGCAGGAGACAGACGGCGTTAGACTGGTCGCTGCAGCTAGGCGTCTGTCTCAAGTCACCGCTCAAATGATATCTGATTTGAAGGTGCAAGCAGAAAGCATATCTGATGATTCTGAGCGCCAAACTCGTCTCTTTGCCGCAGCTAAACAACTTGCCGATGCTACCACAGAGCTCATTAATCGTGCCAAGGTGAGGTCTCCCATCGCCTCTCACAATTCAGACCAGCTTTTTCCATGAAATAATCGCAATTAACATCGGAATTGCTCTTCTTTTGCGACAGATTTGTTCAACCAACCCCGACTCTCTCGTGCATCAGGCAGAGTTGAAGCATGCCGCTGACGACTTGGTCGTTGTGGCCTATGCATCTGCTGCCGAACTCCTGAATGCGCGTGTCATTAGAAGTCTCCAGGCGGCTGCTAGAGCCGTTGTTAGTGCCTCAAACAACATAATCACCACGAGCCGTTGCGCTGCCAAGAAGTCGCGCGCCAATAACTACCGCGTAAGGCTCGCGACTCAGATTGTTCTGACTCTTAACTGAATTGTCTGTTCGTTTAACTGGTTGGCCTTTCCTTCAGATGTTGGCCGATGAGAGGGCGGTAAACGATCTTCTACCTAAGTTGGTGGCCGCCATTCGTTTCATTCGTCGCGATCCCGAGGACCCTCTGGGCCAACTGGAATTGATCTGTACCTGCGAGAATTCCATTCAGGTGTGTTTTAAATCATCGATGCTCGATGGCACCAATCGCATTGTAAATTATCTCGATTTTAATCTGTTGATTGTAGCCATGCTCCCAATTGGCTCGTTCTTGTCGTTCCATGGTGCCCACAATAAGCGATGCAGCTTTGCAAAATGCTCTAGATGTCTCCACCTCTCAATTAGTAGTGGCTGTGGAGACATTGAAGGCCTGTTTAAATGCGTGCCTCCCCGATTGCTCGACAACTCCAAATGGATGGGGCGCTGGCATCGCTTCTGCGAACAGTACGGCAAGCAGAGGAACTTGAAGCTCTGGCCAAGGCTGGAACTCTAACTGCTTTCCCCGATGATAAGGTAGGTCTGCCCCTACAATGTCTTTACATTCCTCAACTCTGCACTTATCCGACAGTTCGCGACCGTGGAAGTGAAGTGAGAAGAAATCCCGGTTGACAAAAAGTGCCTTGTTCTGGCTGGGTGTTAATAGTGTTTGACTGATTTGCTGTATCTATTCCAGGTGGAGGAGCGGCACCGACTGTTGAAAACTAGCATTCGCGACGTTCAAAACGCAAGTGGTGAGGTCGTCGCGGCGGCGGACTCCCCTAGCACAGAATTACGCATCACCTCAAAGCCCAAATCGTGACCAGAGCGAGGAATGGTTGGGCTCGTCAGCAAATCGTCTTGCCCACGCCATGTCCGAATCGCTGCGCTCCACTCGCATCTGCCTCGTCACTGAGGCCCGACCAACCGATGACAGTGGAGCTACTTGCACTCTTACTGCAGCACAGCTCGCCTACCAACTCGTGTGTGAGGCGCGAAAACTCGAGGCTCTTCAACCTACTGCCGCCAACTTTGATGAACAGGCCGACGTTCTGGAGAGTAATCGCAACGTTGTAGCAAACTGCCGACTTATCGAGGAGAATTTGAATCACGCGCTGTCTGAATGCCTGTTGAAGGCTCTACCAGGTCAGAGGGAAATTTCTGAGGCCTCCCAGTTGGTGGAACGGCGAAAGAGAGATTTGGTCCGTTTCGCCGAGAATCCCACCGTCTTCGAGTACCCAATTGAGGAGACTAGCGTGGACAGAACCCAGTCCGAATTCACTGGCGCCGCAGTCGAGTTCAATCAGGCAACTGCGGATCTCACGAGTTGCTATACACCCAGCAATTTCCAACGCTCCTCGGTGCGATTTGCCGGTGCCTATGACACTTTGGTGGACAAAGGGTTGCAGCTCTCATGCACCAAACCGCCTCAAGATCCTACTGGCCGGCAGTTGATTACCGGGCTTGTCGAAGTCTCCGATCGTAGCAGTGAGATGTTGGAGGACGCGAAAGAAGTATGCGGCCAACCTGAAGCTGATCCACTACGACGAAAATTGCACGCAACTGCGAGGTGAGCACGTCGATAACGATTTGAGCCGTAGATGCTACTCCTACTACTCTCTGCCTCTCCTCCTTTAGGTCGGTAACAGACAGCATTAGCCACCTTCTGAGTATTTCCGCCTCGGGTGTGGTTCCGGGTATCGCGGACTGCGACGCCGCTCTGAGGAGGCTCGAGGCCTTGCGGGCCCTGTTGGACTATCCCGACCGCCCCACCAGTCAGCACACTTATCAAATGTGTGTCACAACCTTCGCCCAGTCGCTCGCTGTAAGTTCTCAGCCTAGAATTGTCCGACCGCAAGAGAACGCCTACTACCAACCCATTGTGGTGTGGACGTCCAAGGTTTCGTTCTTTTCAGCCCCTCTCCGATGGTATTCGCGGAATTTTGGATGGTGTAAGGTCGCACAATAGTAAATTTTTCACGGCGAGTATCGGACAGGTGACAGAATGCCTGAGCCAGTTGACGGAAGAGGTCTCCCAGGTAAGCGACGTGCACAAACGATGTAGAGTTATAACGCCCCCTACTGATAGGCGGCCTACCTGATTGGCGTTGCGCATCCCACGTCGGAGCCGGGTCGAGGCGGTGCCATCGACACTGGCCTCTTGAGCGCCTTCAACGGGACATCAAAAATATCTGCCGTGCCATAACAAGTCCTCAGGTCACCGAACGTGAGGTATATTTTTTGACTTAGTTACCCTTCTATTTAATTATTATCAGTAGGTACTTATTTATTGCAAAATTAAATTGCGATGTTAAAACATTGGGTTATTCTCTCTCTCTCACCCTGCAGGATCGGGCTCGAGTAAGTACGAACGGGTAGAATGTGATTTCGCCTTCACTGCTTGCCTGACATTAAACATGAATTTAGTTGAAAAGACATCTTTTGCTTCTAAATGCTCTCTTTTAACAAATCAAAATGCGAGCAGCGTTAATTTGGGTTACCTCCCGTATGTTAAAGGAGGGGATTGACTTTTGTATGCCCTGTACTCGTTTTTAGGTTGTGAATCTGGCCAATGACATGTCAGGCTAATGTCCGAATGCTCCGAGACGCGTGCGCTGCGATTTCTGCGAAGGCATCTGACCCAGAGGTTAAACACAAGCTACAGGAGTTGTGCACTGACACTGTTGGTAGCATGAGTGAGTTGATCCAACGTAGTGCCGATTGGTCTGATGAAGGGCGCCGAATTACCATGCGTAATGCGCAAGCTGTCAATACAAACATAGATAGATTGGTAGTTTTCGTTATATCCAATGGGGGATTCGCCAGCGAGCCTGGAAGGATCAGTGGAGAGGCTCGAGAGGCAAGTGTTTGTCCTACCTATCTGATGAAATTATGACAGATCTTCTCAGTGACTTCGCCCTAAATCCTCCTTAGACTCAGCAACCTATCTGCTCCGGCGGTCAGGCGTGTTTGGAGAGCGGGAAGGGTGTGATTTTGGCCGCAAAGCATATGCTCCAGACAGCAGAAACGAAGGGTGAGCCATCGGACACGGCTTTCGAGGCTTTTACAGCGGCCAGCCGCGATCTTACCGACAACACCGTTCGTTTACTTGCCACTCTAAAGTATGTTGCAGATTTAGTTGCTACTTAAATTGTTTAAGTAACTGGATACTTTTGAAAAATATTTCGTGTTTAGCGATCAAGCCCCTGGGCAAGCAGAATGCCAGCGTGCCCTCATCAACATTCACCGGCTGTTGCACGAGCTTGAACGCGATAAGATGGAGATGATGCAGGGCACATTTGCTCCCCGCCATGACAGCAACGAGGAGGGTTACTTGAAGGTAACTTCAGTGTTAATATTTCGCGGTTATCGAGTTGTACATCTTGAGATCCAATGACTTCTAGCTTTAGACTATTTTGTGCTGAATTTTGGCTTGTGCGTTTGATTGTGCACCAAAAGTCGATCTTTGTTTTGCACGGTCTGTTCACCTGCCATCTTTGACAAAACCTTAATAACCTCGTGATACCCTATTCGCAGCAACTTTCGTTGAGCGCTCGAGCTATTCGCGACATGGCCCCGCAGGTCGGACGAGGTGCCACGTCGGAGGCGGAGCGGCTAGGCCACGCAGTTCGTGAGTTGGACCTCCTACTCCCAGGTCTCGTCTCCAATGCGCTCGGCGCTGCTTCACGCACTCCAAACTCCGTAATCCAACTCACCTACGTGGAGCACACTCGCACCGTCCTCGAGTCAGTTGAGCAGCTCGTCTCTGCTGCCAAGCAGGCTGGTGGGAACCCCCCTGGTAAGTGTTTCCATCTCACATTGCGCTTTCCTCCACTCGTATTTTCAGTGACTTTCCTTTCTCCTCTATAGACCGACGTTGTAAGGGACGCGGTGGATGACGGTGTGAAAGCGCAAGTTGATTCTTGCGAAGAGCTTCTCTCGGCCATCGAAAACATGGCCTCCCAGCAGTCCTTTATTGCGAAGTTGATGGCGGTGTTGGAGGAGTCCCAGGCTCTTGTATGCGGCGCGTTTACTATTCCGTCTCTCTCATTTTTTTCATGGCATCAGCGTGACTTTAAATTGCCTTACCTATGTAGGTCGATCGACCCGGTCGAGTGCCGCATGACGCCCATTTCACTGATTACCAATCTCGTCTTCTCCGGTTGGCTCGGCACATGGAGCAACAGACGGAGGCGACAGTTAGGACAGCTCGACGTCCTCAAGAGTCCCTCAGTCAGGAGATGACCGGATTGGTTCAGAGTTTGGCCCAAGACTACGCGGAAATTTGTCTGATCTCGCGAGATGCCTGTGAGACAATTCGCGATCCCCATGAGGCCGAGAAGTTGCGCTGGGCAGTCAAAAATCTTGGTCAGACAACACGCGGCCTCATTTTAGCTACAATCAATGTTGCCTCGTCGAAACCTGAGACATCATTGACTCGGAGTGGTGCTCTTTCAAAGCCTCCTGCTTGTCTTCGTAGTCTCGATTTCTCCGCCGGTACTATGAATGGTAGAGTACGTCTTTATCCGTTATTCCTTGTACGAATTGAAAAAAAACCTCTTTAAAACTATAAAATGACTCATTTTTGTACAGCTGCGTGAACTGATCGCGCTTTTGGAGGCGCAGGGCCCGGGCACCCAATCGTGTCTACAGGGCGCCAGCACAGTGAGTGGGATCATCGCGGATCTGGACACTACCATCCTCTTCGCGAGTTCGGGCACCCTCCATCCGCCCATCCGCGATGACGCGGACATGCGTCAGTTGGAGTCTCAGCAGAGGTATTCAGCCTTATCCTACGGTTATGATGATTTCGCCCGTGAAGCGCAAAACAACTTTATAAGCGTTCGGTGAGTTGGCGCTGGAGGTGGACGTCGCGCCTTGATTTAGACCTTCACTCCTACTCATGGTGTTGTCAATGCCTTCCAGTGAGAGCATCCACCGCACGGCCGATGCTCTAGTTCAAGACACGCGATCACTTGTAATGGGCGCTGGCGAGGACCAAACGCGCTTGGCAGGCTCGACCCAAATGGCCGTTCGCAACATCTCCCATCTGGCGGACGTGGTTAAGCAGGGCGCCGCACTCATTGGCCCCGGCCAATCTGATAGCCAGGTGAGTGACTTTCCGCAATCCCCCCCCGCATTCTCATCCTGTCCTCCATTCTCTCTCCTCTTCCCGTCCCCCTCTCTCCCCGCCGGCTCATTCCCCCGGTGTCTACTCAGTCGTCTCGTTTCCAAGATTGTCTCACCCTGTCTGCGGGAAAGCTCTCACGGCACCACTACACCTAAGGCACTGTGGCTAAGTAGATCCCCAGTCTAATGTCTGTCTGGTGCCAGTTCTAGACCCTCCCTTCGCCTCCCCCAGGTCACTAACTCTCTTCTTACCGTTGTTCTTATGTCTTGTCTCGCTTTTTCCATCTTCCTCCCTCTTCCGTCGTTGTGACCTCGGCCAATCCTACGGTTCGTCGTTGTACTCTTACTACTTATTTGCGTATATGCGCATATTTTCTATCTGCTATCCTCTCCATCTGCCTCCCTGCCTCTCTCTCCCAACGCCTCCAAATACTACGCATGCTTGGATTTCGTGGGGATGTTCTCTGATACTGCTGTTGATGGTGTGAAATGAAATGCCGCATGAGTGCTGTAGCGGTGCCGTAGCTTTGCCCATCACGTTTTCGCTCGGCCGAGAATTCGCTAGTCGTTCCCTCCTCAACCCTGCCCCCGCCCCCGTCCCCATGTTTCCCTACTATCTTTTCCCGTCTTTTTGAAAGTCCCCTTCCTCTATAGGCCTCTTATGCATGCTGTGCTCTTAGCTATTGTTTCGGACTTCTCTGCCCTCGTCCCCCCCCCCCTTATTATTATTATTACTTTTGCCCTTAAACTTACGCACGTTGAGCTGTGTGTCTAGCCTTCTTGTTTCTTTGCTGTCTGTCACCTATCCTCGCCTCTGTTCTGGTCGTATCGCAGATGTTAATTCTGGAAGCCGCGAAAGACACTGCCGTTGCCCTTCGAAGCACCTTATTGGCTGCCGCGCAGGTTCAAGGTCGTCCCACCGGTGACCCATTGATGAAGGAGGTGAAGACATACGAGAGTGTAAGTATAAAATCCTCTCACATGTTCGCCTTGCCGGATCGTGTTAATCTTTATAAGGTCCGGGGCATTCACACTCTTTGTAGAATGTGGAATCGAGTGTGGCGCGTCTCGAAAAGGCCGTGAACTCCATCGACATGGAGTCGACACGCGGAACCAAGGCTCTCCTCGCGACTGCTCATCTCTGCCACCAATTGGCCAGTCGTATGTCTCCTCCCTCGGCTACCGTTCAACCGGCTGCTGTGAGTCTAAACGATCTGGGCAGTGCCACAACCCTGATATCTACCGCTTCCAGCTTGGTCTCGCGCTACCTCGCACCGGATGAACTGTCACGCGCCACGGAGGCACCTCTTCAGATGACTCTAGACAAAGCCTTGACCGCGGCCTCGTCGCGCAGGCAGGACGATGCCGTTCTGTGCGCCACCGCCACGAGACACACTGTCTTGGATCTGGCCAGCGCGTGTCAGGTGCGTCGTCCGATCCAAATCCTTTCACGTAGCCCTGTTTTCCCTCACCCTAAGGTGGTATCCCCTCCTTTATTCTACGTCATTGGCCTTGATGCGTCCTTGATCGCGATAAGCTGGTTCGTCAAAATCCTCTTGGATTAGAACCGCTACGCCTGAGGGCATCGCGCGCCCACAGGCGACTCTTTGACTCGCGATCACGTGGTGCCATTTGGGAGTGTCAGTCCCAGCCCAGGTGCATTTGATCCACTCGTCGGAAGGTGTTGCGATAACTGCGCTAAGTAAACATCAACACCGATCATGTGTGTGTTTGTGTGTGTGTGGGTTTACTGCCAATCTAAATTGTTTACATGAGGGCGAGAGGCTGGCGGAGACGAACAATACACACCCAAACACCTCATAACGTTATGCAACAGCCTGTGTTTGGCTAATTCAGTAATCAACTCGCGACCAGGTCCCACCTCATCAGGGCGGAGAGGCTTTTTGTTTTGTACCAGAATCTCGATAGGGGCGAGGGGATTGGAGACGGACCCGGAGGGGTCATCCAACTTTCCGTGTCCCTCGGGGAGATTAGCGACGCCTTGCCTCCGCCTCCGCCTCCTCCTCCTCCTCCTCTTTCCGCCGTGTAAGATACGATCAGCCAATGAGATTAGTTCTCGGGATTTAGCCCAAGCCAAATGACCGCGCCTCCGCTAGGTGGTTTATTTTTTTCCGCATAGACACCGTCAGCTCACCGCTCTCTTCACCGTTACACTTCGCGATAAGCTTTGAAGGTGCTAGTAAATTTCATCTGGATACATTCGTGGCTCTTTTTCCTTAAACTACTTCATGGTTGGTGAGTCCATTTGTGTCCCCGGTGCCTACCCGCGTCGATTGTATTACATCCCACGCCTCTTCCGCGTGTATTAGGCTCACCATAACAGTGGTGGCGGTAGGCATACCTTTCCTCGACTTCTGCTGTGCACTTTCCTAATTTATTACGTTTGCTAAACTAATAGACCCATCGTTAGGCGTGGGGAAGGTGAAAGAGTTCGCATGGACAGAGATCTCTCTATTTTTAAGCTACTGTTTATCACACTCTGCCTCCTTGCTCCATTTTCCACCAACTCGGAAGACTTTTTTCTAGCGGTTCATTCGAATTGTCCACTTCCGCTGCTGTGCGGGCTATGCCCACACGCATTAGTGCGTTGTGTGTTCGCTAACCACCCACTCCATTGGTCAAGCTTCTCCGCTGCCCAGCAGCTATTGGTCGCTTTGAGCCAATCAGACTGTTGCACTTTGTCCTTTGCGGCTATTTATTGCGGCTATGTCGGGAGGTAGGCGTTAAATTTCCCCTGCCTTGTCATGTGGAGCTGTTTTTGGCTTTCAGAATTTGCAACGGCAACACGACATCAAAGAGAAATTCCGGGTAGATAGCCGGGAATTGGTGAGGAAAGTTCTCAATGAGGTGGCTGAACTCATGGATGCTGTTAAATGCGTAAGTTGTTTGTCATTACACATTAGAGACTGTTCATTTTCTCGCTTTTAAGTGATACGGTATATTTTAAATCATTTAAAGGTGGTGACTGATGGTAAAGCGGTGGACTCCACTCGAGTGGGAAATTCGGCGGCTAAAATTAGCGCCTTGATCAGTGAACTCATGAGACTGGTAGACGCAATGCGAGGTTGGGCCACTTTTTTGTTCAAATTCTCCCCTTTCTATCGCAATAGTTGTACCACTCTATTTCGCTTTATCTTCTTTCTTTTACAGATAATCCGCGCCTTGTAATGTACTTCCGTGCCAGCGATCCTGAGTGTGGGTGCCTTCCTACGCTATTACCCGTAAGCATGTTTATACATGCACTTATATGCGTATATACATGTATATTTTAGGGAGAGATGTAGCAGAGAAGTACCTAGGCCGTCACATTGCCTTTCACCATCACTACGAGTCCTGCACCGAACCCGGTATGGCGCTACACTGCGACTGTCTTACTTGAGTTCACTCGTCTCGATATTAACGAGTAATACGACCTGCCATTTCAGATGGCTTTTTCAGATCGACCAGCAGTCAGATTAGCTGTCTTCAATCTCAACTCGACTCAACAGGTCGTCCTTTGACCGCAACTCAGGCCAGTATGGAGGCTGACCGACGAATAGACGCCGCTCTTGGCCTGTTAGAAGGCGACCTCCACAGGGTAGGTGTGTTGCTGGCTTCACTGGTAATGATGTTGATGGTAGTGTGAGGGCAGAGGTGAAGTAGCCCCAGCTAGGTGGGTTGTACTCTCTCTTCCACATGAGGTGAGTGAATGAGGCCTCGGACAATGAGATATGTTTGGGTTACTTGGTGCTGTGCATTCTCCTCTCTTCCACACCAGTGACCGAACATATTCACATTGTCCGGCCTAGAACGTCAGGCCCAGCATCCCTTCTGAGCCCTCCGGTTTTTTATCTACCGCGCCTTTGAGACCATTGAGGCGTGTGTGTGTGTCGCCTGAGCGCTTCGGTCTGTGAACTTTTAGAACATGCAAAACGCCACCAATGGGAAGGTGGAGGATCACACTCAGCCAATCCTGATCCTCGCGCGTTCGGTCACTCTGGCGGTAAGGGGATTCGTGCAGGCTGCAAAACTGGCCTTCGGAAATAAAGCTACTGCCATCTTGGGTCGACTGGTACGTTGCAGCCTGGCTCATTGTCCCCGCTTTAACTCGGTGATCGGTGAATAACCAATCAATCCACTCGGCATTCATATATTCACATGTGTATATTACTGGCGTTGGAATAGGACTTGTCAGTTGCCCTGACAACAGAGCAACTGTGCGAGTTGGCCCGACTCTGCTCGGAGACGCGATCGGAGGGACCGTACACAGCCCCCTGTGGACGATCCTGTCCGTGTGATGCCGTCCAGAGAGCGTCTGTTAAACGCTGTCCGACAGGTGGCCGTCACAAGTGGCGAACTGCTCTACGCCATACAATCCAACGTCCACATCTCCGCGGCCAACTTGAGCGCTGTCCAGGTAGGCCATACGCACAAATACACACACAAACACCAGCGTCATCGGACCTTGTGCGCGCGACCGTGCAAGCCGCTCGACGGAGTGGTGTGGTAGTGCCTGTTCGACTGTCCCTCGGGTATAAACAAAGGGGGCTTGTGCCTCTCTACCGGAGATGTGTGAGTCTCGAGGCCACGGCTCGTGCCTATAAACAAAGCGAGTGCAGCGGAAACTACCTGTTTATGTACAAAGTCCGCACTTTCTCTGCGTTTGTGTGTCAGTCGAAATCAATACTCGGTCTTGACATTGTTTGTCCCAAGCCACTTAATGACACCCCGCCAACACTCTCCTCCGGTCCTGGCGAGTGCCGGAGTCATCGTGTGGGAGTGGAGGGCGGCTGAATGCCTGCCTGCAGGGGCACCGTCGCCTCGTACAAGTTTGGTTAGAGGAAGGAATCAAAAGTGGTCCCGTTCGATCTAAATACGCCACGAGCCTGTCCAATCACTTGCAATTTGACGGTTTAAGATTGGTGGGCGGTAGAGTGGTGTATGTATTTGCTGCCTGGTGTTGAGACTGCTCGCCTCGCTTGTGATTGGGAGATGGCCACTTTAACGACTTTTCTCCCTCTCTCGATGACTTTATGCGTGAATGCGTGGCCAACTGTTCCACCTCACTTCTTCCCTCTCGCTCTCCCACCAGACGGCGGCGCGAGCAGTGAAGGAGCAGACGGACAACATGGCCTCGAGGGTTCGCAATTGTGATCCCATCTTCGCTCACTTACCGTCGCAGGGCGGATTTGCGGTTGCTGATCCCGGCCAAGTTCCTCCCCCTTCCTCACATCAACGTCAGGTGGGTTAGTGGCGGAATTTCCATCTTCTCAAGGCGTTGTGTCCACGCGTCAGGTAGTTTCATTCGCCCCTTCTCTCCGTCAATAGGTCGAGAATTCGCGAGATCAAGGTTACAACGAACAGGCGAATTTGAATAACCTACACGACGAGATGGACAGGTTGGGCCACAGCCTCACCAGAGAAAGGGAAGGCGTGAGCTGAGGCAGCGTGGTCCGCCTCCCCGGCCCTCCCTTCTCTCCTCGTTCGCCTCCTCCGCCTCCGCCTCTGTGGTCTCCAGTGCGCACAATCATGTCACATAGATCTTAGGAAACGGCGTGACAAGAACAGGCGACGATAGTGTCAATTGCGTTTAATTATTTCCGTTTCCGCTTTATCTTCACCCTTCGCCTCTTTCACCTCCCCCCCCCCCCCACCTTCTTTCCATTAGACTTTCTTCCGCCTTACGAGATGGCACACACACCCACGTGCGCACCCACACCCCCGTCGTCCTCCGCCCCACCGCTTAAATTTGCGTTTTGCATGTGCTTTTTCAGCGCTTCGTAAAACCGGTTGCTGATATGTCTACATCTCCCTTCCCTTCCTCCTGACTCAAGTCTCCGATCATTTTTTCTCCTTTCCTCGAGTCATTCTGTCGTCCCACAGACCCACCTTCGCCCGGCTACGTCTTACCCGTCTCCCGAGATGTAACATCCTATTAATTCCCTCCTCCGTCCTCCAGCCCCACGTTCCTTTTGCCTCTTATTCTTATTTGGTACCCCAAAGATGTCCACGATATACAGGTTACACACACACAGACACACTTTAACTGGAGTGGCCGTGGTGTGCTTCCGTGCTCTCTCCTAGGCTACTATTCCACCCTCTGTTGATAATACAAGTCCTCACTTCTTACTCGGCAGTAGTTGTTGCCTGGGCTGTGAAACGCACGCGAACTCAACGGAATCCACTCAATTGTTAGTAATTTTGTGCCTTCGAAAAGTGGAGAAAAGGTAAAGCGATTTGAGGCAGAAGGTGTCGCGAAATGTGGGAGGAGGCGGGTCCTAGCGTGGATTTACTCGAAGAACGGGAGATTAGACGGACAAAGTGAGACGAGGCGAGAGACGTGTGGACAAAGCGGGGGAACGGGAGTTGACGGGGCCTACTTGCTGGGGGTCGACGGGTCGCTCGTTTGAGGTCCCTTCAGGAGAACTACTGGAGAGGCTCCCGGATACGGGGGCAGACACAAATTGTACTTATCCGCCAGGATCGGGGGTACGAATCGGCCGCCTGCCGGGGAAAAAAGAATTTTTACTTATAAGCTCTCAGTGGCATTGACTGCTTAAAGTCGGGGAGCGGTTTGTTGGTCGAGAGACGCTACCGAGAAAGTGGAAGCGACCGTTGAAACGCTGGGCGCAGAGTTTTGGTGCCGTGAGCGAGATCAGACAGTCGGGTTGCAGAGTGTCCTCCGTCTCCGTCTTCTCGTTGACCTCCCAGCCTGCAGAGCAGAACAGACCAGAGTGCTGGCTTCGTCTCCCCCACGCCGCACCCCCCCACCCCCCACTTCTGCCCCGAGAAGATAGTGTCCAAGTCTTAAATGAGTCGCCTCGACAAGGGGCAAACTAACCTGAGGGCACATCGATGGACGCAAGCGGCACTTTGAGGCTGGCAATGCGTTGAATAACCTCGGCAAAATCGGGCTTCAAGGGGGGGTCGAAAACCGAAACCGAACAGTGCGTCAACAATGAGGTCGTAAGAAGACTCGAGGATTTTAACCTGGAGGGAGAGAAGGGCAATAACAGGTGCTGAAGAAGGAGTGGAATCCCAGAATTCCCCTCTGTTGGCGAGAACACGCAACATCTCTAAGGAGGCAGGAAAAACGTGCTGCATGCATGGATGCGCTTGTTCACGCCAAGTTGGCCTGTCAGCGGTGTCAACCTCTACGCTAACCAGGACACACGTCGTCCGACCATCCCCCCTGACGGTTACGGCAGTGTGACAAAGAGCTGAAGAGAATACGCCCGCCAGAGATCATCCAGCGAGATAATTGTAGGCTCCAGGTCATCTTCACCGGACGAGGTCGTGTAGTTGTGTCACGATCATTCGATTTGACAAAGGAAGACGAATGACGACCCTTCGAGGGCAGATGAAGGGCAAACGCGACACAGTGGGAGGGAGGGAGGGAGAGCGGGAGGAAAGACCTGACGTGACTTAATTTTGTGCTCTTTTGTCCTTTTACATCGTCCTCGGGAAATGCATACCGAACTGAAATTAATTTTACCACCTCGTCCCCCTCTCGATCGTCTAACTGTCATGTCAAGTGGGATCGAGAGGCGTCGTCAGAATAAATTACCTCGAGAGAAAGCTAAAAAGACGCTAGTGTCGAGTCCAACATCTCGCCTCACTGCAGGAGCACACACTGTCAACGCAAACAATCCGCAGAACCACAGCCACCTCCACCCTTCACCGCCTCTTCCAACTTCCATTGCTGTCGACAGACTTTTTTGAGATGCGCAACATTTCCTCGGTAATGGGGCCTGCGGGGAGTGCAACGCCTTTCCTCACCGTTTAGTCCTTGTTATTTTTCGCGACGGGATACGTGACTGGCCATGAACATCGGCAACGGGACACAAAAACAGGCTGAGACAGTGAGAAGGTCGGCATTTTACTTTAACGAAGCCTCAAAAGCGACGCGGAGAAGAGTGAGGAGACGAGGGCGCTAGAATCGTCCCAACCACCGCTACTGCCCACTCCAAGGAGGGGCCATTGCCTTACACCCCTCCGTTTGTCTTAGGCTCACGTCTTCAGGCTTAAGCGCTCACAATTGATTGTCATCGACGGGAGGCGGACTCCCGAGGGGTCGGGAAGGGGCAGGAGGGAACACTGGGGCGAGAAAGTCGCACACAAAAGCCGTGGGGCAGTCTAGATTGTGAGTGTTAGGGCGAAAAGAAGTGAGCGCCAGCAATTTGAATGAATGGTGAGCGCTTTTAAAGAAGTGGGAGCAGGGACAGCAGTAAAAGCGGACAGTCGCCTCATTTCTTATGTCATAAAACAGCAAATTGGCAGTCCACCAGGCTATAATCACCGCCACGCCTCGGATTTATGGCTCTGCATGCTCTCAAAAATGGCCTACCAGTCGAGTAAGGGAAGCCGGTCGCATCACTGTCTTAGACTGCGATGACGAGAGGAGGAGAAGGGACGACGGCGCAGTGGGGCGTAGGGGATCGAGGGGAGGTCACGCAAGAATGTCCAAGTCGGGCGACCAATTAGAACACACTCAGCCAAAAATGGAGGGAGGAGACGGGGGGGGGGGGGGGGCTGGAAACTCTTGCTGGGGCAGGAGTAAGAAAGAATACGGGATAGATGGATGTATAGATGGATATTTGTGTCGCGATATAATCACGAGGGAATAAAAAGAATTAGGGAAAGCGACCGAGTCTTTGAAGGAGGCGGATCAGCAGATGGACGGACGGATGAGTGAAAGGAGAAAAAAAACAACAGGGAAAAAGTCATTATTGTTGGGATGTTGTAACACAAAAAGTGGAAATTTAAGTCGAAACTCCTCCGAGTAGCCTCAAACAATCGTGTCATAGGTAGAAGGTGGAGCGAAGCGCAGGCGGCAGGAGAAGGGAACAGAGTATTGGGAGAAATGGAAACAAAGAGAATTTTACTTAAAGTCTAAGGCTCAAAGTGAGAAAAAAGAGTGATGGGAGAGGCGAGACCTCCTGACAGCGGGGATTCGTCCAACCTCGGAAAGATTCGAGAGGAATAAAAAGGCAATCACTTATGAGCAATTCATCGCGGCCAAGGAGGCGGAAAGAGGAGGCGCCAGTCCACGGGGGATGAGGCTGATGGGCACGAGTGGTTTTACAGACATTTCAAAGGCGAAAGGTGGGCAGAGTAAAACAGTCCGGAGAGCAGGAAAATTCTTGTTTTTTTTAAAAAAAAGGAGCGATGAAGTAAATTGATTCGTCAGTGGTCGAAAGACAAGCACACGGAAAGAGAAGGGAAAATGGTTAGAGTAAGGATTATAAAACCAAAAATTTAGACTGCCTACTAATCACTTATCGGAGTAAGGCATTTTAAAATTGCAACCTTTGGACCGCACACTCTCAATCTAGGCCAGCTGACGGAGATGAGGAGCAGAGAGGCAGATTGACGATTACATTGGAGGCTCCTCCTCAGTCCTCGAGAAGCATCGAAGGCCCACACCCGCTCTACCTCCACCTCAGGGTGATCCACCAGAGGCACGGCTGGTGTCAACTGTCACTGTCACTGCCACTGCCTCGTGTCAACTGTTGCTGCGAGAGTGATGAGGTGGATGAGACAGTGAGGGGCGTGGGGAGGGGGAGAGGAGTAGGAGTAGGAGTAGGAGGAGGGTGGAGGAGAGGACGACGAGGACGAAGACGAAGACGAAGAAAATGAAGAGGGGCATTTGTGGTCGCCGTCTCGGTTGGCCACCAATCGTCCACTTCGCTGCGATTGGTTTCGCCTTTACTTCTCCCACCGCCTGCCTCGTCCACACCGCCGTCTCCTGCCTACGGGCCTCCGCTCCCCTCGTTGCGGATCTTCGAGCTACTCCTACTGACTGTGACGACTCCCGTCCGTCCGTCCGTCCGTCTGTCCGGTGGATGGCAGTCTCCGCGTCCACCCGAAACCAACGTTGACACATTCACCGTATGCACGAAGAAGGAGGTCTTTGGCACAGATCTCCCACCACTCTCCCCCCCCCATCTCCCTACCCCTTCATTCCTCTCCCTTCCTCCCTCCCTCCCTCTCTCCTTCCCTCCTCTCCCTGTCGAGTCGTCTTCTTTGTGGTCGTTGAATTCTCTCCACTACCACGACTTCGATTTCCTCAATGAATTCGTCTTGTCCACGTCTATCGAGGACTCGAATGCGACCGTCGTCCGCCCACCGTTTGACTCAGGCTGATGAGGGTGGTCGTGTGGTCTGTGGAATCACACTACCTCGGTCCTGTCATCGGCACACGTAAAATCGGCGGCAACTTCGTCTCGTGGATGTGATCGCTGCGCGATGAAGAGGGATGGGGCAAGGGATCGGGGGGAGGAGGGGGTAGGAAGAAAACGAACCCAAATGCAGAGTTGATTGGCCTCCTCCTGACCCGAAAGCCCCACCAGACTGTTCTTCATTGTCAGACAACATCTGAAGCGCGGAGAGGAAGGAGGCAAGGCAAAGAGTCGAGAAACTTACATCTGATGGAATGTAGGAGAGGAAGGAAATGCCCATTTTCTCGCATTGGGTCACCAGATTCTTGTAGAGTTGTTTCGTCGGTGAACGCGGATAGTAGATTGTTGGTTTGTAGCCCTACATCCCGTGGAAGAAAGAAAGGGAAAAAAACTGCTTAGCATTCCTCATTTCCCCTCAAACACTACAACTCAAGCCCATAATCTTGTGACATGTAATTGATAAATTGATGAATTAGTCGCCTTGGGGACAGTAAATCTCGATTTTGAATGCCCTACGCCCCGCCAACAATCCCTTCACAGGAAACAGTGTTTGTTTTGCATGACTTAAATAATCCACTCGTTCCACTTCTTGTAGAAAGCCTGTCTTCGAAGTCTTTTCACTCAAGTGGTGTAGGATTGGGGTAAATGGAGGTGGGGAGAGGATGAATTCTGCGTTAAACGGAGAAAGAAGACGGCAGATGCAATTGAGATGAGAATTTCCCCTCCACTGAGGAAGACACAGATGGCAGTTGTCAAGCCATGGACTCCACTCCGCATGGAAGAGCCGCTTCCTACCGTTACCCGTGCGATATTAAATACTTTTTCCTCCCAATTCCCTGGAGAAGACAGTCGTGGTCGCGGTGACCACAATGTCCCTCACATGCGGTCACAATCGAGCAGCATCACCTTGGAGAGGTGAGCACAACCCCACACGACAGACATACACCCAAGTCATCCTCCTCGGAAGCGATGAGGCTGTTGCTAAAACTTACAAAGAGCTTTAGGTGTCGAGCACAGACTAATCCGTCACCGCCGTTGTTGCCGGGACCGCAGCAAATCAACACCCCGCCGTCGGAGGTCTTCATCGTGGACCGAGGATAGGCCTAAGGCAGAAGATGAGAATGGGAGGTCAGTGATGGGAATTTACGTAGGGTGGAGGCGCTAGGAGTGGGTCAGAGAGCAGGAGAGAGGAAGAAAAGGATCGCAGCATTAAGGGGAGGGATGAGGGTGGCGGTGGATAGTTTGAAAATCGTCAGGAGCTCAAATATCTAACTAGATGGCCAATTGGAGGCCTTCGCTGCGGTCTTGGGAAGCGGGGACGAGAGAAACAAAGCCGGTTAAACGGCTTTTTTCGGTCAAGAGGCAAGTCCACCGCCACGAGCGAGTCGGGAATTAGGTGAAAAGGAGGGTGTGCATCCCAGTTGAAGCTGCAGGAGGTTGTATATAGCTCTAATTGCTGTCATCCTATCACCAGAAAGACAATTTACGTATTTTGACTTGACAATGAGTCAGTATACTCAGAGAAGGTGGGGGGAGAGGGAGGAGGGGAAGATCCCATAACACCAAAAAGTGCCTTCCGTGGGCGGAAGGGGATAAAACCCAGGGCCGTGATTGCGCGGAGATGAAATTTGTACCCCGAGGATCAGCTAAATCTTGCTACTTGTTAATTAAGAACAAGGAAGGCTAAAGAACATTCTAAATGGGCCACCGGAAGAGATATGGGGAAGATTAAAGAAACAAGCCGACTCGACCGGTAAAACAGAGAGAAGCGGCCGTATGAAAAGTGCTGAACGCTCGCGAGCCTGGAATCTAACGATCACGGAGATGATGAACACCCCTGACTGGAAAGGGGATTGGCGGATCCTTCAAGGGCGCTGCAGGATTTTCGTGTACACCGGCCTTCCCGTTCCTGTCACGTATGTGTGACAGCTTGCTATTCCTATTCGAGTACATTTGGAACGTCAAAAATTCGGCAAACCCGAGTCCGAAAGACTGAAGTAGAGATGTCAGACGAGTTATAGGATCTTAAGATGACAGATTTCCTCCTTGGTAAAAGGCGGTATGGAAAAGGAAATCACTCCGGTCAAAAAAGCCGACACCACAGAGAAAAATATATCGAGTATAAACACCAAACGCAAGAAACTCACTTCGTGAATAGCAACAGCACAACTGTAACCCGCCAGTTCCATCAGTTGGTCGACGGAGAAGGCGTACTCGGTGAAGAGTTCCTCGTCTATTTTCTGAGCTTCTTCTTGGCTGGTAGGGAAAACACGGAAGAGGAGGTGAGACTTTGAGGGGTTAAAAAAGTGCCTATTACATTAAAAATAAAGTGACAGTGATGAAGACGGCGGCTGCGGGAAGAGAGAAGGAATGACAAGGAGACGTCTAAAACCTAATGAAGGCCTGGTTTCACCGCTTATCGCAAAAAAAGTTACAAAAGTAGAGGAAAGGGGAAAGGAGGAGAGACATCGTGCCCGAAGGTGATTTGATTAAATTTACGGAGGTTTAGTGGAAAGAATCATGGGAGGTGGTATTTGAACACAAAATTCCCCATTGGCAAAACCTTAGCGGAGATGAGACGGAGCACGACAAGAATTGAGAAGTAGAAGTTAGCACGGAAAAAAACGTGACTTTGATGTCGGGAGAAGGGGAAGACGAGAATCGAACGGCTGCCCTGCCAGGACAATGCGAGGCGAGGTGCGACGAAATAAGGACGAAGAGGGAAGTATGCCATCCTTTTGGGCGAGTTTTGATGAAATCTACCAGAACGGTGGAGAGCAGCCAGACGAGGGTCTGGTAAGCATCACTGTGAAAAGCGGATGCAGAATGTGAGGCGGCGTACGCGCCGAGGTGCGGACAGGCCCCGAGGTTGGGAAGAGGATCAGCTGAATCGGAAGTGGTAAGCCTGGTTGAAAAGTCTGTCCGAGCGCATCGTCCATTGTTAGGGGGCAACAATAAAAAAGGGTACAATGCAACACCTTAACCCACATGCTTCGCCCCGTCCCCACCACCCAACGCAGGGCCGCGTCCTCGAGCTGCATCGCGCATCAGCTCCTCTACACTTTTCTAACAGTTGTGGCGATGATATGAGGCTGGCAACAATGTACTCACTTCACTCGATACAATGGTCGAGGAGGCGTTGAAGAAGGGGATGAGAGAGACATCCACCCGGTTGGCTGTTCCATTGACCAAAGAGAAATCAAGGCAGAACATTAAAACATTTCTCAACGTTATTTCCTTGGATAATGTGAAACTTAAGGCTAAAATAACACACGGACAACCCGGTGCAGGAGGCTGCGGGAGGCGGAAGAAGGGAGAAGTGAAATCATCCTCATAAAAAGGTATTAATCGCCCGCCAAGGCAACAATCGACATCGAAATTTTGGGTAGATACACTTTTACGAAGGCACGGAAAGGTTCCACTCCATCCCACGCCATCGCGCAGCGATCACATCCACGAGACGAAGTTGCCGCCGATTTTACGTGTGCCGATGACAGGACCGAGGTAGTGTGATTCCACAGACCACACGACCACCCTCATCAGCCTGAGTCAAACGGTGGGCGGACGACGGTCGCATTCGAGTCCTCGATAGACGTGGACAAGACGAATTCATTGAGGAAATCGAAGTCGTGGTAGTGGAGAGAATTCAACGACCACAAAGAAGACGACTCGACAGGGAGAGGAGGGAAGGAGAGAGGGAGGGAGGGAGGAAGGGAGAGGAATGAAGGGGTAGGGAGATGGGGGGGGGAGAGTGTTGGGAGATCTGTGCCAAAGACCTCCTTCTTCGTGCATACGGTGAATGTGTCAACGTTGGTTTCGGGTGGACGCGGAGACTGCCATCCACCGGACAGACGGACGGACGGACGGACGGGAGTCGTCACAGTCAGTAGGAGTAGCTCGAAGATCCGCAACGAGGGGAGCGGAGGCGAGGCAGGAGACGGTGAGTGGACGAGGCAGGCGGTGGGAGAAGTAAAGGCGAAACCAATCGCAGCGAAGTGGACGATTGGTGGCCAACCGAGACGGCGACCACAAATGCCCCTCTTCATTTTCTTCGTCTTCGTCTTCGTCCTCGTCGTCCTCTCCTCCACCCTCCTCCTACTCCTACTCCTACTCCTCTCCCCCTCCCCACGCCCCTCACTGTCTCATCCACCTCATCACCCTCGCAGCAACAGTTGACACGAGGCAGTGGCAGTGACAGTGACAGTTGACACCAGCCGTGCCTCTGGTGGATCACCCTGAGGTGGAGGTAGAGCGGGTGTGGGCCTTCGATGCTTCTCGAGGACCGAGGAGGAGCCTCCAATGTAATCGTCAAATTATCCTCACCACAATCTGCCTCTCTGCTCCTCATCTCCGTCAGCTGGCCTAGATCGAGTGTGCGGTTCAAAGGTTGAAATTTTAAAATGATTAAAGAGAATGGAGGAGAAGGTGGCCAAAGCGCTTTCTTTTCCACTAATTCCCCAAAAGGGGAGAGTAGGCTCGGCTTTGAATTAAAAAAAGTGTCAACCATTCTCAGTCACCCCTTCCCTCGACCGCCACCGCCGCGCAACACCACTGCCCATTACCCCGGGACAAGAAGCGGCTTTTTTGAAAAGAATTAAATGACGGGTTATGTGCCTTTCCAACAAGTAAAAGAGCAGAGTGATTTCCAAAAGGAAGAAGTCTACTCCCATTGTAAAAAGTCAATTTCCAGTAAACAAAATAATCGTTATGGTAGCACAAGTGATAATGATATTTCTCCTCACTCCATCAGTGTGTTTTATGGTCTGAGAAGCCTTTTTTAACATTGGCGCAGGGGACAGATTATAAGGACAGGTGGAAGAGAGTGAAAATAAGAAAATGAGATACAAAAAGAGGCTGAGGAGGTCTAGGTAAACAGGCTCTTAGAGTAGCTCGAAAAACTAGGCACCTTTTTGAGTGGTTTGAGTAGGGCTGCTCTCCGCGGTCCGGAGGTGGAAGATGAGCAAACATTTAACCATGTGCTGCATCATATTTAACCCGGTCAGTGTACTTTTGTGCGTGGATTCAATGGAACGGGCAAACCGGCTATGGTAACTTTAACCAGTAACTATTTTTATGATCGTGAATAAAAATTCACCATATACGCACACAAAGCCGGTAATATTAGATGGCTTTTGAGGTGTGATTGATAAAATCAATCGAGGTGTTTAGATATGTCGTAATAGCCGATGCTGAACAAAGTGATTTTGAGAAACATACGAAAAAAACTAAGAAAATTTCAAGCGGTATTACTGACTGCTAAGGGAGTAGGTTGAAGTCACCCTAGGATTTGCCGAAAGGAGGGGATCGGAGGTGGAAAGAATGTTACAAATAAATGTGAAAAACGGTGACGGGAAAAGGAGTAACAAACCTCACAAAAGCACCAGTCACCTCTCCACTGGGCACACGGACACCACTTAGCAGCGATGAGGGCAGCCCTTGTCTAGCGAAAAAGGGCACAAATTTCATTTTGGCCCCGGCTTGAAAAATGATGGCCATAGGATCGGAGACTGTGGAGGACTTGCGTGTGGAACTCGCCATGGTGGACAAAGAACCGCCAAATGAATATACCTCCTCGGTGGTGGGCAATGATGCCGCCAGTGCATTCGAAAATGACAAGGGTGAAGCAATATCTGTCGCTGCTGCTGCCGCCGCAGCATCATTGTAGACCGCACCAGAAAGTGTCGATCCGGGGTCCCTCAAAACACCGGCGTACGAGTAACTCTTACGCACGGGAGACGAGGTCTGAGAATCTGCCGACCGGAGGATACGTTGTTGCTTCTCCCAGGGCACAACCAAATCCGTCTCATCCATTAGTATTTGTGAGGGTGGATCGAGGAAAACCGATATGGACCTATCTTCACCCCTCGCCAATTGGCCAGTGACAACGAACAAATGGAAGGGGAGAGGGTGTGTGATTGGCTTAAGTTAGATGAATGATAGAAGAGATGGGGAAAAGGACGTTCATTAAGCATGTACTGAAAAAACAACCAAAATTATAAGGGAATAACGAGAAGTGAGAGAAGGCGGTCTTCCGCAGAGTGCATAAGAGAATAGCCAAAGGTACGTGATGGAAAGAGAAATAAATGAATTCTTTCCAACTCGATGTGCCTTCTTAGAGGCACGACTCCATGAGGAAGATAAGCTACTGATGACAACCATTGACATATTTAGTAGGCAAAGGGATGAGAAAAATTAGGGCAAGGAGAAACCTTGAAACTGGAACTCACGCGAGGTATTTAACGCTGGTTGGCATGATGCGGATGAAACGGAGAGTGGAATTTACGAGCGACTGTGAGACACGTGTGATAAGAGCGATTGTCTATACATACAAGAAAAATAATAAGCGATGTGCAGAGCCTTCGTTGGGTGTCAGACGAGTGGAATAAAAAGAGCCTTAATTAAGCAGAGTGAGGGATAAATATCCAGGACTTAAAGGAGTTCCGGAAGTCAGAAATGAATTTTGACTATGTGTAGCATCAAGATTTTGGGAAACTAGTGAGAATAAAATGTAAATACATTGTGTATAGCACGAAATCGCTAGGATACTACAGTAAATCGCAAAAAGATTCTAAGAAAATGTAGGTAAAAGGATAAAACAAGGGAGAATCAAAACCACCCGGCTGTAATGTGTATGGTACGCTCGAAAAGTAGTTGGTGGCGAAGATAACTAAAATAAACTAGAGTACATCTATTCGATATGTAAAACGTTTAGCTCGATATAGTTAACCGAAAGTAGGTAACATCATAATGAAAGTGGGGAAGGAGATAAATGTTTACAGCAGCAATTATAGGCTGTCGGGTAGCCTGAGAAATACTAAGGGTGCAACTATTGGAACCCCATGGATGTCAGCATTGTGAAAAGCGCGCTCATTGTGGTTGAAGCGGTAGGGGAGGCATATAAGCTAGTCCGGACCAGGTAGCAATTAACATTAGACCCAGTCACAAGTGTGAGCTATGGGTCAGCGGATACAAGTACACATTCAAGAGAAAAAAATAATTTAACGGCCTTTGGACTCCGATTTAAACATTAATTTCCAAAAAAAAATATTTGATTTAGAGATTGCGTATACTGTTTAAAATCACTAATAATTCGAGCTTTCCAAAGTAAAAAACTTTTCCAGAGTCGAACCCCTAACAGAGTGATCTTGTATTAGTGGCCTACACTTCTCAAAATTCAAGACGTGACTCAATCAAAATGGTACGCGACCATCATACAATGACCTCGTAAATTAAACACCGAGTTATGTCACAGTTTATACAAACAATTAAATTAGTATTTTAAGTGCCTCATTTTTTCAATATAACACTTTAATAAAGGCAATTTTTACTCTTATCTTCATCTGCCTCAAATCTTGCTACTTTAGTAAGGCCGTTTCAGAGGTTAATACACACCACATGCCCACTGTGCATTCCCACAACTCAAAGAAGTTCGTGCGAGAACATTTCTGCGAATCGCTCGCACCACTTTAAGTTTGTTAATTGCAGCATCTGGATTTAAATTATTTGTGCGCTTAAGCTCAGTTAGGCTTTTAGTAGTTTTTTTACTTAATTCATTGCCCCTTGTCCACTAATCATTCCTGCTCATGATTCTCTATTTTCTATCAACCTAATCAATCCCTTACCCAATTCCGATTGCAGAACCAACTCAGGTAGAAATGGTTGTAGGCATGCACACTCAGGAAGTCATGAATACGCAGAGCACCGACATGAAATGCGGAGGACTTAAGAACGACGTCTCGCAGACGCTACTCGAAGGAACGAGATAGAAAATAAGCACACCTTTTGGTTCGAAGTCATCCCTAGACTCGTCCGCAATCCACTGCAAACCGGCATTTGTGTCTGGTGTCGCCAGGACGCCTAAACATTTAATGAAGTTGTACTTGATTCACTGCGTCCCAAATATGTTTACAATTATCTAAATAATCCTTGTCGTATACAAGGTCTCTCTTCGGCCGCCCGCGAGTAAGACTACATCAGGATGCAGCCGCATCACACGGCTACAAGTATTACATCTAATAAGTGGCGTTTAAAAGGACATTTCATATCAGAAGCATAACACAATGACGCCATATACTTACTTTACACGACCTATCAAATTCTTACGTCGTTAAAAGAAATCGAGTCTTCTCGTCTTCTGGCGAACAACGCCCATTTGGAAATGTCGCATTAGCAAGCCGTAATGAAGAAGAGGATAGTTACAGCACCCCATCCACAGGAATTTGTGGTGGCTGAGAGATGAGTCAAAAAGCAGGGCAACAGAAGCCATAAACGAAAGGACTACCAATTGACAAACGTCTATCGGGAAGAAGTCAATTAATTCTATTTTACTTCTCTTGCGAACTGTAAACAGAGAAGACATGATATACGAGAAATAGATAAGAGTTAAATAGATCATTATCACGATTGATGGGCTGACGTAAATGCAAAACACGAGGTGTGAAGTAAGGAGAGAAGGACGGAGTGGGATTCGGGGAGATGTTCAACCAGTTAGTCAAATAGATGTTAAATAGATCATTATCACGATTGATGGGCTGACGTAAATGCAAAACACGAGGTGTGAAGTAAGGAGAGAAGGACGGAGTGGGATTCGGGGAGATGTTCAACCAGTTAGTCAATCCGATTCTTCGCCCTCTTCCTCCTTACCTGCCCTGTCGGGAATGTTCTGCACTAATTCCAAGACGTGTTCTGCTGGTCTAACACGTCCGTCTTCTCCCACGACACCAGGCTGAATTAGGCCACTTCTACAAGGCAACAAGGAACCTGACGTTTATAGATTGTCCGAATCTCCACAGTCAATCAATACACTTATGTGACAGGAAATGACAATGAGGTACAGCATTACCTGAACCGCTTTTAGTCACATTTAAATATGGCTGACCTTTGAAGTTCGTCGATCTTTTTGACTAGTTGCATAGCCTCGTATTCCTTCTGCTCTTCAGTGAGACCCTCCATCGGATTGCGACGTGGCGGTTCGACGCGACCTGTCACAAGATTCACTTGGTCCTTCAATTCTCGATAGTCCTCCGTTTCGGAGTCCGAAGAAGCCGAGGAGTAGTTCGTATCGCTACGTCGATCCCCCGAGACTGCCATGAGGCCATGGCGTGAGAGGAAGCCCACGAAATTCCCAAAACCCGAGTATTTAACCGCACGATCAACTGCAGGAGACGAAAAGTCAAGGAGAAAGCGGAAAAAGGGTTTCTCAGAAGAGGTTACGAGTTAGCCCAATCAAAGTCCATGTGCATACTAATTCGACAGGCAAAAGAGGTTCGAAGTGAAGCGTCGATATAAAAGTGAACCTAAATTATAAATGTTCATTCAAAAAGAGCTCTAAAATAGGCGAATTCGATTCACAAGCCGAAAGAATTGAAAGAGTGTGAGTAAATAGAAGGACAGAGATTATGAGATAAACGGGGGATGGTCATAAACTCACCCTTCTCCTTGCATAAGATGAAAATTAGCAGAGCAGCAGCCTCGGCGGTACCGTCGTCAACTTTCCCGCGTGCGGTTAATCTACTGCACAGTCTGAAGATAGAAAGTGGAGATTAAGGGATGTGCCATGCGGAGAATGAGCACTACAATGTGCAACGGTGTCGACTCACCGATTGCGAAGGGAGCTACCCGCCTCGGGCAGACGTATGACATCCGCACCCAGATGTGGAAGGATCTGAGGGGATGGGGGAGAACATCGGTCAGCCCACCAGCCAGTCAGTCAAACACACGCAACTGGGATCACAGTGCGCACCTACCTGCAAACGGAAGTATTTACGGATTGTGCGAACAACTTTCGAAGAGGTGGCCATCACAGTGAGGATAGGTGAGAGCAACTGAGCTGAGCGAGATGGTGATTTGTCATCCTAATTGACAGTTTGATGGGGAAAAAAGGGAAAGAAGATAAGTTATGAAAGAGGGGTGAATAATGGGATCAAGGGGTGGAGAGAACAGCCGCAATAAAGGCAAAAGTCAGTCAAAAATCTAACAAAATCTAGAAGGCAAAAGAATTGACGGCAAAAAGAGGTTACAAATCACACCAAAAGCGCCCGAAACCAAGCGGCAAAGTGGGGACTTCGATTCATGAGCAGTGAAATACTGCAGTGGCGATAAGAGGCGTAGCAGAAAGCATTAGACATGGTGATTGCTAGTCTGGTTGAGCGACGGGTGGATAAAAGAAACGGATAGTGATGTGGTTGCCCAAACACACAACACGAGTTGAGGTCGAAATTGTGAGGGGACATTGAAAACACACAGCACACGACGCGACGTATCGTTCAAAATTGTGAGACTAGCACACAGTGAAGTTCAACTGCCGCGTGAGATTATCGCGGAGGACAACATTATTCCAAAGAGAAGAAGGGATGAAGACAACAGTGCCAATTGCTCAAATACGCTGAGATAAATGGAGGACTTTGAATAGGGCAATTGGATAGGATTCGAATAGGAATCGTGTACACTGTGGCGAATTAAACCAAATTGGTGTCTCAGGCCTTCTACACAAGCTGATTTTCAATGGGAGGGGGGAACGAACCTCATCTAATTGATATGTGAGGAATTCCACGAGAATTGAAAGGGCTTGAGTTACGTGGGGATCGGCATGCAAGTCGTCCGATTCCAGCGAGACTTCGCCGATAGCCGGTGGGAAGAGCAGCTCAACATAGCAATTAGTTGGAATTGAAGTTAAAAAGTTAACTGAATGACTGGAAGAAAATATAATAAAAATAAACAGTCCTACCTGACAAGGTCCATCTGACGCTCCTTAGGCTTCACGGGCCTCACAAGCAATTCACGAATAATGACAGTAAGATTACGATAAGTGGATTCATAAAGATTCTAGAGAGGAGGAAGGAAGCAAGCAGAGAAGACATGGTCAATTGGGACATAATTTCAACCTACCTGGTCATAATCTCGTTCTTTCTTAGCGTAGCTCAAATTAAAAAGTATTTTTAACGTTTCTATGGTGATCTCGAACATCTGAGTAGGGGTGGAGAAATCAGCAACGAGTGCACGACGGAGCAAGTGTATGAAAATGTCCGACTCGAAGTATGAGGTAAGGATATCAAGGCGAGCAGCTGAATCCAAAGCGGAGCAAAGGAAAAGCACTTTCAGATCAAAGAACAAAACCTGATAGTTATGGGTATCCTTCGATGGCGCTTCACAACGCTTGAGTAAGATGTCGAAACAATGATTCTTTCTGATCAATAAGGGGAAATGTAAAAGGTAATAGGCAATCGTTAAGAAACTGTTTAATTAAAAACACAAAACAAGTATTAAATTGTAAGATATTTCAGTCGGTAAGGCTGAAGAAGTAGGAATGATAACTTAATGTCCAGTGCATCTAACACAATGGATGATTAATAAATCTGCAAGGTAAACGGAGAAAAGATAAGAGTAAGCATACCTCAAGTAGTGAATAACATTAGGAGTTTTAAAGATGACATTTGAAAGACATTTCAGAGCTACAACAATACTTTCTGGCGGACGGTTAACTGGATCAATTTCAATTGCCCCTTCACGAAGAAGTAGCGCGAGCATATCCTCCGCTGCCAGAAGCTTTTGAAAATCTGGATCGCGGCTCAAAATGAGTAAGCAGAAGAGAGCATCACGATTGTTGCGGTCTGAGGAATTTTTCAAGAAGGCTGTGCATTCGGCAAACACTTTCTTTAATACAATGTAAGGAGAAAATATCAAAAAATAGATAAAAAACAGGAAGCAAACAACGGAAATTCACAAATTGACAAGTGGATAAAAATAGATAGCACAACGAAACCACTTACTCTTTTGCAATCCGCCGGCAGGTTAGCAATGTCAAAATTATGTTCATTCTAAAGTAATCGAAGGAAAACACAATACCTGCTTCTTGAATTCAGCAAAAACAGAAGAATGCATTGGTGGCCTTCCCGCCAGGCTTAAAGACTATTGGTAAATAGGATATTAGGCAAAAGCCGCCATTGTAAAGAAATTTGAACAAAATATTTGAGAATAAAATTGCTACGCAATCGTTCTTTGTCAAGCTTTTACATCCCTAGCAACCAAATTGTTAAAAAATGTCTTCCAACATAAAAAAATATTTAAAACTTTTAAAGATTTGGATTTTAAAAAAGTGTAAAATTATAGTACAATAAGTACTATATAGAAAAAGTATTTTTTGGCCAAAAAACCTGCTAGGTCAATTGTGTTTTTCTTTTTCATTTTTCATCTCTATAAATTATACGAATTCGAATTCGTTTCACTTCACTATCCATATGTTCTTAATACTACAACTAGTTATCAATCATAACATTCAACATTGACATGTCAATAGTTGTTGGTGTCGTTAATCGCAACGCGAAAGTTGTTTGTCGAATGAAATTACACCCTCAATTTCACTAACTGTTCACGCAATTAAAAAAAAAATTCTCGTGTGCTCTGTGTAACAGAATGAATACGTACAGTTGAGCTTAAAAGGCTGATTGTTTTCTAATTTTTTATATAAAAAAATCAACTGGTGATGCATGTGGTAATGTCATTATTATCGCATATGGGTTTTTCTATTTTTTCATATTAATAAGATTATTTTTCAATTTTAACCAGTTGCCGCCTTAGTTTTTGCAAGATTCTTTATTGCTGAGAGTTTCGTTGCACATTAGGCTGTGCTGTTTGACCTTTTTTCCTCTCATTTCCTGGTAAAATCCTCATGCTTTTGACTGCTTTTCAAATTTTTTTTGTATATTCTTCTCTAGTTCTTGCACTTAAAAAGTGCTTTCTTTCATGAATCGCGATGATCGTAATGTCACCACTCGTCTGTGCCATACAGCCTGTTGCATGAGGGCTTTCGGAGACCTTGCCTGCTTCCTTAGTCTGGTAACGCATTTGAGTCCCACCTCCTCCATTTTTATCCTTGGCAATATATCTTATCCGACTTTTTTGTGAATTAAAAATCGCATTTTTTTGCGGATCCTAATCTTGTTTATGTTTATTCAACCCTTTTCAGTTGTGTGGAATTTGCCTTTTTGTGGTTTGTCTGATGGCTATTTATACGCACGGCGAGGTAACCAAAGGTTTCGGGATGAGTATCTACTACGGCTTGTACGCTGTACTCTTCTCCAGCCTCTGCACAATATGTACTGCGTTGTTTGGGATATGTGGCATGTCCGCGAAAAACCGCTTCTTTTTGATTCTGGTGAGTTTTGATTTTGCTCCAATATCGAGTCAAATACAACAAGGAGAAGGGACATGTTCAGATAGGGGGATTAGTGCTCCATAGTATGCGCCATGTGCTGGCACATGAGGTTGTTCCCAACTGCCTTATTGCAGATTTCATTCATCCACTTAATCTTAAGCTATGTGCCTGCTCGGAATTATCGATTCTTCCATTCAATTTCTATCGGTGTCGAATCCACCTGCCCAAAAACTGCGATATTCCTCCTGCTTAGGGCAAATATATATATATACTTTTTGCGTTCACAGCTTGTCGTAGGATCAACACTCCTGATCTTCATTCTCCTGATCGGGCTAGTTTTTGTTTTGGCTTTTCCCTACTCCGTAAGTCTACCCTTGCGCTCGCCTTTAATATCAAACCTTTCATAAATTTATAGAACATACTTCCCTTGCAGTCCGTGGAGGCGGTTAGAACAGTAATGGTAAGGACCCTCAAGGAGAAGTACGGGACCTTTGCTATAGCCACCACGGCCTGGGACTACCTCCAAAGTTATCTACTCTGCTGTGCTGTCGACGACAATGGATGGAATGTCTGGCAAGAGTCGAATTGGTTCCTCGATGAAAACTCTCTTCTCCTTGACAACTCCCAGACAATTCCAGGTTTGTAGCGCCATGCTGAGCCTATTCTCTTCACCCTTGGCGCAGTTAGCGTTGATTTACCACGCGGATATCGCGACATTGCATTTCAACATGCAATATTGCACTCCTCCTCAGCTCAGCAGGATCTTATTAAGAAATTGTTATTCCAATCAAACCCCTAGACGTTGCAAGTCATGTTGACGCATTAAAGTGAGAAAAGGTTGGCCATTTGCTAAATCACAGCCGTGCTACGTCGGTAACCTTTCAAAGTGATTTACATACTCCCTGATAATATTCTTACAATAGGACAAAAGCATGCACTGACAGTGGGTTAACGCCCACAATGAGTAAACACTGTCACTGGGAGACAAATAAATACAAACTTGAGGAACCTAATTGTTAACAAAACGGAAAGAAAATCCTACCTAACGTATTTTGAGTAGAAGAGACATTCCATTTGTACCAATTACAAGTAACTGAAAAAAACAAATTAATGATACACTGATATTGGAAATCATTAAGCAGTATTACGTAGCTCCCTAGTGCAGAGTCAAGAACTTGACCTATGTAGAAGAGGCCATCGACAAAAATTAGCATATTCTGGCGCGAATCCCGCCGCCGGACATGCGGCAAGAAATGAGAATAGCTAAGGCACAACTGAAAAGCCGCAACACCAAAAAAGTACTTCAATGTCGCGGTTGATACCGGTTCCCTTACCTACTGAAATCAACCTGACCGTAAGACAGCTTAACAACAGTTGGTCAAGTGCAATCCTACTCGTTCCAGCCACAAATCCAGCATTCATAATGGTTCCCAAATCATGCTGTTACCGGAAGATCGATTACCTCACACGGCAATTAACGAACGAATATACGAATCTTGGGCAATGCCAAAATTGGCAATACGGGCCACCGAAGTTCAGAGACGGAGCACACAACACCGCCCTCTACTACAGGGTAAGATTGTAATGTCCTAAATCCGTTTTGGTAGGGATGTCTCTCTACGATTAAAGCCTACATCAAGAGATACAGCTTCTGGATCACTATTTTCGGTTCGACTACACTCTTTTTCCTGTTACTGTCGCTGGCAACTGCATGCATTGCACTCTGCCGGAACTGAACACGAACAAGAAAAGCATATGCCTCCATTGTACCTCGCAATAGATAAAACAATGTCAGAAATAATAGACAACAATAAGATATTTTGTTTACTACTACTTAGTCTGACGCTAAAATGGGATGACGTATAAAGAAACAAGCCAACCTGTTGTATTTAAGAGAACAGAATTCACACTGGTTCCTTTAATTTGCAAAAAGTTAGTCAAAGAGACTGAAACCCATATCAGCATCGGATTCTTCGGACTCCTCCTTCTCTTCGACGGGAGCAGCGGGTGCTTTAATTTCAGGCTTCGCAACCTCAGAAGGAGCGGAGGTAGCCGTTGCGCCAGTGGCGGCAGCTGGGGCAACGCCAAAAGAAAGACCACCCATCTTCTCTTTGCCGGCATTGATTAAATCATGCATATTTTTACCGTGCATCTGGCTGACGACCTACGAGAATTAACTGCCAACGTTGCACTTGCCAAATTAACACGCTCTTGCTCACATTCAATACCAACTGAACTTAAGATGTTCTTAATATCAGACTCTTGAGGCCGACTGATTCCGCCGAGCTGCGCTAGCAGATACGCTGCTAAATACCGCATAACGAGGAGGACACGTTAATATTTCAAGCAAAAGGGCGTTCGGTCCTAGTAGGCAATTAAAACAAAATGAAGTAGGGATCAGGAAGCAAACGGCAAAGATATATCATAAGGAAACTATAAATTGTAAAGACTTTGAGCATTAGATTAACCTTTTGAAGAAACCGGAAACGAAAAAGATGTTAACAAATCGCAAAGACTTTAATGCGTGGATAATGGATCATGCATTCAGCGAATTCGAATTTTCATCAAAAAATCAGATATATTGATGTATTAAATATTAATGTAGCACAATTCAAGCGGTAATAACTTTCGGATAACCCGAGAAATTTCACTCGCTCACCATGCCCACATCATTAATTTCTCTTCGAAAACTCCAATCTAGAACGTGATTTACTCATAAACAGACAGGTGACACTATTTGTGAATCCGCTGGATTCAAATTTATTAAAATGAACAGGTCTAGTCCGTAATAAAAGGCGACGTGTTCTGCAGTTGCCTTGATGTTATCACACATTTCCTTATAATGCCGTGCATTTCGGTTTCAAAACCTACCATCGGGCTTCTATAGTTATTGTCTCATAAAATATACCAATTAATATGTTTATAGTGGCGGAACCCGAAGCGTAAGTGCGCTATCCATATTGGTGCAGAACGCAAATTTTTTAAGAACTTAATTTGCTGTGAATTATTGAAATTTATACAACCTTCTTTTTGGCTTGTTTTAATCTACCGATGCGCTTTATATAGGCGACCCGGCGGACCCATTTATTCAGTTTGTCCCCACCATGTAAATTTTGCCTTGTGTGGTTTTCAATAAACTCCAGCATTTCTTGTTTCCAGCTTCACCTCTCTATTGGCATTTTGTTTGTTTTTTTCACTCTGTTTAAGAGCTTTGAACTTTTACTTTTGATATGTTTTTTTGTTTGAGGACTGACCGCAAGCTCCATTTGTGCCCTATGCGTCCAGATGCTCCGAGTAAATGCACCTTCGATGCGTCCAAACCGGACGTCCTTTCGCCCCATCATCATGAGAAGCCGTAAATTTGTTTGAAATTTTTTATTATTTTTATGTAATTTATTAGGTCTAAACGTCCCGTCATTGCTTCATCTATCTTGGATATTGTGGGTAATACGCCACTCGTAAGACTGAATAGAATACCGAAAGAGGAAGGCGTCACGTGTGAAATTTGTAAGCCTTGCACTACTGATCCTTATTTTAACTTAACATATTTAATGGTCCTGCATCTTATAGAAAGCTTATGCTTATTAACGCCGCAAAAGTAATATTGTTTTCTTTTCAACTTTTTAAAATTCTTTTCCAACCCGCTCCATTTTTGGAATTTAAGTGATTTTTTTATTTTAGTGGCCAAATGTGAGTATTTCAATCCTGGCGGTAGTGTCAAAGATCGAATTGCCAAACGCATGGTGGAGGAGGGTGAACGAAGTGAAAATTACCAGCCAGGTCACTCAATTGTTGAGCCAACTTCAGGCAATACAGGTATTTTTTTGAAACCTTTTAGTGTTACAATTAAGAGTGGTATTGCTTTTTTTTCTTTTTCCTATAGGAATTGGAGTGGCTTTAGTATCCGCAGTCAAAAACTACAAATGCACCATCGTGATGCCGGACAAGATGAGTCAAGAGAAGGTAGATTCCTAACCCCAACCCCAACTCCTCCATCTCCAACTCCCTACCTTGCGTTCCTTCTTCTTTTTTTTTCTCAAGCAAATAACCCTGAAAGCTCTTGGTGCTAATGTTGTTCGTACACCTCGTGAGGCGTTATTCGAAGAACCTGACTCGCACTTTCAACGATCCGTCACGATTTGTGAGGAAATAGGCCCAACTGCCCATATTCCCAACCAATATATCAATAAGTACAATCCAATTGCTCATTTCGACACCACCGGTCAGGAAATCCTTGACGCCTGTGCTGATGGCGAACCTGATGGTAACCACGAATTGACATGATCGTTTGTGGCGCTGGCACGGGTGGTACAATTTCGGGAATTGGTGCCCTCTTTAAACTGAAACTTCCTTCGTGCCAGGTAGGTTGACAGCATTAATCCCCTCGACCAAACTTTTCATTGCAAACAAAGTTTTCATAAATACGTAAACACACCCAAGTGGAGCCATCGGCAACATTTCCATTTCAGCCACTTGCCTATTTTTTTTATCCCTTTGAACTTCACCTTTCTAGCAACTAAACAAGTGGTTGAAGTTCCCCTTCGTCATTTTGTTTTTCACTTTCTATTTACTATTTTAGTCACAATTATTGAATGTGCATAATCCATCGTCCCAATTTTGGGTTGAAATAGTTGACGCCTTAAGACCATTCGATACAATAAGTCCCACCGAACCATTCATTTGTTACACTACGGAAAAGATGGAAGGAAGGAAGGAATGAGAGGAATAATTGTAGCCACCCTTCTATTAACTGTGGACACTTTATTCACCCCTATGTCACATATGTGTGACGTGTATTTCTCCTATCTGTCTACTTAGACTGTGGCGGTGGATCCGCAGGGTTCTGTGCTCTCCACTGCCTCTCTCGGTTGTCTTAAGAAACACCACGACTTCGAGGTGGAGGGTATCGGCTACGAGTTTGTACCCACTGTCTTGAATAACAACTTCATCGACCACTGGATCCGTGTCCCAGATAATGAGTCTTTCCAGATGGCTCGACGACTAATTCGTTCGGAAGGCCTCCTCGTCGGTGGGTTCCTCTTTCCGTTTCCCTATCTCCTCTCTTTCCACCGCTTTCGATGGCGTCTGTCTCTTGGACGCTTCCATCTTCCCTCAAAGTCACAGAGCGTAGAGAGAATTATTATAATTCTTTACTTAAAGCGAAGCGATCCCCCCAAGGGGGTTTGAAGTGTAGAGAATCTACTTGTCCGAAAATATCTCATCCTCGTGAATGCGCACGGGTGAAATCGGCTGTGTTGTGCTTTGATGTGTTGCAATCATTTTCAGTAAGTCGAAGTCGTCGCTTTCACACACACTACTTCGATAAGGATTATTCCATAACTTTCGAGAGACACATGTCTTTCCGGTCGACTTGTCACCGATGAAGGCAAAAAAACATAAGTCACTTGAGAAAATGATCGCCCCGAAGTCTGTATCAGTTCTGTAGAAAGCCTTTCAGCTATAACACAGCCTACAACCACACCAATCAAGTTTACCGCTTGTGTGTGTAAGCAAAACTGCCTATTAACCGTCTTTAACGGAAGTCCTTCATCATCTCTATCGGCACTTCGGCGGTGGTCTTTGTTTAATTACGATATTAATTTGATTTATCAGGTGGGAGTAGCGGAACCGTTGTCGCCGGTGCCATCAAAGCGATTAAACGCTTTAACCTGGGCGAAGGTCATCGGGTCGTAGTCCTTCTGGCCGACAGTTGTCACAACTATCAGTAAGCATTTATCTTACCTTGTATCTCTGTGCCGAGGTAATTAATTAAAAAAACTGTGATTTGGCACCACCGTCGTGTAAACACAATCATCAAAAGTGTCGGGTATGTGCGAGATGAGGGTTACCCTTCTCCGCTTCCTACCCGCTTCCTACTCCGACTCCTCGCCTCATCCTGTGTGGGCGCCAAGTGTACGTGTGTGTACGTCGGCCTCTTCCGTACTAGTTGCGTGAGGCAGGTAGCCTCAACGAGTCAAAATTTCATAATGGGGGGGAGAGGGGGAAGGCAGAGATGGAGACTACAGTTATGACGTTGGAGGCGAGGTCGACTGTTTACTAAAGACCTTTAACGGCGGTGTGATGCAGGTGACTGCAATCGGGGCAGGCGTAAACGGCGACCGGATGCGTGGAATGGTAGGGTCGGGGCCAAATCATCCCACCGTTACTTGTTACGCAATCGCCAATAGTTTGTTGATACAATAGTGGCTTGACAATTTAAAATTAGAAGTTCAGACACTGTGTACTCTCCACTATTCTTCGTCTGTCGCTGTCCGACGATTTTTAGACTCTCTTCACTTTCAGCTCCAAGTTCCTGTCAGACGGATGGATGATTTCCAATGAATTCTTGCCTCTCAAGACAGGCGACTACTTCAGTGAGAAGTGAGTTATTCTATAGCACCGTCTACAATGCATCCTTGAAGCGGAAATTTATACTTAATATTTTCTTATTTTAGTTTGCTCAACATGTCCGTGGGCGATTTTATGGACAGTTTGAGTGAGACGAAGAAGCTGTTACCGCAAATCGACCACAAGTGCACATTGAAAGAGTCAGGACGTTGCACTTCGGGAAAATTGTCGATGGTTGTTCGGGAGTAAGTTGAAGCGCCTCCTTGTTCACTGGAAATGTCGATTAGACGTTCTTGGCACCCACGAGAACTTCAAGCGTCACCCTCACACTTCTCGTAGTTCCCCTGAAGTTTCCTCCTCCCATTCCACTCCTCACTGCTGGCCTTTTTTAGCGGCAATTTCGTCGGCGTCTACGATCCCAAACTAATAGTGCCAAAAATCCTTAGTGGTGAGGCGTCTTCAACCGATAAAGTTGGTCATTTTATGGAAAAGTCCCACAAACGGGTACGTTCACACACCTTCCCCCATTTTTAAGCCTTGGCTGATTCGCTTCAACTTAACTTTTTTCTCTCCTACAACTTTCTGTGCCCAGGTAACTAAAGAGGACCCAATGTCGTTGGTGCTGCGTTACCTGGCCCACTTCGCCTACGTAATCGTTGTTGGAAAGGATATTCACGACGGTTAGGAGCTGTCATTTCTCACGTCATGGCTTAACACCATTTGATTTAATCGCCTTCTCTTTATTTAGGCGCCTACGCCATTACCTATTCGGACATTCTGGCCGGTGGGAACTAAATCTAGACCGGTAGAGCGAGGAAGCTCAATAATTACCCGATTTTTTTCTTAGACCTCAGTCCAATTGTCTCTCCCTGATTCTTGGTCCCAAACAGCAAAAAAATTGTTCTCCCAGACTTCTACCTTCCCTTACCTGACGATGATTGGGAGAAGGCGTTGACTATCTTGGATTTAACACTTTCACCGATAAGCCGAAACTCCTCATTTAATTGAAAGAAGCCCTTTCCCAGACACGAAGCGGGTTTAGGGGACCAAAATTCCCCACCGGCAGACGAGGACGCACGATTTTCCCCCGTCTACTTGCCTGTCCACAGTCTGACAGGTTTAATGAAAAGAGAAGGTTGGGTGTAATTACAAAACTGCGGTCATTTTTTCTACGGTGGTGCTGTTACCGTGACCGACGCGTCACACAGACATCGGGTCAGAAGGCGTTAATGTCGGGAATAATCGGTCGTAGAAGGTGTTGAGGGAGATGGAGAGAAGGGTTAGTCAGCAAGTAAGGTCAATCCGACCTTACATTACTGCGGCCACTAAAATTGCCGGGTCCGTTACATGTGTGTCGCCGAGACACTCCCTCACCTATGAAGCGAACCTTATGGGAGGAGGAGGAATGCAAACGGTTGTCAAACCTACTCCGACAGTTAATGAGGTCCCAGGTATAGAGGGAGGACGTGGAACGGTGTGAACAGAGGGGTCAGAGCTGTTACTACAGGCAGCCTCATCCTCCCGCCCAAAACCCCTTCTCCCCCTCCTCCTATCGCGTCATTTAGTTGACACCGGTGAAATGGGCACATACACACACAAATATAAATAAATATATTTCGAAAATGAGGTTTTCCTCGATCATAACTCACGGTTTTAACACGGACACCCTTCACTCCCTCTCCACTCTCCCCCACCTTGAGCAGACATGAACACAGAATAAACATTTGGCGGGCGGGGGGGGAGGTGAGGCGCAAGAGGAAGGGTGTGTTGAGTGGAAAATTCCGGTAAGTAGGTCCCGAAAGGGAGGAGAGTGTGGCCGGGAGAGAGCGTAAAAACACTAAGGGAGGGAGAGGAACAGTACGGGGGCGTGGAGGAAGATGGTACCATCGCCAACACGAGCAGCACTCGTGGCCGTCGTGACGGTAGCACATTGAATAGGAAGAGTCGAAAGTGGGGACCTAGCACATGTAGAATTTTACATCCTCATATCACACACACCCACACAAATAGACACAGACAGTAAATTGAGACACTGAGATGACAGGAGGTAGGAGAGGTGGGTGGAGCGAAAGTAGGCAAATGGAGGAAGGGGTTAGGTGGGATTGCGAGCACGCCACTTGAGGACGAAGAGACAAAGGAGACGGAGGAAGAAGAAGAAGACCATGAGGATAACTATATCGACACCGAAGTGGTACTGACTAATATTCAGTAGACTAAGCACTGATTGCGGTTCTCTCAAACACGGCAGCGTCGAACTGACTCTCGGCTTCTTCGCACAACTCATCTCGCTCCTATTGTTCCCATATATTCCCTGCCAAGAGAGAAGTTGGGGTAACTTTTGACCTTTATTTATTCCAACTAACCTTCATTGAGCCCTCAAAAGCGTAGCGAACGAAGGAGCTGTAGGAGATCCATTGCAGATATTTGGGGATGGTGTCGAGGGTGATGAAGAAGCCAGAGAAGAGAATGATCGGAATGCCCGTGGCTGGACCCAGGAAGACAGAGACCTGGTGGAGTGGAAGTTAAGAGGAGACTCGGGCGTTGGAGTGGGATAAACCCATGTCACCATGAGGGGTTTACATACCTCAAGGTCAGTTGCTGCACCAATGAGAAGGCCCTGTGCCTGAGCCACTAGAGCTGTCAACACCAACATTGTGAGGAATGTCATAAACCGGTTAAAATCCAACGGTTGATCTGTCATGAAGTAGGCAATCACGCCGTAAATAATTGCAAAGACTACCTGAAATGGGCGGGAAAGAGGAGAGTCAATAAAAAAACGTGCAATCACACATACAAATACACACGCCATAGATGCGTGACGTCCGACTGAGAAGTAGCTCAAGCATTGAGTGGTGAAGGCCATTAAGGGATCACGTTGACATCTTTAGTGTGGTGAGTGGTGAGGAGATTTCGGGACAGAGAGCCGTAACGCTGAACACGACATCTACAGAGGCTACTCTGCCATCGGGCAACATCTCCTTCCTCTCTGGCATGCTCTCACAGGCAATGCGACGACCATTGGTCATTTCTCCAACTATTTCCTTTGTCAACAACTCCCGCATTAGCGAGGCTTTGAAAAAGTTCGGAAGAGAGGGGATAAAGGGCAATGGAGGCAGTGGGACAGAAATGGGGTGAGCAGAGCGGGAGGAGGATCGACTTGCCTGGAAGGGGAGATCAGCAAATGTTTTTGCGAAATAGTATGCGCGCACACTGTACCAGTAGTTGAGGTGCTCTGTCACAAAGACGCGCATTTCCAATGGGACTGAAAGGTGAAATAAGGGAAGTCAGAGATAAGCGCAAACTTAGTCCACTCATCTCGCTTTCTCCACATGTCTGTACACACATACGCACAGCAACCGACCCACCCACCCGCCCACACAGATGGGATTACTTGGAGGAGAAATTTCCCTAACCACCTGAACCAATGAGAGTCTAGCTCGCTCCCGATTGGTGAATCAAGTGGGAAAGGTGGATTTGGTGAAGAGCTTCAACCGACGGCGGTTGCGCGGACTCTAACGTCGGGAAAGATGACAAGACGATATGTGTGACATCTCGTGGTAGATAACGTGGTGATGGAGGCAGTGGTGGTTGTGGGAGTAGCTGTGGGGAAGAGGGCGCCTTATATGTCACATCAAACAAAAGTGCTTGATGAACCTGTGGTACTCATTTCCATTGACTTGCCGATTTTTTGTGCCATGTGAGATACACCACCAGATTAGCGGTTGAAATATTCTTTAAAGTGGTGAAGAATAAAACATGTAAGACACGTCGAGTCGAAACTTAAGCTAGTGTCAAGGAGGAACTCACATGTCATGACGGTGGACATGAGAGCGGAGAACATGATGAAAAGAAGGGAGAAGAAGATGCAGGCGGCATTGTTAATCACCTGGAAGCCATTTATTGCCGACATTGAAGTAGAGCAGTCCAATCAGGATACCGACGCCAATGTGGGCCAGCAAACGAAGGCGTGTTAGGGTCTGGACAGGCAGGAAGGGAGCAGGACGGAAGCGAGAATGAGTGGAGTCGACACAGGAAGATTCCCACAAAAAGTACGCCCACACCCACACATACAAAAACTCGTCAATTTAGTTCAAGAAATCTTCCTGAAGCCGAGAATTATGCGATGCATTTGCGCCCTCCTCTTCCTCGACAATGTGGTTGAATTAGCCAGGAGGGTTGTGATTCTAGAGAAGTTTTTTTTTCTCCGACTTGGGTGAGACCGTCCACCACCTCGTCGAGACATTCAGGCATTCATGTTAATTACTGTCTGCATATGCGCACAAAAGAAGCGTCTACATTAATCGCCTTGGCTGTTCTCGAGTCGATGTTACAAGTTCGTTAGGAGTCTGAACAAGTTGATCGGTTGCTAAGGCGACAGGATGCACCCAACTGTCATGAGCAGTCAAAGCAGACTCGACTTGTACTAATCAATACCCCTCTTCCCCCCCCCCAACCCCCCGCCGGACTTTTCGGGACGCCTCTTATCGAACCGACAGTCATAGAAATTGTCCTCACGATGGTTCGAGTGGTGTTCTTCCTGTCGACAATGTAATTATGTCTAGCCAATGAAGTAGGGAATCAAATACTTGTCACCCACCAACTCCCATCATTAGGAATTTGACAGGATGGACACAGAACGTCCACCCTGAAACGTCACTTGGGTGTCTGCCGTCAGGGCAGACGGTTTGGGAGCGGGATGGGGGACGAGGCGCGGCTATTCAATTTGGAAAAATGACAGAAGGCGATGGGGAGAGGAGAAGAGCAAAAGTGTACACCCACCTTATCACGCCAAATGCAAAGGAGAGTCCGTTTCGTCAGAATGCGGGTCTGATGGAAAAGGCCAACGTCGAACGAGTGTCCGCCCAATTCGTTCTTCATTAAATCCACCACAGGCCACAGGAGAACAGGAAATGACGGCATAGTGGATAAAAGACGATTATTAGACCGAGGGAGAAAAGAAGGCTGTAGGGGTGGGGGATAGGGACGAAGAAGTGGGGATGTCACCTACTCTACTTGTCATTAAGTACATTAGCAGGGGAACAGGATAGACAGAGTTGAGATACACATGGTAAGGGGGAGGGCATGCACAACAAGAGAGAAATGAAAGGAGGCCGGGATAGGAGAGGCCAATGAACTTGATAAACTCACACCAAAAAAGGAAATAGGTTGACTTACCAAAAAGGAGGGCTATTAAAGGAAAGTGTTACATCAAAAAGAGGAAGAACAATGAGTGATCTAAGAGAAAAAATGGGGAAGATTGGACGAAAATACACACTTAGACGAATAGGCAGACGGACACACTTATTAACCATCAAGCGTGCATTAAGGTTTTTCGTTGTTGGTTTGTATGAAGACAAAAAAGGAGGGTGGAATGAAGTGGAATAGGCGACGACTTGACCAATCAGCGTGGGAGGCTTGTAACTTAACTTTCAATAAATCGTAAGAAACTACTTAATCCTGCCACTTGGAGGAAGTGTTAGAAGAGGGAGCTGAGGAGAGGACCACGCAGGGTCTGACCAGGTGCGACATGGCGTTCGGGGAGGAGAGGGCGAGGCAACACCCCCCTCCCCACTCGCCACTTCTTCATGTTGCCCGAGTCTCGCGTGATGTGCGAGAGAGAGAGTAAATAAATGGGACAATAAACCGCGCCGCAGATTCTAAAATGACCACTGGAGGGGAGAGGGGCAAAGTGGTGTCAACTGGTCGATCGGATCGGGACCGACCGAGTGGCGGAGTCATTAAATCACCCAAAATTTGAGCAACGGTGCCGAGTGGTGTGTCCGCGCCGACAGGATCAGGACACCGGCAACTCAGGCGACGAGGGAAAGGGAAGCAGTGAGGCAGGGCGGGGGGCAGATGGCTGACAGTAAAAATAGGGCCGGCAGTCTCAATAATGCTGTTTGAAGGTGCGTCTGTGAGAGACATAAAGTGTTGGTGCACTCGGAGGCAGATAATAGTTAATTACACATTGTTTCGAAGGCAGAATGGGGTTTTGGTAACAGACCCAACAGAGTGAGTGGAGAGGAAGGGTGAGAAAAAACATTGAAGTGAGGAATCAAACTTACCTTCTCAGAGGATGCACACACCTGGAACTGAAGGGCATCGCGATAAAGTACACATAGACACGTAGTACGAGAAAAAAAAATATATATTTACACTAGACACCAAATATTGTCAATGGTGAGGTCTAGCCACTTACCGTGCTAAACAAATGTTGTTGACTCTTCTGTCCACCTCGCAGGGATAACGACCCACTTCCGCATTCTGCATTACCACTGTTAAGATCGAGGATTTTCGTCTCTCCGGCGTCCATTAACTCAGAGAGTGATGACGCTCCCGAAGCCTGTAGGCGTGCAATTTCACCCTCGAGACGTCCACTTCGGACAGCATTGAGGAGAATGGTGGACGCGGTCTCTCGATTCGCCTCGGTGGAAGCCAAATCCATTACTAGAGTATGAGGACGACAAAATTGTTAATCACATATTCCACTTGTAGCACACACACAAACAGTCCTGTTGTCGAAGTAACTTCATCAGTGACAACTTCGTTACATAATCCACGACAGCATCAGTTAACGTGACAGTGGAAAGTTTAAGGATTGATTTCGCACAAAACCCAAGTGGTGAATAAGGCGCTCTAGTCCTTGTATCGCAGCTCTACCTCCACGTGTTTTGATGTGACCATTAATTTGTATGCTCGTACTATGGACGGTGATAGAGGAAGTAGTGGAGGAAAGATGACGCTCTATAAAATCAGATTTACTGTTAAGGAGGACGTATTCCTCTCTAAAACATTCTTTCTGTTCCAGAAGAGGCAAATAATCAGAGGTAATAGGATGCTAACGTACAGAAATCCGAGGGGTTGTGGTACCGGGGACATTGGAGACCGAGTGAGGCCAGGTAGGCAACTAGAAGTTTAACAGGGCCACGGTAAAGACATTGACCGTCATGGAGGAAGTAGAGCTAAAAGGAGTTACAAAAAACAACAAATAAAGTTCAATTGAAACGGGGACTTGACCAATCAGAGGCTAGAATGGTGGCGTAAACAAGGCGAAATGTAAGGCAAGAATGTCGCGCATAAGCTGCTGAATAATCTCAGGGAGTAGAGTAGGACAGATAGCTTGATATTTGCCTGTGTAGCGATCAGATAATTTGCTAATGGAAGCGTCTGCCAGATCAATGTTAGTATGTAATGATATAGGCCACTCCAGGAAAGACAATCGCGGTCCACATTAAAGATAAAGACACATAAAGCTAGAGCAGGCCTCTTCAAGGAAACGGTCTCTCTCAAATCTATAAACGACTAATTCCTCAAACAATACTGCTAAGACAGAGATCAATTCTCTAACGTTCAGCGAGAACATAGACGTAAAATGAGAGGTAATTGCGTTGTTTAGCTAAAATGTCAGAAAGAAAGCTGTCTCACAAAGGCGAAATGTCCGCACGAGGACACAAAGCATGTGAACAGTATACGCACTTTCAAAGGTTGTGGAGTTTGATGAAAGCGATAGGAAGAGACTCGGCAAGCAAACTCGACGCACCGACCAAAGGCCAAAAGAGGGAAAACAGACAGTAAGTCCCAATTTAAGATCACTCGAAATACAAAAACAGGTCTTAGAAAAAAGAATTATGTTGCGTTGGACCGACAAGAAGTGAAAGGAGGTCTTGCCAATAATGTTGTAACTTAGTAACTCTAAGACCGATTTATAGTGAAAAAAAATGAAATTCACTGGAGGTAAAGTGGCAAAAAAAAACAAAAGCACAAGGGGTGAAGGTTTCCTCACTTGGTCGAAGATGTAGAAAACAGTAGCACTTGGTTGGTGGATGGTGCAAACCACGGTTCTGCCCTGTTTGGCGATCGTCTGCAAAGCCACGATGCACTGAAGACTGGCAGCACTGTCTAGACCACTAAAAGATAACCGAACAGAGCGCGTCAGACATTAAGAGAGTAGCAGAACGAGCATCAGTGGCTAACGTATTGATTGCTTTAATTGGCAATTCGTTTGGAGGTAGGTATTTGGGAACTAGGCTGATGTATTGTCTATTTGGCTAAAGAGGAGAAGTGATGAAAAGTACAACTTCAATGCCAATGAAGAACAGGTGAGCGACCTTGTAGGTTCATCGAAGAACATTATTGGTGGGTTATTGATCATCTGCTGTGCAATTGAGAGGCGCTTTCGCTGACCGCCGGACAAATCAGATGTGAGTGTATTGCGGAGGTCGGACAGGCCCAAAGTCTGTAAAATTTCTTCAATCTAAATTTAATGTCATTGGAGTCAGAGCCTCATAAAAAGGTCTAATTGTTTTGACGACGAAAAACGAATAATGATATTAAACGTAACGAAACAATACAAAGTGTTAAGAAGGGGTACACTATTCACAATCAAGTCTACATGATCTGGAAGCGAAAACAGGCAGAAATAAATACAAGGTAGGACTTACGATAAGTTTTCTTTGATCACTCGAACAGCCACGGGGCAAATTAAGTTGAGAACTACAAGTCATTGCTTCCTCAACAGTCAGTTGTGATAGCAAAGGAGCATCTTGTATAATATAGCAAGAAGAGCGCCTAAAAGAGGCCAAATGACGAGGCTTCCCATTGACTAAAATTTGACCCGAAACATTTCTGGTTTTAAATCCTGCTAATATGTTCATTAAGGTGCTTTTTCCGGCACCACTGGGTCCCATTAGGGCGACTAATTCACCGCTTTTGAAGCTCCCTGACACTGACTTCAACAGAAACTTGGGTTCTAAAAAATAGAAAACGGAGGCAGTTACGTAGACCGCGGCCTTGAAAAACAGCATAGGCGAGATTTTTGAATTCAATGGATTTCTGGAAATCATTTGTAACAATTTCATGAGAGGTAAGGTTTCCCGAGCTCAGAGCCGGGTGTGAAGCTGAGTTTTCGGAGTGGTTAATTGAATCCACAGAAGCTATAAGATTCGGGACGTTGTCGTCTGTAACGTTGTTAATTTTCGGCGACGATGCCTGCGCGCGCAGCATGATATCAACGCATTACAAGGTTATGTATGACGCGCCTTCAGGTATTAATAAAGGCAACTCAGGTCGTGGATAGTATAAACAAAAGTGAGGTAACTGTGTGCCGTGGTCCACTGCATCTACTATTCAACGGAAGAATGTTGCAGAGTAATACAATTGCGTTACGACAAATAGTAGGCTTTGGTTAGTATATTTAAAGCTCTATACGACCATTTGTTTTGTAAGCATTTGCATGGCAACAATAAGAGAATCCCTTAATTGTATTTAATTTAAACATTTTGCTCTCCAATTGCATGATATTTTTAATTGCGCTGTGGTCATTTTACTATAGGATCATAGGTGATGCAAAACTAATATGGAAATACAAACCAAATTGTTCCTTGCCCCAATCTTTGACTGATTCCTCACAACGCGAGACAGGCTCCATTTACTGCCAATCACAGCACAACCCCCCCAGCCCAAAATTAGTTCAGGCTGATGCCCAGGATGAACGACTTACCACGCCCCTACAACCAACCCCAACTAAAACCACCACGTCCCGCATTGTTGCTCTCCCGCTATCAGTTACCCTTAGCTTACCACCAAATAGTAAGATTAATTTATCTCCAACATCGGACCAAATCCGGCCGCATTTAAACAACTCGTGTCCGACAGGACCCAACCACGACCCAGGGCTCAATCCTGAGGGGAATCGACATATCGAACCACATACTGAAACAGTTATCTAAAAACACAGCAATAGTGGAAAAAAAGCACTATCCATATCACTTAAATGTCCAATAAGAACAAGGAAAATTGTGCTTATATACGGGCAAAGGTTTATGAAACTCAGGAAATGTCTAGCAGCACAACTGCCACGGAAAAAGTTAAGGGAAGTTCACGCGAGTTTCTTGGCCTTCTGAAAAAGCAAATCCAGACTACTGCTGAGAGTATGTACAATGTCTAAGGCGACTTTGTAATCGCGACCGTTGTATGGCTCATCACGGAGTACCAACATTCCGGTGCCTTGATCCAATATTCCTAGAACACATACACGGAATATAACGTGTTATATATACATAAAACATAACCATCAGATCCCAAACACTAACTGTCGGATGGTTAGATGGCGGGACGGCAGAAGAAATAAAACAGGAATAGTCATTGCAAGTTACCATTGAGTTGTTTGTCTAGGATCATTTGAGATAGTTTCTTCTCCACGTTGCTCTGTACAAAAAAAAATTAATTAAAGGGGCAATTCAACAAAACTCAAGTCTACAGTTTAACTTACCAGTGGTAAATTGATAAGTTTAGCAATATGCCCTATTTGTACACGTGAGTATGGCTCAATTAACTTTGTCAAATTCTGGCCCAGCAAAGTGTCATAGAATGTATTGAGGTGCTGCGATATGACGGGATCATCAAGCAATTCCGCCTTATACTCTTCGCGTAACTAAAATAAAAGGCGACAATGGAAACAATTAAACAAAACTAAAGTGATGTACAAATTAGAAGTTTATATCGTTCAAGGGAAAACGAATGCTAAGAACTATACTTCAAAAACGTGTTAAAATTTAAGCGTTAAAAGAATTATAAGTAATCAATGATGAAAGTGATCAGAAACAAGACCATAACCAACATTCAAGAAGTCGCCGAGCGATCTTTCTTTAGCGGCCTTAGCAACCTCTCGCATGGCTTCAATTGGCTTCTGAGTATAACTAGCGGCCAGTTTCGACGATAAAATTACAGGAACTTCTTCGGGGCTGATTGAGAAAAAATTGGGTCATTAAAGTATAAATTAAACGAAAAAGAATTTATATGGGAGAAATACCTGTTAACCATTATTTTGGCTAGACACATATACTTCAGAGCGTCGATTGCTTTGTTAGAACCGATGGAATCATAATTTTCAAATGCCTCATAAAAATAAGAGTAAGCTGTCTTAAAATCTCGTTCGTCAGCAGCATGTAATATACCTAAAACGGGAACAAGTAACATCTTCTATATGGAAAAACGTAACGATTTTAATTTCAATCACCACAAACCCGAAAGAAGATCTAAAGCAGCTTGAAGACGCGGAGGGCAATAAATGCTGTTAGCTGTTGTTCGGGAAGACGTAAGAGCGGCTCGAGACTTCTGCAAGTTGCCGAATCGATAGTAAACCTGACTCTCCACAACTGAACCTCAACGAGAAGAATTTTGTCGTCAAGTTTCTTCAACTCTTTAAGTAGCGTACTACCTGCGAATTAAAGATGCCAAATTTATTACTAAAAATAAATAATTGGGAATTTGAAATAATAATGCCTAAAATAAGTTTTATTCAACAAAAATAAGATTAAAGGAAGTATATAAATGTAGATAGTCCACACATTCCATATATATCATAACATTAGATACCCAATTGCAAGGACTCTTCATATCGCTGGTTGTCAGCATACAAACCCATTAATCGAGCTTCAAGTGCCTGTTTCAGGAAGGTCCGCCTTTCGTTACCCGCCCATTCAATACATTCCTTGATTAAATCAATTTCCCGCCCTGTTCCAGCTTCCAAATCGAGAAAAAGATCAACAAGTGTTCTAACCAAACGTCCAGCCTTCGCTTTGCTGATCTGTTGCAGGAATGGTCGAGTAAGTATGATAAGATCAGCCAGCTCTTAACAGAAAAAGGGGAAAAGCGGCAGTGAGGATATGCACTAAATAAAAATAAAAAAATCATGGCCCATGGACAAAATATTGACATAGAATGGTAACATTGGCTACGGACTATGAAGTGCAAGTAATGCGAAAATTGGTGACAAATAATACCAACCTTTGGCGCATTTGTTGTTCGCATATATGTTCCCAAGTTCGAAAATCGCGTTCTCCTTACGTTTGATTCCTTCCTCGTCGTCGTCATCAACATGTGTTCGGGCTGCCTTATGAAAATAGTCAATAGGTACGTACCTGTGCGCAAGTAACGTTGTATAGAGGGTTCTGTGTCGCAAAACTTCTCGTTCACTGACGACAGGTGTAGCGCTGAAGTCATGACTTTTAAGAGGGCCGGCTTCCGAATTTGATAAAACAACGTGACTATGTAAGAATTTCGGCAGTATGTAGCAAACTAGGACAATTTAGATACCTACCTAGCAATGAAACCTTGGTGTAAAAGTTGTTTGTCAGACAGCATAAACAAAACACGTGCAGAAAAACAATTAAGCAATAAAAATTACTATAAAATAATTTGTAATATGAAATAAATCAAAATTTTAAAGAGTTTACATTTATTTGTTCATTTAGCTTAGGAGTACGTTTCTTACGCATTTGCCTAGCAGTTTTACCATATGTCTCCCGGAGCGCCAGATTTGGTACCAGTTTTCTGCGTAGTAAAATGAGTTCACAGGAAATGGAGAAGGCTCTGGGTTTTAGTGCTTTTACGAGCAATAAGCAGGCCAGAAAATTTGATTTCATGGAAATGTTTGAGAAGTCACAGTCTATTGCAAAGCAGAGGAACGAAGAGGGAAACAGGAAACTCGATGGTATGCTTTTATTTGGCAGTTATCTTTTCTAGAACAACTTGCCGAAGCATTAACGGAAGACCAAAGTAGAGATTTGGGGGCGAGAACACTACCCACGAGATTAATAAGGTGGAGTCCGATCACGATGATGACGACACCGAAGTACCCACCACCTCCGATCAACCTGATGATCCTTATTTTATACCTATGGCTGAGCACTTACTTTTTAACCATGGTCCGAAACCCTTGACTGCTGTTGCTCTGGACCCTTCTGGTTCTCGGGTCGCCACGGGAGGTTTTGATTTCGATGTTAAACTATGGGATTTTTCCGGAATGGACAAGAGCTGCAGAGCCTTCAAGATATTTCAACCTAGCGAAGATCAACAAGTGAAACACATTGAATTTAGTCCCACAGGTGACAACATGCTTATTATATCGGGCAGTCCTCAGGCTAAGATCTTCACTCGTGACGCCGAACCTTATTGTGAGACAATCCGTGGTTACCAGTACATTACTGATCCGGCCAGTGCTAAAGGCCATACTCATGCCCTCAACGGTGGCACCTGGCATCCAATCGATGGCCGGAAATTTCTTACTTGGTCGCAAGACACCACTCTTCGGGTATGGGAGGTCGATACCGCTGAACAGATACTCGATGATACGAGAATCCCTTCTCATTCCACCATTCTCAAACCTCGTAATGGACAAGGTCGTAAGACGACACCCACAGCTGGAGCCTATTCCAAGTCCGACTTTGTTCAATACCCCTTACTTTAATTGATTTCCTCTTTTTAACAACAATGTTATTTGTTAGGGACGGCTATCTTGTGGCTGCCGGTTGCGAGGATGGTTCGCTCCAGATTTGGGATACCAGGAAACCCCTGGTAAATACCTCTCATCTGTTTCGGACAGCTCATCCCGTTGGAACCTACACTACAAGCCTTTGCTTCTCTTGGGACAGTCGTCTTATTGCCTCTCGCGCTATGGATGATACGGTTCAGCTTTGGGACTTGCGTGCCATTTCCAAAGGCGCCGTGCATACCGTGCGAGATTTGCCTGTGTTGTTTGAGCAGACAGAAGTGTGTTTCAGCCCCAACGACACCATGGTGGCAGCTGCTGTTTCGGCAAAGCGTGGTGATCCATCTGGTGGAGGAGTTGTTATATTCCGCAAGGATACGTTTCAGGTTAATTCGACAATTTTCTGTTTTAAACTTCCATTATTACTACTTTTCGTCGTAAAACTGCTTTCTTGCACTGATACTAGACTTAGTCTCATTTGGTACTTACTTTTTCGATTTCACGCATCTCGTAAGGTTTTTTGGGACATTTTTGCCACCTACATATTTCTGTGCTCACATTTATTATTGCCGTATGGTGCTTTACTGTTAGGCGGCTCTGAAAATCGAAGCTCTATCACACTTATTAATCATCCAACCTCAATCTTTTGAAGTGTTCTCGGAGTGAATCCACTCCGGAAAATTAACAAAAATTCTTTGCTTATGACCTTATAATTTTTACAATCTCCCGTGTCACCGCCCTTCTTCAAATACTTCGTGGTCTCAGCGACATTTATTTTTCCTTCACTGATTTTGCATTTCAGCATTTCCTGAAATCCTAACTTCCATTAACGCAAGGTTCCCTGACTTGAGCTATTTCCCGCCTGTGCCTTATTGTTTGTGATTTTAGGTCTCCTACGTGATAGCGCTTCGATTTTATTATTATATTCTTCCTGTGCAGCCTATTCACCACCATAACCCGGGACATGGTAGCGCCATTCGCGTGGCATGGCATCCTCGTATTCGCCAAATCATTACAACATTCTCTAGTGGCACCGCCACTGTGCACTTCGACCCGCTTCACAGCCGAAATGGTGCACTTATGTGTGCCTACCGCCAGGCCTCTGAAGCAAGCCGGCGACGTCGCCAAGGTTATGGATGTTCCTCTGACGCCTTCATCAAGCCCACTCTTCTCACCTTTGACGAAGACTCAGTTCGTGTGGCTCGGAAGATGCGTCGGCGCTTCGGCAATTTGGAAGACGAAAATCAACTTGCTGTAGCCGCAGCAATCGCAGCTTACGAGAAGGATTCTGTAGCAGCTAATGAAGCAGCGCGCAAAGCGGCCCGTAAACGTGTGCCAAACGCTGGAGAAGATGTTGGACAACGTGTAGGCAGCCTACACAAATACATGGTTCAGCAGATCGTTCTTCGCAAAAATGAAGCTGACGAAAGGGCGGAGAAAGATATTCGGGCCGCCATTTTACGCCATGCAGAAGAAGCCAAGAAGGATCCATTTTGGACAAAGGCCTATCTTAAGTGAGTCTTCTTTCTCTAGTAACCACAACTCCCGATTCTCTAAATAGGACCACAATATGTTCTTTTCTAGGACGCAGCCAAATCCAATATTCCAGCAAGACGAACCCAGTTCGACGAAACGCCAGAAGCCTTCATAAGACTTCCGCTTTATCTGGTGGCGATTTGTACAGTTTAAATTGTAGAGTATAAGTTTTCTGCTTTCTCGTCTCACAATTTGATATGCAATTTCGGAACTGCAGAAGATCCGAGTCTTATCTGGAAATAAACAATTGTCTGTACCAAGGTAAGCTAAAAAATTCATTAAATGGATCAGGGTGTGGTCCGAAGGCCGGGAATTTTAATCTTGCCAAAATGTTAGAGAGTGTACTACGAATTGGAGGACTGGTAATCGCAGACAGTGATGCAAAAAGACTTGATGCTTCGTTCACTTGAGGCAGACGCCAATTGCTTCGACACGAAATCCGATTGCCTGTAGTTCCCGATGCCGTGCAACCAGACGTCCATCGAAGAATGAAGCTGGTTTTCTCATCCTTTCATAGATGGCTCTGTAGTCCAGATCCTACATAAAGTGTGGAGGAGGGTGAGGAAGGCGGGAGCCGATTAGCTAATGAGAAGCATACGGGGTCAGAAGGGGATGAGTTAGGCCAACGTACCTTAAATTCATCACAGTCTGTGCAAACGATAATGCCATCGGCATTCTGGGCCGCTTCCGTGGGTGTATTGCACCAGATTACGTTGTCTATGTTGTCTGAAAGAGGAGGAGGAGAGCTGGTGAGCATGGACTTATGATGGTAATAATTTGGTGAATTATCAGTCGTGAAACTGTAAAATGAGATGCCGAGGTAGCACACTATGGTATTCTGACGTACTCTACGGAGATTTGTGGTTTATCAAGTGATTCTCTTCCCAGAGTGGTTAAATATGTGGAAACTGGAACCTACCCTTCTGTTAAGGTGACGATAGGCATGAAGTTAAAGTGGCAGACATAGAGCATACTTGGTTTTTGTCCCAACGTCTCCACGATTGCATTAACGAGGAACTCGTGTTTGGCGAGGGGGTCGTAGATGCAATCGTAGCATCCTCCAGCAGGAGACGACAGCAAATGACGACTGCTGGACTGTTCCTATTGGGCAAGAGTGGATATTGCAGACTGGTGCTTGATTTAATAGTGAAAGATGCACCTCATGCGTCTCTTGGCGTTGGACGTAAGTAGAAGAAGAATGATTAACCAGAGTAGACCACACTACAGATGGTTGTGGATGCTAGATGAAGCTTCTCTCAACTTTGAAGAGTTATAAGAGTGTGTCAGTAGCGAAACCGAACAGCATACTCACTTGACATCTGGTGTGTCCTTCTTGAAGGCACAGCCGAGAACGGCCAGTCTCTTGTCCCGCAAGGTTTCGCAATAATGTGCAGTGATTTTGCGGAAAAATCTTGACACTTGAAACTCGTTGACACTTAAAACCGCATTCCAGTAGGCTGCGATTACCGGTAGTTCCAAAGACTCACAAGTGTACACCTGGGCGAAGACGAAGAACATGGAGAAAGGTAGAGGTAATTAGGGTAGTTTAAATTAGACATACTAGGTGATTAAGATCTGAAGGTAGTGTGCTTCCGCCAAATCCAAGTCCAGCATCAAGAAATTGCTGACCAACTCGAGTATCTCGACCAACAGCATCCGCGACTTGCCTCACATCAGCAGCCGTTTCCTCACACACACTGGCGATGGAGTTGATACTGCTTACGCGTTGGGCCAAGAAAGCATTTGTCACGAGTTTAGTAACCTCGGCAGATTTCGTGGACATGATAAGGATCTTTTCCTTGGGGACCCATCGTTCGTAGATACTACTTATGACGCGAATAGCCATCTGTGAGGCAGCGTTGGCCTCACCACCCAAAACAACGCGATCTGGATGCAAGAGGCTGTGGATCACACTGCCTTCGGACACGAATTGGGGGTTGGAAAGAACAACAAGGTCGGAGGCCTAACAGAAATCAAAAGTGAATAAATTAGTGACAATGACAACTCATGCAACACTATTCGTCAAAATGCATCTCAATCACCTAGTCACTTTTGTATACCATTACTGCAACATCTCCTCACACCGGAGACCTTATCAGGACTATATTGACCAAATAAGGCGAACTTATACGTAGGTAAACATTAGTAATGAAGAAAGACGTTTTTAAGTGAAAGAACACACCCATATAAAAAGCGCAACACGCAAACATTCATAGGCTCCAGTCAAAACCAAAAATAGCTAACGGATAACTTAACTAAGTGCTTATAACATTCAACATTTACAAACAATTTATGTGAATCTAAACGCGAAATTTAACTGAAAAAGTGTAGAGAGAACCTTGTTGTTGGCAGAGAAGATGCTTGTGATGAGGTCAGTAGCACCGATAGGTACGGTACTGAGAACGACAACAATGGCAGAGGAGTTGCCAGACGCAACGATTTGGCGCGACACCGCTTCGATGATTCCCAAATCGGCTGCTCGACCCTAGAAGTAAGGATCAGTATTCCCTTAGGCTGCAACATAGATATTCAAAAGAAAAAGTGTCTGGTGTTTATAACTAACGCGGTTGAACAAAAAAAGCATCAAAAACGGAAATCATGGTTCTTCCAAATTCGTAGTGCCATGATATCTGTTAATCAATTGTATGCATAAAAGCGACTTGTAGGCGTGGGTGGACCTTAAATAGCTGTAGAACGCCGATTTTAAGCAGATTGTAGTGCGGATTTATAACTAACCAACTAACTAACTAACCAAGCGACAAAGAGTTCATAAACCCTAATTGAAGTGCACTCAAGCGTAGAAAATGCATAAATTCACGATGGATAAAAGGAGTGGGAAAAGAGGGAGTTTCGATGATAATGCAGAGAAAAGGTTAGAAAAAAAGAGAAAAAAGAAAAACATAAAAGTTAAATATCTGTGAATAAAAGATAACACAAGAGTAAGCAGCTACTCGATAAAATCCTTAACAATTAAAATGTAATAACCGAATAGTAAAAAAACTGAAGGTTTATTGAATTTATAACGTTATGATTTACCCGGCCAACACCAAGTGATTTGGCTGGTGCTTTGACGCAGATAAGGATAATGTCGGCTTCCGCAAGATAGAAATCCACATTTGAGGAAACTGTCAAATTCTTTCCACAGCATTGTTTAAGAAGGTCATCCAACCCAGGCTAAGAAAAGTGATTCAATCGTAAAAATCACAAATATCAAAGCAACAAACTTGAAAACATCGTTAGAGTATAAAAGAACCAATGGGAGATACCTCACAGATGGGATAGTCCGATCCGTTGGCCCAGTAACTTATAAGGGTTTCGTCATGGTCTACCAAACTAACAGAGTATTCTGGACACTGAGAGGCTATGACTGCACAAACCGGAACACCCAAGATGCCGGCTCCAACGCCACAAATTTTATATGCTTTACGAACCATATAGTTCTAAAGAAAAAAAGGGCACGCCGATAAGTTGCGTAAATGTATCTTAATTGGCAGGCAAAAAAAATGACAAAAATAGTAGACACCAAACGAAATCTAATGGTAAAATAATGTAATACAATAGAAGTACAGTAAAAATTAAAGTATCTAAATGTGTTAGGCTTAATAAGCACTTAGATCGCGATTTAGTTCATATAGACACATTGGGACAAAATCCCACGGTATTAGGTAACGCAACAAGCCCAGACGACGAGTTACTACGTTCAGTTACAATAAACAATCCAATGAATGTTGCAGCAGACCAAAAGTCCTGATGAGCGGGGAGGGAAGCGGTAGGAGCTACAACTGAAGGCACCGGCCGAGGGCCAAAATATTCGGATGCGCTTAAACACTGCGATTTTGTAAAGGTCACGATTCGCAGAAAAGGGTAACTAAGTAAAATAACCAAAAAGTATGCATTTTACCTATATAGGACGTATTTTTTAATAAATTTTCATAGATTACCACTTGATATTACGCTGTGCATTTGTGCGTCATTGCTATTTCAGATCGTCCGTATTTGCATATCTCTGGCACACGTTATTCTCGCAAATTTTTTATAGTTTGGTAGAAGACCCCATGACGGTGCCATTTATACATGTTATGATGGCTGGCGGGGTAGCTATTCACCAACAAATTACTAGCGTCATGTGCCTTTTCTGATTTTTATAGCCGTCTTGTTTAAACAAAACAGCGGCGCTCCTACAGCAATGATTTCGGAGTTGTATAATATTAGCCACATTATTGGAAAATGGTTTATTGAACATATTATATTTAAGTTCCATCGTTTGTTGTTGCACAAAAAATTTTTCATGCACTTCATTATAAGAACTACATTTCATTCATAAATTACAGTTTAACAGAAAATGCTACGACGATCAACAGACAAATCTTCTAAGCCTGGATCGCTTTTAGTTTCAACACTGCTTCATCCCCAATTTTCACGCTCCCTCACGAAGACATTCTATCGGACGGCTTATCCTGTCGTTAATTACTTCTCTAGCGCTTTTATGCCACGGTGCGCAACCAACAGACTCGCGGATTTTAACATTTCGCTAGAATACTTCCACCTTCCCTCTGGTTGCGATCACATGACTATTCCTTCGCTCATCCCTAACATTCTACCTAAATTGGCTCCTACTATGGTAGGAAATTGTTGAGAGTTGTAAACAATGGCCATTTTATAGGTGTTTACGCCACATGTCGAACCCTCGATCTTGCATGGCCAGCAGATTTTTTCGTTAAATTCGTTAATGACCACCATAAATATTGCTACAGTGATGTGGGTATGAGTATTTGGCAAAAGGAGCCATTTTACATTCATTTATTTTAATGACCGATGTGATGATACAGATATTAACACTTTTGGGGTCGGGTAGGGTTTTAAATGGGTGGGTTTGTGGAAGGAAACGCGGCTGGTGATAGAGAATAATAATAATGTATGTGTTGTGCACTATAAAGCAAGCGATGAAATCTAGGATCCATCGTGAAAAGAAGTTTTCCTTTTACTGTGTCGAGGAATTACTGGATATCCAACTCAGCTTGAATAGCAATTCCCTGAAAATGAAAGGTATTGTAAGAGTTCTTGCAGAACATAAAAAAATAAAGTTTTCTCAATACGAAATGATGTGGCATTGGGAACCAACTGCCCTTCGGCCATGTAGACGCTTTTTTGACACCAAAGTAGTGGCGGTGGAGTGTAAATCTGTTCGGGATTAAACAGATGTTCTAAGCAATTGACAACTTATTCGGAACCCGTACAATCGGGAGCCACCTTTTCTCGGAAAATTCACTCATCGCAAAGGACTGATAATAGTGTCGCAGCTTGCAATACCCTCAGACGTATTCTCCGATTAGATTTCCACATCCATGCAATATTCTATGACGATGTGGTGACGAGGGACGAGATCCGCTTCGTTATCGAATGCCATACACTCTGAGTGTGAACGAAAGAAATAATCCGACACGCTTATAGGCTTTGTCTGTTAATCAACACTCCCTTTAAAGCGGATTTCGTAAGTGTGCCTCCCTACTTACACTATAAATAAGTAGTATAATCAAATGTATTTTCATATAGTAGGATTAAGTGATAAATGAAGACGGTCAACCAGATAAAAATAGCATGAGACATCCTTAAATTCCCTATTCACATTATTGTCCACTTCAAGAAATTTATGAAATTGACTCAACCAATTCAATCTTTTATATCTGCGAATGCGCGCAAATTTACTGTATTTGTGTGTTTCCACTTTTTTTTGCATTTTATCGAGTGTGCCTCGACATCCCCTCAACGTTGTCCTCATTTGCACATATGAAACAATGATACACGCCATGTGATGAGGATCTGGCCTTCCTCTAAATTTACACTCGCGACTATGAGGCATTGTAGCGTTTCATCGTGCTCGTACACATCCTTCAATGCAGTCTAGCCTTACGCAGTTGGTCTATAAACAAAATACCACTTGACCATGTAACTTTCTCACTTTGTCCGCTCAAAACTCAATTCTTCTGGATCGAGTGGGCAAAATGCATAATTGTAGACTGCTCATTACATTCACTTTACTTTTCCCTCGGGACGAGAAAGCGATTGAGTCCAAAATTTATACCTTCACCGCTCCTAAATTCTGTCTATTTTTCGTGCATTTTTGAGGCACGTCCACAACCGACTTTGAGGCACTACTCGACGCCCAACGCGGAGGAGGCGGGTGAAAGTTTCTGTCTCTGTAGCGAAGATATGTATTTAAGTAGTTTCACAAAATGCTGAAAGTAATGGCGTAACTACACTGTAATTGACATATCAAGTGACGACATACAGTTAGACACAATTTTTTTGCGCCGCCAGTTAATGATCAAAATAGGCGGGGCAGAGGCAGGGACTGCGACTATGGGCGGAGGAGGTGAGACTTGTCTGAGTGAGGCAAAAAGGCGAGAAGTTGGTTGATCGCCGCCAGGAGTCAAAGCGAGAAAGGCGAGGCGAAGGAAAGGAGAAGAGGGACAAGGCAAGTGGCACTTGACACGGCGTAGGACGATTCAGAGGGTCGGGGGTCGAAACACCTGTCGCAGGTTATTTATTTTCACCACCTTCTCCAAAGGCAATGCGCTTAGCCGACAAGATGGAGAAGTTGTTCCTCAAACATGGCAATAAGGAGCATAATACCAGCTCCAGTAATTAATCCGGCGTTCTGTATGACGACTTGCACTATTCGACTCCGGCCCGGTTTAATTTGGAATGAATTCAACTCCGGCAACTGCAAAAAATATGTTAGAGAGATTCACCGCCTTTTTTGTGTAGAGCCACTCGAAATCGCCTACACCGGTAATTTACACCCGTCGTCTGTCACTTCATAACCTCTAAAGCGCTCCTGCCTGACTGCATTTGTGTTTGTGGGTGCAATATTGTCAAAAAAGAGTGTAGTGACATTTACTTTGGCCTGACTTCTCAAGGTTACGCCAGTGGCCGTTTGAAGGCACACAAACTGACAAAACATGTGGCAGAGTAGCCTAACATTAACTACCTCGTCTCCTCTATGACAACGCAATGACAACGGTAAAGTTTACCTATAAGGCCTCTAAATCCTTCCCCCCGCCTCCCCCCGGAATTTATGATAGACCAAGTGTCTTCTGTTGTCAAAGTGGACCGCAAATGGACGGAGCGCCCGAGGATGAGAGAGGACGTGTGAAACACTGTTTATCGACATAATCTTGACAATGATCGCTTTTCAGTGCTACCAGTGCTGAATTATCACTGAAAGACAAAAATAGACCTTATATACTACTTATAAGGGATTTAGCCTACCATATCGACAAGGGCGATGTAGACAAAGGTGCCGGCAGTGAAGGCGAAAATCCACGCGGAGGCAGCCTCCACATTGCCAACACCAATTCCTACCAGCATGCCGATCAGACAGAGGACGGAGGAGACAACATTGAAGAAAAGAGCCTCCTTTATGCCCATTCCCGTCTTCAGAAGGACGGCAAAATCGCCTAAAAGTGTACGGTACGGGGCTAGTTCCAAGGCAGACAGTGGATTTTTTAGTCGTTTTGGGAAAAAAAGCAAATTCCTTAAGTATGCCACGCATTGACACCTAAAGACTTAACACTGGCTGACGTGGCATGGTCTACATCTCCAACCGTACATAATTCATCCAAATATGCATAGACACGGGTAAGCGCTCGCGCCTATGCCCGCCTCTCTCCGACCCCGCTTTGCAGTCCTGGCTTGCGCCTCCGAAGCCTACTTCTCTTCATGGCACAACAGCCGTCTAGACGGTGACTGTTAACATCCCTGACGCCAGAGACGCATTTACAGTGCACATGTGCCCCCCGCGCTGCGTGTGAATGGGCGCGAGGGCTCGGCTGTTTCCATCTCCACCCCAAAACCCAAACGCTTCTGCTCTCCACCCCCTTGCGGGAGAGGCGCTCCGCGGGAAGATGGTGTCATCTGAGCCCCAGGATTCATTCCACACCCCACTTACCAAGTTCATGAGGCAACTCGTGGCAGAAGACGGCCACTGTGGTGCTGATGCCACCGGCGATACTGTCCGCGAAGGCGACACCTTAGAAAGTGGATGAAAAAGAGATGTAGAAATGAAAGGCCTAGGGAAAAAGTCCTCCCTGGCGACGGGTTTGGATAATCACTTCTACCCTCTATTTCCCAGGCTTCTAACTACTTCCGGCTATTAAACTCGGCGAAAAGTGAGGACGTCCTAACTAACTTAGATTAAGTCATCATCCCAAAATCTAATTCGTGAGGATGGGGAACTTGGGCAAAGGGAGAGAGGAAGGTTATCAGGGTTTCGAATGTTCGGCTAAAGCAAACTGTCCATACTACTACGGTGAATAGGCCGTTCAGCCCATATTTCCCTCTCCGTCCAATCCAGTTTCGACCTTTACTTCGAGGTAACACCGCTGCTTATTTTTTTCCTCTTTTCTGTTACTTTCACCCCAGTGTAGTGACAAGAAAGCCAGTATGAGGGTGAAGGAGAAGGCGAAAAAGATGGAAGGTAGAGAAAGGTGAAGTGGAAAGTACCGAATAAACTTTAGATGATTCTACGGGTGACCTTGAAATACATCTGTTATTCGCTTAGTCCATGTGTGTAACGGTGCAGAAGTGTGCTTTTAACAGTATTCAAATACAATATAATAATTATAATAATAAATTAAGAATAAGGAGAGGAAGATAAGGAGAATGTAGAAGAGAAGGGAGGAGAGGAATGACAGAATTGTGTGGGGAGGTGAAACATGATGCTTCAAGTCTTACCAATTGCCATGCCGTCGGTAAAATTGTGCAACCCATCGCCCATAATCACCATCCACGCGACTGACGCCATTGAAGTGGGAAGCTGACAAGGAAAGAAGGAAATGGTGTCGCCCGTTAACCCGGACTGTCAAGGTTTGTTATCCACAGCGCTACACGTCAATGGGTAGACTGAAGTAGCTAATTAGTAGTTAATACGAGGGCGAGCGTTACGCGTTACGAAGTGGAGAAGGTGAACTATGAAGTCGGAGGGGAGGAGAGGGGAAGGAAAGAAGGAAGGAAGGGGGACAAAGAAGAGACAGAGGAAGGAGGTCACCAGGTGGTAGTGATAGATAATTTGACCGAATTAAGTAAATTTGGCTTACTTTTGCTAGTCCTCTGAGCTGAAAAATGGGCATAGGCAATGTGCCAAAAAAATCTATTGCATTAAGGCATCTTTATTGGAGAAAGGATAATCGCAACGTAATTTTTTCATTATTCCTAAAAATGTTGGTGTCCTAATTAAACTGGCAATGGCTAAGACTTACAGCATGCGAATGACCGTGTGCAGCTCCCGGAAACTCGGAAGTCTCCGTTGTCCCATCGTCGGTAGGCGGTGGTCCGTGGGAATGACCGAGGCCAGATTTGTAGCCGGCCTCATTGGTTGACTCAGAGTCACTAGTGACCTTGACCTCGGGCACTGATTGGAGGGAGGGAACTTGCAATGTCATTCCACTCGACTCATACCTTCGTCGTACCTGTTGACCGTCCTCCATATTCTCGTCCTCCTCCTCTCCCTCCTCAATGTACGCATTCAACACATCCACCGTTTTCATGGCTAAAAACACAACCAACCTGACATTTAACACAAAACTATGTTAAGGCCACTACTAGCACAGTAATTCGTTCAAAATTGTTATTCTACAGGCTAATTACCGCGGAGGGCGGATTGTTTAAGGCAACTTCTTAATTTTTAACCGCTCTTTTAGGCATACCACTCCGTGTGGTTTCTCCAATGTCACGATGTTTGTGTATACACAGACGCACACTTGCGTTTGTCTTAAACGTCTCTTTTCTCGTGTCGAGACTGGATAGTTTAGGTAGAGTTCAACCGCGTCGCATCGCCACCTCGACGGCACACAACTTTCGCGTAAAGGCGTCCTGACCTCAAGCCTCCACCCACCTCGTCCTCATCGCGCTTATCACATTCGCTCGGCCAGATCAGCGAAGCCGACTTTCCATTCCCGCAGAAGAGTCAATTTGACGAGCTGAGTGGGCCGAGAGGGGCGAGCGACGGGTTGGAAGTGGAGGCGGAGGCGGTGGGGCGTCGCCTATGCCAGCACTAAACTTTTAACTGACATCTCCTAAATATACGCCTCTTAAACTGTCAAATGTCATTTGTCAATCCTCTCAAGTACTTAATTGTTGTGCGTGTGTGTGTGTGTGTATGAAGCACAGGAAAGAAAAGAAGTGACTGGTTAATTGACTTCGGCTAATGTGATGACGCCACTCTGAAATTGCGTGTTTAAAGCATCAAATATCACGATTCGTGTAAGAATGATAAAGGCTTGAAGGAGGAAGAGGAGGCGGGGGATGCGAATGAGAAGCAAGCGGGAAAAGTCCACACGTCCAAGCTACCCCGCAGCCTAAGAACGCACCTTTAGCAGTGAGGCCGGTAGTGAGGAGGTCATCGGCGATGATGGAGGGAGCGCGTGACGATCTACGTAAATTACCTACTTCCGGGGTTGGCGTCAGCCGAGAGCCTCGACGGAATGACGATGCCACGGAAATGGACTCACGGAAGGTGCTGAGTCGACGGATACCGGCGCTAGATTTACGCGGATTCTTCAGAATTCGTTCACGCTCCTCCTACATCCAGATAGATTTATGAAAAATTGTGTGTATGTGTGAAGGCACTCGAGTTAGTCGGAACAGATACACCTCGACCTCAAAACGCTATTTTACGTGCCCGAGTGTGTGCGCTAAGAAAGTCGGGCCAAAGAGAATGGCGAAGGGAAGGGAGAAAGCAGACCGGTTGGACGCAAAGGCCACTCCACATTTCCTTCGCCAAAAAGACACTTCCTCAGCCCCTCGAATGACAGGATAAAAAACTGTACGAATTACTAGCCTCCTCAGACATCAGTTACTGACAGAACAATGAGAAGCTTAACTCGCCTAATCCCTGACGGGATGGAGGCGAACGGCGGTGTCGGTGGAACTCGACACGTACCTTTTCAGCGGCCTTTTCCGTCCGGTACTCGGAAATGGTGCTGACCAGCTTCTCGGCGAGGAAGAAGAAGTAGATGCCACTCAGACCGAGGAGGCCCTTTAACACGGCTTCACGCTCTTCTGCGGCTGCCTCGGCGCTGTCTCCGTGGGAGTGTCCATGACCCCCGGCGATTGCCTTAAAATAGGGGTCGAAAGCAATTTGGAGGTGACGGGATGCAGGTGAGAGTGGTGAGGACGGAAAATTTTTGTTGTGAAGTAAATGTATGTGAAATCCCCGCGCGAGGAGGACGAGGAAGGTTCCCACCCCACCGCTCAACAAATGACGGAGAATGTTTATGAAACGAGAGCATTTTTAGTGTCGGTCAAGAGCACACACAAGACAGAGGAGGACTTACATGAGGTAAAAGATGAAGAAATGCATCACCCGTAAGACATCCCACCGCCAATGCCACGAGGAATTGAAGGACATCGTTGTAGTAGCTCTTATTGACCAACGGGACAACGGCGACACCGAGGAGTCCCACCGCGCTTATTATCACCACAGAAACGATAGAAGCGACCCATACTATGTTAAACAATGATGGAAATGAAAGACGAGGCGAGAAAGAGGAGGAAGAAGGGAGTGAGGATTAAGGGGACGCGAAGGTGTATCGTTTATCGGTGCTCTACCGTCCTAATGACACTGAATAAATGAGTGAAGAGAATACGAAAAACCCTCCCTTTTATCCTTTAGCTTGTCAGCTCTACTAGCTTTCAGCCACCATTGCACAACACCTAGCGGGAGTGGTCCACTCACCAATAGGTCTCACCGAAAATGCTCCTGCGGCGGCCTCTTCATGCGGTGTCTGTGCGGAAAGTAAGGAGAAGGCGATGAAAGGAGAGCATGTTGACAACTTTCACGTAGGTCTCTTACATTAAACGAAGGCGCAACAACTTACGGGGGCGTGGAAGGTGGAGATGAAGTCGTACAAGGTTTCGCAGCCAATCGTTGGTCCTGAGGCATTCTTCGCTCGGACAAAGGCAGCAAGATCTTCGGCGGTGACTAGCTGCAAATGTAAGTGGGCGGCAGGTTAAATAGACCTTTGCAATACATGACGATATGATAGAGAGGTAGGTTCTTACAGAGCCCGTTTGATTGATTATCTCTCGAACTTCTGGTGTGTCTAGCGATAAGGTGTGCAAGTAGAATGTAGGCGGACCCGAACCAGAAGCCCTCGGCGCGCACACCCTCGGTCCAGTAGTCGTGGCTGCGACGAGGTAGAGCAATCCCAGAAATATCCAACACCCGGTATGTCTGCAGTTGGCGCACATTTTCTCCTTCCCTTCTCTCCACACACCCCGTCCTATGTATATATATACTCCTCTTCACTCGAGGCGGTTAATCACCGGAAGTTAGGATTATAGCCCGTCTAGGTCGTGGATGAGAGTAAGTGAGTGTGTGTGTGTGTGGGGAGCCAATGCCTCTTTCAATGCCTCAGTGTATTTTTATACCTTTGACTGTGTGCGCGCATGTCTGTGTACCTACCCTGGTGCGCAATGGAAGTCAATAGAGGGCAATTGTGAACGCGTCATCTGCGTACATGTTGTGCGTGTGTGTCAGCGCGCATAAGCGTGGATACATGCGTGCAGATATTTGACAAGGTGTCAAACTGAACCGTTTGACCTCTCCCTCAGCCTGCCGCCACATTATCTCATAAGTCTCAAGTTTGCCCATTACAATGTTGGAAATTCAAACAAAGTAGATTTTTATCGATATCGGGGGGAAGGAATGAAAAATGCGGCAGATGAGACGGCTGTAATATCCATCTTTCTCAGATGAAACAGTAATCTATTGATTATCACCATGGTCATTTTGAGGTCGAAATTGGCTTGGTTAAACAAAGAAGAGTATCAGGCTTGAGGATACCTATTATTAAATTACACAATTTTTCAGATCTATAATAATGAAATGTAGCCAAATTCACGACAGAGAGAGCCGTTAAAATTCAAGTGTTGTTCTCCAAATTAGTGCATTCTTAGATGCCGAAAAATTTCCTGCCATGTAGAGTCATATGCCACTACCACCGATAACCCTTAATGCTCACATCAGGAACTCTGGTGCGTTCAATTTTTACTGGTAAATAGATCCGCAACATTACGGCGGCCCTATTTTATTCTCCGCTCCCATCGCAATTTAATATTGTAGTTGCAAATATTACGAAGTAAACAGGTGGTCTACCTACTTGCCAAGTCACTCAAAACGTTACTTATACCCAGTCGGAAATGTAGTTGTCTTTGTAACGACACAAAAACGGCTCTAAGATGGAGGTTAGGACTAATCTTGATGTAATGCATGGGAGCATCAACAAAACCTTGAAAATTGTGCATTTTGCGAATCAGCTCCATGGGGATTATGTGTAAATCACTCCGAGTAGAGCTTAATAAAGGTAGTGGCATTCGTCCATGTGCCAGGTCTTTTGAATGTCTGTATTTGGGAGTGGAGATAATGAAGTGACGACGACTCCCATCTGCCGACATGACCGAAGTCATCGCGTACCCACGAATTGCCAACAAATTCGGTTTGCTCTCGCCTTGACGATCATGACATATCGCATCTGATGCAGTAAGATGCGATTTCAACGGGTGAAGGCGAACTGTCTCCTTCACGGCATGTGCTCACCACTGACAATATTGATTGAACCACACAGCTGAAGGCTGATTGGTGCTGTGCCGAGAGCACATACACACAGGTGAAGTCATTCAAATTTCGAAGTACGCCTATACACTTTCGTACCGCTTTACGTTTATCACAATTTCTCTACCTCAAGGTTGTCAGATTGCCGATAACCCTTCTCGAAGTAGTCGGTAATTTTTGGGAACCACCAACAAGAAACTCTTTGAACACTTGGTAGCGAATTAATTAAGACAATCCACGAAATCATTACAAATGGTTTTATAATATACCCCTTTGGTGATTCAAGAGGAAAATGTTAAATAACTGGTGACCTCTCAAGTTGTTTGAATTAATCAACTCTCTTGGTGACGACTTTGGTAAACCTGGCGCACCTCCTTCATGTGGGCACTCTTGACACGCTTCGACACGGGATTTAGGTGTGAGATGTTGAGCGGGAGGGTGACAAGAGTGATGTTAGACGGTCCTGTTCCCCGTACGCATCCCCATCAGACAAATCTCTCTCAGACTGTCTACTTCTCCATCCATCCATTCAATTATCTACCGATGGACCACCTAATTCCTTTCCTTGTTTTCTTATCTACATCACTGGCTGTCTCTTTGTTTGCCTCTATCTCGATTTCTCCACTGCAAATTATTCTGATTGGTGGATGTGATTTAATTCAGGCACATTTTGAATTCAAACGAGGCGTATGTGTGTGTGTGTGTCTGCAAGTCTGTGGCAGCCTGGATAATAGGCTGTCAGGCTCATCTAGACTGTTCATATGACTTGTTAAAACATGTTTGTGTGTGCGCGCCTGCACAACGAAGTAGTTGGCTTAATTACGTCAAAGAGGGTGCAGACGAAGTATTCAAATTAATTCAAACGATGGATTTGATAAAGCAAAGGGTGATAATGAAGTTCTTGGAGCAGGGTGTACAATCTTGTGGAGGAGGGTAGAGCATGACGCTGCGATTTACACACATTTACCCTTCCGAAGCCCTTGAGGATATATTTTTGGGCACCCGATTTCATACAAAGTAAAGGAGGAATCGAAGCCATCTAAGGTGCAAGGTGGGGGAGTTATTTTGGAGGGAAACAGTGGCTGATCGCTCACATGTCACGACATAATGGCAAATGCCAAATGATGTAGGCGTGGAGATGACCCTGGCATCCACCCTGCGGTCAACAGCCTTAGTGTTCCAACGACATTTCCTTCGCCACGCCCCCCTGCGGTCTCCGGCTTCGGCGGAATTGAAATGTGTCTTTCACATGGCATCTCACCCTCCCTCTGATCAAAAATTAATCTGCGCACGAATCTTGCAGCCCACCGCCGCAGTTCAAGATTTTTGTGCCTCTGTTTACCACCAAATTCAAATGGTTAAATGAAAAGCCGTTAAGTTAAATAAAGCTCTGATGCTAGGGCGAAGCATGTTTGAGAAGACGATGACGCAACATTTGTTAAATCCTCACTTGGGTGTAATTTTTTGTGTTGAAACGACCACGGTTTAAGCTTAGAAGCTATTCGTGCACTTCTACGGGGGGCGTTTTCTTTCCCAAATTTATTTCTAAGGTCAAGGCCATCGTGTCAACTGGGATGTCGGGTCATCATAATATCGTGATGAAAAAGTGGTGAGGAACTCTTTGTTTCCCCCTTCGAGAGAAGTGTTTACGAGGAGGGGCAATACCCGGTAGCCTCGCATGACCGTTAATAAATGAGTAGATGAGTTAGCGATACTACTGCCGGCTTTATAAGTAGCTTGTGGTTCACTGAAGGCGAATGGTGTGTGTTTAGGTATGCCTTTCGATCTCAGATCTCTTTTCGCCATGATTAATTTGGTGGGTGCATCACAAGATTACTTTAGGTATAATAAGCAAAAGAAAGTATGGTGCTCAGATAACAAATCAGAACCTTCATATCAAGGAAATGGCGCAAATAAAAATGTTTGGTGCTGGAAACTTACCAGTAGAGGTCTATTAGTGTATTGCATCAAATGTAAATGTCAAATTTTTTCATAAATGACGGAATGATTAATATGATTTGCTAACGCACTGTTAGTTTCAAAAGTCTGATTGCTACTTAAATGCGCATCAGTAGTTGAAACTGTCGCCTCGTGGAAAAGTGGCTGGAGTGTGCTTGTAGCAGTTTGCAACCGACTGGTGAAGAAAACATCGAAATAACCGACAACTAACCGCTCTCCCGTTAGTTTACTCCTTCTTTGAACCGCTCCTTTACGGGGAAGTAATCAGCGGCCCTTCATATCGCTTATCGCTTGCCTCAAGAAGAGTAAATTTACGTTGCATAACTCAGCATCCAATCTGCGAAGATTGGAGGTTTGGCTGTTGACTGCCGAGAGGAGGCAGAGGTTTGTGTAATCCCATTCTCCCAGCACTTCTCGAATGTTTATCAAACTTCCATGGCATTTGAAGATAAAGCTATGCGAGAAGAAAAAAGGTTGGGAAATAGAAGTAAGGTGAAGAGGTAGGTGCCAAAGCATTTGTTGGCATTTTCCAACAGGTTCAACTTCCTTCAAGCATAAGAGATTAATAAGAATAGTGCGTTATGTGGACGAATATGTCCATACCTCCGGCACCGAGTTAACTCACTTCCATGTCTTCGTCACCATTTCTTGGCTAACTCGCTAGCACTCAGACAAGCAAAAGTCGTTCTAAGAGGTTGAAGTTTCCGGTATTCTCATCTACGAGATCGATCCGCGTCCGTAATGGCGGGGGGAATGGCAGGACAAACACGAATCAGCGGAGACATAAGAAATTTGACGAGGAAGCTGTTTTGCAGTTGTCAAAATCCGATGTCAGGCGTATATGACTTGTAACATTATTTCTAATTGTGATTAAACACTAGGGTTTCTGTGTCGTACGCACTAATTTACAGACGTCAAGACGCACAAATATTGCTTTTAATAGGCACGGAAAAAGCTGATGTCGTCGCGATATTCCATGACGTGGCGGATGCCAATTTGAACAAAATCAAAAGTCCTCAGGGATGATGACAGTTTTTTCGGGTTGCCTTTGCGCACCTTAATCAGCAGTTCTTAAAACTACATTCTCTGAACGACTAGGGTTAAAACTGATAAATGCCCTTCGCCAGTGGTGCCGATCACTACTAATAGGTTCTAATGGCTAGTTAATGGTTTAGGTGTGGACTGGTGGCGGTGGGGAGCCGTGTAATGTAATCGCCACATTATCGCAAGATTGGTAGTGTTTTCCATTTATTTTATATTATTTCGGTATGATTATAGTAGACGCAACGTAGGTGAACCCAATTCAAACAAATAATCGTTACAGGAAAAAAGGGGGAACATGATGCCCAGTCTCAGGTGGTCTTAGTAAATATTTAATAATACAGCAAAAACAAAGTCTACTTATGTACTTAAAGTACAACCGTTGTTATCGATTCCGGTAGGAAGTAAAATGAATTGTCAAACATCAAAGGTTGATACCAAACTGGCTTGCATAAATTCGTGACACATGTTGTCCTCTAAGCTTTTTAAAAAGGGGGTTTCACATTCCCATTCTGCTGTTAGTCTTTCCACCAAAGCTTCAGCAAACATTTGAAAGACTTTCTCATACTTGTAATGAGATTCCTTAATGACGTTTTGTAGTCTAGCGATTTCTGAATCTCGGGAAGCAATAGTCGCTTTCGACTCTTCTAATGTAGCAGTTAACTTATCCTCTAGGTCATTCCTCTCTGCCTGTCAGACTGGAATTTGCAGCTGTAAGTTCATTTATACGATCGGTTAACTTCTCAACTGTGTGTTCGTGCTGCCAGGTGGTGAATGCCGAAACCTCTTCCACGGTTAATTTAAAATCGTTTAATTCCGCTTCAGCGATTGACTTGAGTTTTTCGGCTTCTTGAAGGTGAGCCTTCGTTTTTGAAAGATCGGCTTTTTGAAAATACAGACGCGCTTCAAGGGCTCTAGATCGCGCAGCTTCACGTTCCACTGGATCTATTATTTTTGCGTTCTTTTTCTTTCGTGAAACTGATGACTTCGACTTCTTCTTACTCTTATTTCGATTTTTTGAACCCTTGCCAATTTTATTAGACTTCTTCAATTTTGATGGCATAATTAAACTGTAAAAGGAAAGGCATCAGCGCTACATAAGCAAAAAGTAATTTTTGTAATTTACAATGATGAAAATCCAATTGAAACATATGAAAGGCAGTTATCGTATGATTAATTTTCAAAAATAGGTCTCCTTGTACTAATACAAAAAGAAGCGTTGCTCAAGGAACCTGGTTAAGACACGAAACTATATGCAATTCAATAAGCGAAGTAATATAATTTGGGGATAAACGGGTGTAACGATTATGCATTTTGCAAGAGAAAGCAATTCTATCCCCGGTTAGAATTAAATATCATGCAACCATCATTAAACCAAAGCCCTCTTGAACGCCATTCCAACTATTAATATAAATAACGTAAAAAAACTGAAACCAAAACCGCGCTCACAAATGTGAACGTATAAGTTAACAAAGAATAGAGGTTATAAACAAGTTTAAAGGACAATGCCAACTATTCACATAACAACATGGACTATGAGGTTTAAATGCATTTTCTAAAGAGGTATTTAAAATAGCTACTGAATTAACAAACTATATAAAGGGGCACAAGTATTGTACAGTGTCTTAACGGAAGCAAATCAAAAAAGTGTCCTCCATACTTCTTAGCCGGTACATAAATAAAACAATCTACAATAAGTTTATCCGTTTTTGCATAAACTTGTGATAATAAGTTTCTAGAAAATGTTCCCACTGTCATGACAGATGATATAGAAAATTAATAGCAGACATGTGGCCGTGTTTATCAACAAGCTTCCGACGTACACGATATTGATCGGCATTTGCCTTTAGTTTGTTTATTTTCTTCGTAGCACGTCATTTACTGAAGGTTAAATAAATAGCGCCTTACTAGGATCCTCGTGTTACCTATCATGACCATATGTCGAAACCTGCTTTATTTTGCATTTGTAAACATAGGTACGCGGCTAGTTTTGCCAAATGTTCGTGTTTTATTGCTTTGACAACCATTTCATATCATTCATTGTTTTATCTAAACAATCTCTTTGTAACTGCATTTTTATTCTTATTCTTTCATATGGCGCGTAATGCTAGAATATAGCTAAGTTGTCATCTTATCAAGCCCTCCCTGTTTTTCTGTTGCGCATTGGAGGTATTTTTTTCTGCATATCCCTTGCGCAAACTAGTTTTATCACGTCCTTTCGATTTGACTTCGCTTTTGACACCATAACTTGCCTTTTTCCCCATTGTTTGTGGTGCACACACTTTGCATCTTTTTAAGTAAGTTGTTTTTCCTTGATTGAAAGATTTCATTGTTTATATTACGGTCCTTAACATTCCACCTCTCATTTCTGAAATTCATGTCTTGCCACTTGCGGCTGAAATGAATCATTTTTCTGTTCGTTGACATTTGATTGACTTATTTTATCTCTCTTTTTTCATATCAGTTATCTATTCAGTGTTCTCGAGATCCGAAATCAACTTAACATTAGATGCCGTTGATTCACCCGTCCTCCTTGGCCAGTTTGTTACTCTGCGCTGTACAATAAGCTCCCGGTTTGTTCATGAAACCAACCTATCCGTCCTCTTCCGCCGAAAAGATGCCATGATGGCTGAAAATTGCAAGTCCTATTTTGATGATATGTACGAAGTTACATGTGAACCGGAGGGTCGAAATACTACGAGCTCCACCCGTACCTATCTTTTCCATATCAAGTCAGTTAGTTGGATGGATCGAGGAAAGTGGATGTGTCTCCTCTCCGGCTCCAGTGCAGAGATATATCTTGAGGTTAATGGTAGGTGCACGTTTGCTACCTCTTCCCTTTTTATTTTCGTCTTTATGTGCCGCTACCAGATTCTGGTTTTTCATAATGGCTAAATGCCAAATGAATTTTTTTAACCATCCTGTTGGGTACAACGATTCTCAACCACATTTGGAGATAAATTTGCGCCAAGATCACATAGGTGGCCTTTGTTATTTCCCTAAACTCTAGTTTCTTTTCTCTATCACCAACTCAATGCGAAACTTTGTTTTGCCGCAAGTTCAGACAATTATTTTTGGTGTTTTGAGTCTAATCATTGATGTCTGATCACTACAATATCTCCTTCCTTTAAATAGCGCGGACAGAAGAATGGTAGAGGCAGTACCATACATACACATCTACATATGTGAGTGTTCGCGTGTGTGACACTAGTCATCAGGAAGGTAGACAGACAGGCGGGCAGGCAGGCAAGGCAGGTGGAAGGCCGTTGAGTTGCCCATGCCCAAGTGTACACGTACACGCGTAGAGCCGCCTGTGCGTCCCACTGCCTTGCATAAGTTTCGTAACTTGCGTGCTCTCCAAAAGCCATTGCGTGCTTCTCTGTTTGGATGAAAGGACTTCGTGGTGGGGTCACAACGACTTCTACTTCTGCCTGGACATGTTAGCCATGACACTGGCTCTTCCAATCTCTTCCTGTCCCCATTCTCTATCTCTTCACCTCTAGCACGGCATTCCATTCGGTCTTATTACCAAATAATTATTTTATTTAAATTCAGCCTATTGTGAACTGTTTATAATTTAATTTTTACATTAATTAAAGTCTTTTAAACACTATGCCTAAGTTAACCCCAGACCTGTTAAACCAGTTCCCCCAAAAGTGGCGCCAATCGAGGTGTCGCGTATCACCCTCCCCACAGCAGGCGCGCTCTCCTCCGCCCATGGCTCGGGGTCTCTCGCTCTTGGTGACAGCAGTTACACTGATCCCACCTCCCATTCGACACACATTTACGGCCTCGGAACACGCACCAACCCTTACGATCTGCGCTCCGGTGTCGAGCTTCATCTCATCTGTCACACTGAATGCGGATATCCCAAGGCGATCCCCGAGTGGACTGTGAACAATATGGTGAGAGACCGTCTATACACCTGCTCACATCTCACCAGCTTCACAATTGGCTGGTTGTCACTTAAGTGTCGTATTTTGGCTCTAATCCACCTAATATCGCATTAAGGCTGTCGTAAAGAAGAGGGAAAGACACTGATTACACCGCGAGAGCCTAAGTTACACGCCAGTTTTAGTTCTTGTCTACGATGGCGAGTCGCTCGCAAGCCATTCATATGCCATCATTGAGTAGGGGAGTTCATAATTTTCCAAGGTTATTTCGTACATACTTCACAACTTTCCTACACTCTTAAATAATACCCAAACAGGAGTAGAGTAGGAAGGAAAAGGAGTGGTAAGTTTTAGGCTGACAAAGACACAACTGCTCAGACGTCCTTTCGTATTTCCGATCTATGGACAAGTGATGTGTTGAAGATGGCTTGAGCGTAACCAAACCACATGGTGATTGCTTTGTCGCTTTGTTACGGGCCACAGTTGGCGCGACTAGGCAAGGACTTAAACATGGTTGGTTAGTTGGGCGGGTTAATGCGACCACGCGAGTGAAAAACAGTCACACAGAACGTGCTGAATGGTGGACGAGGCGGTGGTAAGGTTCAAAGTCCACAAGCTATGAGTACGGCATGCTGCCTTTCGTCTTACTACCCTACTGCCGGAAATATTCATGTACTTCATGCATAACTCCATATAATAAGGCGAGCCGCATAATCAAACAGAGATAATGATATGCGGAGCACAAATTTGTGTTAATATACATTTGCAATTTCACCTTCTTTAGGTGAATACCAAGAGTGTGAAATTAATGAATAAATAATTTGACATACATTTACAATCGTAAAGACTAGTGAGACTAACTGACAAATCAGTGAAAAGCAAATTTTAAGACGGCGTTTTTCATAGACAGAAATCCAACCACGCAAACTCGAGACCAAACGGAATGTGCTCACACAGGCCTGTGAAGGCAAGCCGGAAACCCTTCATATGACAAAATCGACGCTGACTTTGAAATTACACTGCGAGACCTTCCGTCTGACGGGAATCAACAAACTGCGATGCGCACTGGCTGGGTCAACAGAGGCTGCGGCGTCCAAACACATCTACATCTTGTGTCCCGGTCAGTTGTGTGGGATTGAATTGGCATTGTGGTGTTGTATGGGCGTGCATGGTGTGCACATTTGTTCGGTGGCTTCATTTGCAACTGGGCAAATTGTGGCGCCTCACTAATGTGGAAGCAGGTGGTTGCCAGGCTGCATTCATCCAAGGGAAAAGCTGAGAGATTTGTTGGCCTTTTCCTACCATCACCGCATGCATTTGTATCGCACGCTTGTAAGGTGATCAAAGTGCTGATAACCATGACTAGGAATTGATGCATAAATTAGTGTATTTAAGGATATGACCGAACGACCGGTTGACTGATTAAGAAACTAGCCTCGTATACTCTTCTCTAGGTGGTGAAATTGAGATGACCTTGACTGGAGGCGAGATGATTGGAATAGGGGTGGCATCAATCGCCCTCTTCTCTCTCTTTATCACCGGTTGTGTTCTGCTTCGAGCTCGGTCGAGAGAAAGTGGCCTCATTGCAGCCAGTCATAGTCGTGCAGAAGCCCTTTAATTATTCACCTCGCCTTCCCTATCTTTTATTACCTACGGCATCTCACCTCACCTGGCCTTGCCAATGACTAACATTCCTCTCATCTGCATTTCATGTGTACATGATCACGTTACTCAAATCTAGTCAGTAGCATGTTTGTCTTGTTGTCGTTTTGTTGGGTTTTGGGCTGAAACATTAGCCGATTTGTAGTTGGGTTTCAATAGTTGCTATCAAAATCAATAAGAACAGAGTAGAAAGCAACCTTGATGCCGGACAATGAGCGCGAAATGCATTGGGAGCAGACAGGTGACCCAATCACTGGCGTTTCGCCTCCAGACTTTCGCCAGATTTCACCCTCGCCTCAGTCCGATCGGTCATTCACTCGCCTTCTCTTTCTCGCATACATTAAGTACCGAGCTAGGTTTCCGTTTGTGTCTGATGTCCGATATATGCGACCGGTAGTGCAACAGGTCTCTACTCTTAGCGCGCCGAGGGCACAGGTCATCTGATATTGTAAGCCAAGTGGCTACCTTGCTGTGAGGTCAACGGCTCAAGAAGGAATTTTCATGGACATCGTGAGAGAAGGATTGTCTATGCGCTCGTCAACTCCTTTTTTTATAATTCGAGAAAGAGAATAGGGATGACTCCGCAATATTCAGAGTGAGGTTCAAATTAACTGCGGATAAAAACACCTACTCAAATCTAATTAGTAGGATAAAAAGAGGCGTTCACCCGACTGTCAAGGATGTTTAAGAAATTGATAGAAGCGGAAGGAAAGTGTTCCGTTAGGAAGCTAAATTTAACTTTGCTACTACTTATATCCATTTGAGCAGTACTGCTGTCAGCGTCTCAATGAAGCTGTGAGAGTAGAGAAATCAGTGTTCTTCACTCTCACTCATACACTCAATTAACTAGCCGTTTATCCAAACGTCAAACATGCTAATCATTGGTCGCCACAGACGCCACATATGTGTCTCACTGCAGAATCTCAAGTCGGCCTCATTTTGAAAGAAGATTGGGGCCTCAAGTAAAAAATTTTTCTCAAATATCGCATTATGCGCTTCCATTTGTTGACAACTTGCAAATTTACTGTTTTTCAGCCTTTTAAAACTAGACTCTCTACACTTATTTTTGTAAGCAGACTCACTCACTTAGGCGAAACAATCACAATCTTTTGCTCTATACGTGTTTATGAACTTGCATGCGTTTATGTTAAGGCTTTCCCCGAGAAGCCGTTACACTAGTGTCACGTAAACATGGTTTTGTGTGTGTTGGGAGGAATGACATCCAAGGTTTCATGTTGCGTGGCCCTCGCCCCCTTCCGCTCCTCCCTTCGGGAGGCACACAACCGTCTTTAATCAGCGACTTCATCTAATTATTACATGCTAACACCGGCTAATCCTACAATCCTGCGTCCCCACTCGAGTGATGGGATTTTCTACACTGCCTCGTCACCTCGAACTTTATTCTAACCCCAACTCCATCTGAGTACAGCCAAGAGCAGAGAAACAATGAGTCCAAAGAGCGGTTTTAGGCGTTGTTGTGAATCATAACCATTCATTATTGTCTTCAGCATTGGCCGCACCACCAGACTGTTGGGTGTGTTGGAAACGAAGGGTTTGGGAACATCGATGGATGGACTGCCAGCGCACCGGCCTTCGCTCCTGCTTATCACATCGTCCACACTCAACCACTCGTTAGTCAGCCTCCCCGTTACACCCCAAAGGCATTTAATCTCCCCCACAAGGGTGGGATTTTGCTTCTTCAGCCATACAAACGTCTCATACTCGTCACATCCACAATGTTGTAAGACTAGTCGCAATGACTGAAACAACTCGGGCCGCTGTAAAGCCCTGAAGGGGTTATCCACCATAGTCACCACTCCATTTCCCCCAGTTGAATAGTTCATGCTCGCTTCGCCTACATGAAGCTTTCGAAGATGAGCAAATCTCCGCATCGCCTCACCGTCCAGTTGGAGAAGTGGAAAATGATCGACTACCAAATCACTCGTGTTCAGTGTCACATTGGGGAGGAGGTAGCTGAGTCTTGTTGTCCCTAGCGATGTAGCTATAATATGTACAGACTGTTTCTTTGGGGAAGCGTCTTTGTGGGCGGCGTGACAGGTGGTGCATCGCCAGACCGAGGGGCAGGACAACAACCCTCTGGCCACATTTATCAGTGCAACCTGGCGCAACTCCGCTTCGCCCAGATCCACGCATGGCAACTTCATTGTGTTATTATAAACTACCTGAGTAAATACCAACTCCCGCAGAGAGGGCAGATTTACTGAGGGAAATTTTGTCGTGTCCTCCTCTATTACATCTGTATTCCTGACGACAAAGATTCGGCGCAGTAAAGGAAGACTTGAGAGGCTTGAGACTGGAAATCCCCACCCATTCTCATAGTAGTCAAGAAATTTTACTCTTGGTGCTATGAGTACCAGATCGCCTTTCTGTTCACTGCCGTTCGTTATTTGGGAAACCGGTTGGGCACAGCGAAAGGTGAGTTCTTCTACTTGGGGCAGTGCGATAGTTCCCTGGAATAAGAAGCAGCAGATCTCTGAGACCACCATTTTTGTTAACGTGGGAAAAACCAGGTATGATTCATTTCTTCTCTTGAATTTATCGTGGATGGGATCGATCATATAGATGGTACTGAACTCAAGTGGACTAATTGAGGTAGTCTGGGAAGTTCGGTGAAAGGGCAGATCAATCCTGTGTAGTAGAACCTTCGCAAATTGGGTAACGCTTCCACTGCCTCCAATGCTATCTCTGTGTCGCAATGTATAGCGAATTGGTGGACAATGAGATCTTCCACTTTGCTCGGCGTCACTACTTGCGGCAGAAGATCCAATATATCCTTCAGACAGCGTACATTACAGATGACAACCTTTTGATCTTCACTTTGACAAAAGCCTTTCTTTTGAGTTGGGACCAGAACTGACCATACTTTGGGGGAGAAGGATAAGGAAACGATGAAAAAAAATGATAGGACCTGTAGGCCTCGATTAGCATGCATTGCTCTGCAATTGTAGAAAAGTGAGATTTGATTTAAATACCCCGCTCTTTGGATAGAGCTGAAATGGCGAAAAAGGTTAGTCAATTTCCCCCTCGCTGATTGGTCGAAGTCAATCAGCCAATCAGATCCCTCCACATTGTGTCCTTACGTGAGATCAATTTCGTCGGGGTGAGGAAATGCGGATCAGAGGCGTTTGGCGTGTAAACACAACTATTCCCTCGGCTCAGTAGTATGACATCTCAACATAACACCTATAACTGGGTTTTTTACTGATACCTAAATGACCTAAAAAGGAAAGATGTTTGTCCCATCATTTGTCGTGGTCTCCATGCAAATACGAATACAACGATTGCTGCCAACCGCATAACTACAATGGGAATTAATTTCCGTTACTCCGACTGGCTGGTAATTAGTCAACCTACTTTCTATAAAACTTGGCAGAGTTGACAGCTGGGTTATCCTGTCTGTCGCAGCCACCACACCAGTGTCCAAGTTGAAAGGTTCGAAATGGTCCACACATCGCCTCGGATATAGTGTAGTGGGGTGAGGATTTTCGCAATGGGAGTGTTAGAATTGGTCCACATTCCCTTTTGCGCGCTATTCCAGACAATATATCATGAGCGGCGAATAGCGCCCGGGGACGCTTTCTATAATTAAAGCCCTATTATTAACTGCAGAAATTTGGATAACTTCTACCTGGTGCGACCTTCCAAAGTAAGAATCAAGGCGAGCTAAGAGAGGTTAAATTGCCTCTAAATTTTCAAGCGTTTCGGCTACAGACTATTCTGTTGTCTGAAGGTGTCGGAGACAAGGAGGGACTCTTCAACCCACTGAATATGTATACTTGGGATGTCACGATTTTGAGCAGTAATTTTCAATGTTTCAGGTGAATGTTAAAGATTCAGTACAAAATTGTGTATTTCTCTCGCATGCACAATTAAATGTCTGTTTGATCACACTCAGTTAAGTCAATAGCATTCAATGTAACGCTGAGTTAGCGAGGCTATAATGGCCTGCGTCATGGTGGCTGGAGGCCAGTTGCAACGAAAGGACTCGGAGGAGAGATCCTGTGCCCATGCTAGCGTCAAAATATCCATTGCTTTATTTGAAGAAGACTTTCATAGACACACTGACAACGTCCCTGTCATTTTGCTGCCGTATGAAGACGATACTATGGCAGTTAACTAAGCCTTGATGAGATCGGAATTTGCGTATGGACCGGTGACATTTAAGCCGAGAACTGATTAAGCGATCCCGTGTGCTTGTGTGGAGGCACACTTAAATACACACGCGGTAGCTTTTCTCAGTTGCTGGGACTTTGGCCACTACACCACAGGTTGCGCACGTTCTGGAGGGAGTTAATCGTGAGTAGGAAAAATCTGACCGCAGAATTAGTGCCTGAGATTGGAAAACAGCCGATATCTCGTCCACATTGAATTACGACCTCCAAAGCGCCTAACCAATCGGAAATGTGGAAGTAAAGCGTCCTTCAAGAGGGTGACAAATGAGACCACAATTGACTCGATACATGGACCCCCTTGCACCAAGGAAATAGTAGATGCATATCCTCAGATCTCCGGCTGAGGCGCCTAGCCGAACATATAAAATTTATTTGATTAAATTAGTCGCGTTTTTGAAGATTCACTCCTACGTGACACCCAAATCAAATATCTCTTGGACGCAACTCTGGCACAAACATTTCACTTTGTAATTAATTTATTATTTTACCAAATTTCTTAATTAACAATCTGAAATGGTGTCACACATAATAGGTTATGATATACAAGAAGGCACTAAAATTTTTTTGACATGCAACGCAAGCGCTTATGCTTACTTCGAAAGAAACTTGATTTAATCAGTTAAGACGCTGTCAAATTTGCAAAAAACTATAATTTTTATATTAGCATCCGACGAGAATATTTGACCCTCATTTAAAAGTCCATAAGCTCCAGAATTTAGGGCGTGCGGTCGAAGTACTTGATATCCTTGCACGTAGAGGAATTATAAAGAGTTAGATGAGAGGATTAGTTTCAGATATCAGCCGCTCCGCATCCTTACTGCAAATTTAAAAACACGCCCGACGCCATCCAATGGTTCAATGGTCAAACTAGTCGGGAAATCAGTTTAGTAAAATCTCTATGGCTTTAAAATTGCGCGAAGCGTTTTGTGAAAAGTTTTTAATGGTTAAGAAATATAGAAGATTGGATGTCCAGGACCCTTATTTTATGGCCTTCATTGTTGAACTACTAACTGACTTACTTGGTTGTCAAAAAAACTTTCTTCCGGTTAAAATAACAGATTTAGGAAGTACTCTAAAGAACAGCATATTTAACGTGCACTTGACCTGGGAGTTGGTTGTATAAAGGTGTTATCATTTATTATTTTCAAGCAGTTAATAGAATGGAAAGGAAGATTACGACAAGCTAGCAGACGTTAAAGCCAAATTAATTTCGATTTTTTTGTTTATATAAGAGGACAATATTTGCATGAAGGGAGTATCTTAGTGGTGCAAATCGTAATACCACTGCCATAGTTTGAGTGCCATCCCTCACACTTATTCTATCCAATGCTGTTCTAGCCAATATACGGCGATAAACTGCTAATATGTTCTCTCTCCTCATTTTTCGGGTGTTTGCCTTTATATTTTTACCGCGCTTTAGCACCTCGAGAATGTAAGAATAATTGCGTCTCACATTTCCTCTGTAATTCGAGATTTGCGTCAGGAATTTGCGCCAATTGCAAAAATCTCCCTCCAACTAAATCTGGCAACCTCAATATCCCTACACCAAAATATCAGTCTACGAGCCGAATCTGGGGAGAGTTTCATTACAATTATCCGAGGCGTAGAACACATGAATTCCTCGGCCTGTTCACAATCTCACGGCTTATAATCACACAGTTGGGAAAATTATTGTCGCCAACAAGTTTATTTCTAATGAAATTTACTATGTTGATCAGTATTTTAGTAGAGGCAGCGTCAGGCTTACTAAGTTTGTAATAGTTTGCACAAATGTAATTTGGGCTAGGGGAACGAAGATGGTGAAATGGATACCATACTTTAGAAAGAGCGGAGGATTGTACTTATCGGGTGTATGATTGAACGGATCAAGTTTTCAGAGGAATAAAACACCTCTATCCCCCAGAATCTTCATTACTCTATTCTAAACGCCCTTTCCAGCAGCGAATACCTTGTCCCTGTCACTTTGTGACAGTTTGCATTACCCCCCCCCCTCCCCTTTTTGGTACAAGTTTTACATTGAATTTGCCATCTTGTATAGGCTTTCTGTGAACATAAAAATGCCTGTACGTTCACGGCATTAGAGATTTTTTCTCGGTTAGGTGACGGTGAGAAATCACTAGTCCCGATGTTAGCAAAATCATGAAGGAGATTGTTGCCAGTTAACGGCACTGAAGCCATAACATAGATGGAATAGACACGGATAAGTAAATTCACGATTGTCAAAGTCATACTCCTACTTCTCTATGGGCGGATCAGTCATTATAAACATAAATCGTCCACTGCCTTCCGTCACAGATATCCACTGATTAGAAGACCTGATTAAGGAGAACAGCAGGGTTAGTAATGGAAGCCAGGATTTTTTTCGGAAGTACATTAAGCCCCGTGTTAAGGCAAAGTTCAGGTCAGAGCCTTTCCCTACCACTTGTTGCCAGATAGATCTTAGTAAAAAAATCTAATTCTTCCCAATGGAGAAAATTCCCCCTATTTACCGACTGCGTTTTTGTAGATAGGGCTGTGCATTTGCACATGAGTCAATTTCATGATACGCTGGTTGTGTGCAGTGACAAGCATGATTGTTTACACATTGTCAACATCTTCGTTTTGATACTTGAGCACAATTTGTAGCTTCAACAAGTATTTTAATAAAATTGCAGCAGAGAGCGAACCCTTGACGCTGTCTCCAAAGCGACGATAAAAGTTATATTAGAGTCATCGGGGTGGTAGAGACAGACTTACATTTTTGAAACCTTTTCGCCATGAGCGACCTAACACTGAATATTAGTACAACTTCATAATAACGATTGCGAAATGTTAGGCAAAGAAAGAAAAATGGTGCTTTATAAATTGGCCATGATTGAAAGAGTCAAAATTTAAGTCCGATGTTGCCTACAATACAAACCGGTTCTTTGCTTTTTGCGTTATCTCCCAGTAATGGGAGCGTTAGTGTCATTCAGCAAACCGTTAAAGTGCAAATCTTTTGCGTACCACTTTGGAGAAACCTTTCGTTTGTAATATACTCTACTTATGATATAATAAGTAGAAAATATAAGGACAATCGCAACAACTCGAAGTGAATAAGTAGATGAGAAAGGCGTTTGTGTCACAACGAAATTCAACGCTCTCCTTTTACTCAACTTCTGTAACATTCCTATGGCTACAGTGGACCATCTGCAAGCGAAGCAAATCTCACAAAATTTTGTTGCAAATAGGTAAAAAAGTATTCTTGGGGGGAGTTTATGACGGTGCCAAGTCACGAACTAAAGAGAGAAGGCGTTATAGACTGCCCTTAGCCCTTATTAACACATATTCATGTATAACTTAAATTTTACCTTATATAACTCTTAATTCTCGAGATGAACCTCGTCACCTACTTAAATCCCCATTTAAGTAGGTGTTTATTCAAAATCCTACTACTCTCCATGTCAAAACTTTTAATTTCAAAGCGATAAATGCCATAATTTTGATCGAGTGGTTTCATTTCCCTCCCTCACTCCCAATACTGCTTAAATTGCCTTATAAATAAGTCGTTGTTCATGGTACCACGAACAGCTTTGTATTCTCCTGACACTTCACATTGAATCAAAACCACTGGGTCGTGAGTGATCGTGCCCCTATGACCCATGATGTTGGCCGTATGGTTGGCTATCCTAGCGATGTCCATACCGCTTCGCCTCGCATGGCAAATCTTATCACATAACTATGATTCACTGCCCTCCATCACCCGCTCTAGTGGGCAATTTAACCAGGTGAGCTGTTAAATTTTAGTAGCCTGGGTTTCCGTCCCGAAGTCGAGGCGGTCTCACGCCTTCAGCCAACTCCCATTGGGGCAAATTAGACATGTCGAAGAGTAGTAACAGCCGGAAATGGCCGTTTTGGTGAACAGTTGTTGTTAGCTCTTCCTAAAAGAACCCCGCACTGTCAGGTCTACTGGATGCAATCGAGGTGACCGGCGAAATCTTCCTGTTCCCTAATTTATGAAAGCGACTCATATGGTGTCAGAAGGCGCACAGGTTATTGCAGATGGGAGGATAGAAAAGGGTGACTATGACGTAAAACAACTTTTTTGGCAACTTTTCATTAGACACCTCCGGTAATTGTGAAGCGAGAGGAGTGGGTGGAGAGTATTTGCATCCCCTAGCCGTTTAAATGCGGTATTAGAGGTAAACGTGGATTAAATGAATCAGCCTGGAAAATGAAGTTGTCTGAACTCCGTACTACCCTCTTGACACTTTTAAGTCTACCCAACAATGCCTCATCTTGATAGTAGTTGTGATAACTTTTACCAGTCTGCCGAAAATGAGGATATCCTTTGGTCATAAATGAATTGCGTAGCCTGGACGAGTCCGCGTACGCGGTCGGGCGCATTTATCACTTTCCCCATGTTTCCGTCTGCAATGGGGTCAGCAGAGAGAGACCGGGGAACTGGCGGTCGGGGGCTCCGACCTAAAGTCGCAGCCTCTTCAGGCCACCTGCATGAACACCTGTGCAGAAGGTTAAGACGGTCTGTTTGACGACATTTCAGTACGGAAAACAGCATTTTAAGGTGGTGAAGCAAATTTTAAGTTATAATATGATTTCTTGTCTTTTTTACGTAAGACTCTGCCTACTCGCAACAACAAGTCATGCTACTGGCTAACAAGCATCAAGAAAACGCTTTCGGGACTATTGCAACGGGGAATCCTAATACCTAACAAGTCGAGGAAACCCTTTCTGGTGGCCAGAACCTAGTAACCCAACTGCCGATTTGGCAGTAAGCTCTAGCGAACATGAGAGGACAATGGAACAGTCCATAACGATTGCTTTTGCCTGCAAGGACGTCTTGATTTATTGTTGGTAAGGCATTTGGAGTTAGGCGCAGGAGCGAAAGGAGAGGTGTGGGATGCGGAGGCTCCAACCTACTAGGTGAACAGCTGACGTAGAGGAGCCGATACTGACGATGATGATGGATTGGGACAGTTGTTCAAACAACCTCCTGGCGCACCTTTTCCCCTGCACTCCATTTGCCTTTCTCGTAAAAAGGTTTCCTGTTGTAGATACTACACATTGACTAATTTGCTTTTTATTTGTAATCAGAGTCTGTTCTGATACGCGAGTGTTAGTTCTTCATGCCTACCTCGGTTAAAACCTGCATAAGTTCTAGTGCAAAGTTTGTGGTGTAGTTTACCATTCGTGCAATAAGAATAACTTTAACCACCGAAAAAAAGTAGAAGAGGAAGGAAGAAGCCCGTCATCCTACTATTCTTCCCTCTTTGCCCCCTTTAAATCCGCCTCTTGAAAGAATGATTCTGTGGTCAACCCAACAACGAAGACTGGTTAAATTAGCTAATAATATGGGGAAAAGGGATTTTTTCACGGTGACTGCGTCTGACCACAGTAACAATGAATTCTGAAACTTGTGAGAACTTTAAGAATTCGGAATTTAGTTTTGATGCAAAATTCGTTTTTAAAGGTCACGCTTCCAACCAATCGCGTCAACTTTCGTCCTATTGGTCCATTCCCTCCGCACCAATGAACATCGTCCTGAACTTACTCATATCAATTTAATACTGTTTTTCTCAGCCCCGAGGTGGACGGCACAGATCGTTTTTTGCTTAATCACACAGTAAGAAGATTCAACTCTTCTCCGATGAAGGATGGTGTATTACATCGCAATTAGAGCATCGAATCACTCATGGCTGAGTGACTTGTAAATTTCAACAAAGACGACGGGATAGCAAAATCTTCATTTTCGTGAGGTGCATTTGCTCAAGATATGTGTTCAACGACATTACCTTTACCGTATATTAGTATTCTCCTTGGGTCCCCTTCAGCTTATAACCGATAGACGATTTTAAATCTTCATCTTCATATATTTCAGTTTTAACAGTTGTTCAAAAAAGTGATAAATTGCGCCTTTTGAGACTTGGAGGGTTGTTCATTCCAAAAAGGAAGAACAAGGCGTCTTATTTAATTAGTGACCGCCGGAACAACACCTCTTCCCTACACCTTGTAGGACTAACATGATTAACCCCTGCGTCTTACAACTTAGGACTTCCTTTGAGGCTTCTTTCCGTTAGCGTCATTGTCAATTAGCATCACATACACCCGTCTTAATGCTTCTGTTACTTACAATATACTCCCTTCTCCTGCCACTTCTTGGCAACTCCAATTTCACTACGAAGAGAGCTGTTTATCGTCCAACCACAGCGGAAAGTCCGATCTCCTTCCCTATCATCGGGACCAAAGGCCTCGCACTTTCACCCGACAGCTGTTTTGCTTGTCATTGGCACTCTGTTGACTAATTCCCACTCCACACCCACTTCCTCAACACTCCGGCGTCTTCTTCACCCCCGGCACCACAAGCATGTCTATTAGAATGTGTAAAAGGAAAGGAAGATGATAAATCGGACGTGCCTAGCTCGTGAAGCCTCAATTTTTTGGGCCATTTCAGTCCAACTCGGAGTTCGACATCGCACAGGTTCGTGGTGGAGGCGAGGACGAATGGAGAAATGCAGCCATCGGATTGCGAAGGATTATTTGGGAAAAGAGAGCATCGGTTCTAAATGCGCTAATCATTGACCATATCATTTCGCTGGTCAGAAACTATTGTTTCAGCTGCTAAAATTCCGATTTTGGGTTGGTAGAATGGCGACTGGAATTGTAACAACAACAACAACACCAATTGTTATTGTCCCAACCGAAGTTAAGATAACGTTGACTCACACTCTAATTTGTCTCTTTCTGGCTTGAAGACAATCCCGAGTCACAAAGGGAGGAGGGGAGGGGGAGCGAGGCGGGGATGATCGGAGGACGGTTCGAGGCCTGCCCTTCCCAGCCGACCTCATCATTGTCAGACAAGCGAATGAGAGGATTGCGAGATGGTGGGGTGGCAGAAGGGGGGGGGCAGTTGAAAATAGGCTGTTGAAAGCCCTCCCAAAAGCCTGCGTTGAACGAACGCGGCTCAAAACCCAAGGTTCGAGATTTCCGTCTATACATCTATTAAGACAATTTGGTGGCCTTCCGGCCACCCGCCCTGGCAGCTGTGGTGGTGGGAAGGGGGACCGGAGTAAGGCAAGGAGGGCGAGGAAGCGGAAGGCGACGTTACTCTATGTTGAACAACATGAAGAGGTTATTTACAATCTCTGGAATGCCGTAGGACACGTGATGAGGCTTCGGAGGAGTGTCCAACACCGTCGAGCTGCTAATTCCAGCATGGGCGAGGACTGTTGGGCGAAGAGATCAAGTTGGGGCAAGAAGTAGTGTGGACAGTGACGATGTTGTAGGCAAGAGATGAGCTGTAACAGAATGCCGTTTATGCGATCAGGGAGAGCGTATTCATTCCACTCATCCTCACGTGGATGTTTTTCACATTCGTGGAGGAGGAGGGTCTTTATCAGGTAATCCTGCAGCATTCGTGTATCATTGAGGACTAACTGACGCTCCAACAGAGTTGTTAGTATCCCCAAACAGAGTTGACGTGAACCCTGACTCAGAAGACGTTCCTCCGCCTCATAAAAATCGAGTTGCCAAGCGTCTCCCTCGGCTGATGCCTGCTGCTGTTTATCGGACCTGGCGAATGCGGATTCCTGACTGACAAGAGTAAAGCCCTCGTGTTTCACCTCAGCGACTTGACGCGGACACGGCCAGGCCAACCATCCAGGCGATGTTGTCGAAGGCCAGTGGTTAGCGGACCGTGGCCACAGACCCTGACAACGAAAAGCGGGAGTAATTTGCAAAGTGTACCGATCACGAACACGTATTTTCACCTCACTGTTTGTACCGCCGACAAGTTGAAGAATAGCACGATAGGCAGACTTCTCCATTGCTTGGGTCACCAGACTATGAAATCGAGCACGGATTTTTCGAGCTGAGAGGTAACCAGAGGCCGTTATAAACTCCACCCAAAGTGACATACTGCGTTTTCGTCCGTCGGAGAGTTTGAGCACTGCACCTCCGGGCACGCTACCATCGTCGACGAAATTGAAGACTCCCATTTGATTGAGGAAGAGAATAACTTCAAATTCGGTGGAGGAGTTTACGCGCAGACCCTCGTAGAGATCCATATCAAGACCGTATTTTTGTGCCAAATTGTTGCAAACGCTGCTGTTCCCGCCATTGTCAAGCGAAGTTTTCAGGGTGTTGATAAACCGAGGCTCTTGAAGTTCTACTTCACGAAGAATGTCTTGGGCTATCTGAATAACCTCGTGAAGATTTCGCGCTATACTATTTCGGCGGGCTTCGACCTGAGTGTGAATGAAAGACTTCATCGACTGGTATACCGTGGCCATGTACTTCGGCTGACCTGGAGGCGCTTCCTCATGTTGCCGGTAGTTGGATGAAGCGAGGTCTCCAGGAGCATACGCCGACATCGTGAATCTGTGGCAATGTTCGAATGCGCACCATTTGCACGCATGCTATCAGGGAATTGTGAATGATTCTGATTGGTCGAATCACTCGAATGCGCGATTCATCCCACCTTCTTATTGGTGCGTACCAGCAGTCGCGCGATTACCTTACTTGTTCTTTTAAAGCGAACTTCTGGAAAAAATCATGGTGTATAAGCGATTTTACAATTTAACGAACTACAATCGCAGAGTGCATACAATGGGAGGTAGTCGACATATTGGAAATAATACCAAAGCATTCTCACAATCCCACCGTTTTATATTCCAACACTGTTTACTAAGTGATGTAATGGGAAGGTAGTAAGTTTGCTACAATAAAGTGCTAGCACTTTATATCTCCTCATCAAGAAGGAAACAAATAATGCGTATGTATGAGTTCCGTTTATCTGATATACACCAATTTTAACATAATTACGGCACACGTGCCAAAAAATGCTATGCTTAATAGAAAATACTAATTGTTCAATTTTACAGTGTCGTTCTATTCCTTAATCTATAACGACGAACCAATGGGCGTAATTTGAGCACTTCTCATTTAGTTCCAAGGTTGTTTTGTTTTTAACTAGTTACCTAATCAACTAACCATGGCTACATTTTGTCTGTTGCTCCAACAAAACAAAAGGGAGTGGATTGTATTGATTTCTTATTAAAATTCGTCGAAATGCAGTTGGATTCTCTGTCCCAGCGGAGATTAACTTACTCTCTCGACCGGACACACACACACGCACGCGCACACGTACTCACTCACTCATACGCGAACTTGCGCCCACCTTGGTGGGCACACGGTGAGGTGGGTGGGGAGGGGGAGAAGGACAGCAAAGTGATTACTACTCGCGATAACGTCTGACTGTCCTGCTGATGGGATTGGGAGTTGAAGTGGAATGGAGTGGGTAGGAGGAGGAGGGGGGGCGGGGAGAGACAGGGAACAGAGGGAGGAACGAGAGGAGGCAGTCGGGTTCTCGTTAACGCAACTGACTCAGTCGAAAGGACGGAGCTAATGGTGTTAGCGGCAGCAACGGCATCAACCGAAGCGATGTTAATGACGGTAGTGGTATAGGTTGGGCTGGTGGTGGAGATGGTTGGGAAAGCAATTGGTTGAGAGTAAGTGGTAAGAAGTTGGGTGAAAGTTAATTAATCATGGATTGACTAAGAACGGCCCGAAGTTCGAACAGGGTATAACATTGGTGAAATGGAGGAAAATTTGAGACCTAAAAGATTTAAATAATTCAATTAATTGGGACAGCGCTTCCCCGCGTATCCTTTAGAAGAAAAATGAATATGCAACCAACGTAGTTATGTCTAAACAGAGGAATTACGAGAAGAGTAATAACAACATAACTGTACTAAAAACTCCAGCCTGAAAAGTGGTCGAATGGTAAGTGGACAATGTCAAATCAGATCATGTAGGCTGTCAGAGTAGTTGAAAAGTGCTCGGCGAAACAAACACTCAATAACAATATTTAGAGCAGAGTGACGAGATGATATGATGGCCGGCGGCGAATTATACTAACTACGATAAGTGCACCAAAGAGGGTTATATTTTCAACACTTTGTGAGATTTTATCACGGTTCAAAGTGTCAGGCCCTAAAAAGTGTGAAAAGATAAAGTAATTAGTGGTAGAACAAAGGCCTTTATACGTTCCTGGTTCATAATTTGAAATGTCAGTTATTGTTAAACTAAAATATAAACAAAAAGCATGCAATTAAAAGTCTTTAAATGTAGTTAGTAAGTGTGGAAAATTCAAGTAAGTTATTATTTAAACTCTGTTATTATACGCTCGAAACTAAGTTGGTTTTTTGAAAACCGCTGGCTCTAGTCCCAGCCCGTGTGCAGTTGGAGACCATTTCAACATCATAGATACGGAAGCGCCTTTTTTCATTCATCTCAGCTGACACCTCTTTGAGAATATTTAATTGTAAATTGTAAACAATTGAAACTAATACAGCGCTTCTAGTTAACCTCTCCTTCGGGTATCTGCCTCCTATTTCGCAATAATGATTTTACCTGATTTTATTGGCATCGGCAACGAGGTTTTGATCTGCTTGTTATCATTGGTTGGTATTTTGTTCTGCGTCGGCCTTCGATTGTACACACACGGTATCCATTTGTCTACCGCGATATCACATACACCAACCCAGTCCACGAATTCAAATTCTAATGTGATTGATAACGCCGAACAAGTCGATTCTAGTGAAGGCACCACTTTTTACAACACCGGCGTTTTGGACACGGAATACATGGAGTCGTTGCGCGATGTCAACTATGCATTGGATACTAGTGAGATTTATGTACCAAATTCGGTTCACGTAGTCCATCTTATATTATGCGAACTGTTTTGTTCATTGATTACAGATCCGTTGTAACTCAAACATTTTTGTGGTGTTCTCTTACTTAGATTTGGCGGAAACAGAAGGAAGTCCTAAAATAAAGGCGAGGGAGAATAATGCAAGGGAGTTAAGAGAGGCACGAGCCCAGGGCAACATTGTCCTCCGTCTCCAATACCTCAATGACCGTGTTCGCTACGTCCACGCTCCTCCTGAAATGCCAATTCTTCTTTTCAAACGGTTTGTTTTTATTAACTTTGCTTCGGAAGGGAATATTAAAATATGTTCTTATCACTTTTTTAAAAATACCATTTTTCTCAATCGGTTCAATGAATCATTTTGTGTTAGTGTCTAATCTGTATTATTTTACCGTAAATTACCTACATATCAGCATATCTGTATGTACAGTCATTGAGCATGACAAGGGGAAATTAAGTATTTCATTGTAACAATCATCTTGTTTCTATCATTTTTGATATTACGAGAGTAGTGATAACGGATTGTCGAGCTTCATTTTCCAGCGCACGCTGTGCATCCGAACATAACCCTCTTATTAGTCAAAATTGAATTTTTGAAAGATTCCTTTTTTTTCTTGTCGGCATCACCTTAAGTTACCCTCCACCGATGGCCACTAAAAGATTTTACCAGTCTTCTAATTTTGCTGATAGATGGTATTAATTATAACGATTCTCACACTCCTCGTCAAGAATTTATCTTCACTTTAATTCATTAAAGAAAGAGATCCGATTTTGCGTCATTGTGATGAGAGTACATGTGATATTTAAGAATGTACAACACCTCACATATTGTTTGAATGGCAGCAACTGGGTTGATGTGTCGATTAACGTACTTCAATTACTATCTAGCTGGGGCGTTTTAAGCGGACGGAAAGGCAATAATTTCAATTTATCGCCTGAAAAACTACCACAAGCTACTGATATTGTTTTAACTTGCCTGTCCCTGGTTTTCACTATGAATATGCCTTAAAACTAGCTCAGATAGTGAAAACAATCAACTTTTAGAAAGTTTTTTGCTGATGAACTGGAAAATCAGCACAAGAGCGTGCGCCTCATTTTCCAGGGCCGAGAGTTGAAACCCTCGGCCATCGCTTCTCGCGAGAGCCCCTCACGACGCCGACTTTGTGACTATGGTGTTTCGGACAACTCCACTATACATTGCCTAATCAGTGATATTCCACCACAGTCAGTACCAGCAACATCCGAGTCGGCGGGACACGCCAATTCAACCGGCGCTACAATATTTCGGCCGAGCTTTGCTACTCCTGACGATCTGGATTTCGGGACTTATGTAATGATGCCTCTCTTCGCCTTCCTTCTCGTCTCTGTGTGGCTCTTCCGATTCTCCTATGCGCATTATTTCACCCTTTTCTCAACAGTTGCTCTAGTCTGCCTTTCAGCGCTTTTCGCTGGGGCGGTTTTTACCTCCGCAACCACGAATCGACGGCGTACTATGGAACAGACTTCTGTTGCTGCAGGAGACTCGATGCGGATGCAGTAACTCTTAAAAGACTAGACTCATTTGTCTTGGCACACCAGGGCATCCGTGCTGTATGGGAAGAGGATATAAATAAACAAGATTTATTTCCGATGAGAGCTAAGAGGCTTCTTTTAAAGCAGTTCTATTCAAAGACTTGACTAATTGGTCGCAGACCGACCTGTCGAAGTGCGGCTTAGTGATCTGATTAAAGGGTTATTGTTACAACCGAACTCACTTAATTCCATGACGTATGTCGATAATAATAACAGCTGACCGAGGAACTTGTCCGACTTTTGCAGCGAGCGGAATGTGTGTGTTCACAAGTAAGCCCTTTTTTGTGCACTGATTAAACAAATTTCTGGGTCGCTGTTGCATGAATCATGATGGCCTCTCCTTGACGTGACGTATCTGCTCTGGAGGGGCGTGTAGTTCCCAATCTGATGTTGTTGGGTGCGTAGACTTGTTTTTGGGCGCGTGTGAAATTCGGCTGAATTGTTATTTGCGTTGGTTTGCGCTCATAAGTGTTCGGGTGAAACAGAGAGGAATGAGGGCGCGAGAGTTCCGTACAGCGTGGTGGGAGTCTTGCTCGTCTATACTAACATTTGTCACACGTTAACTATATCTCAAACAGACAGCATTGTACAGTACAGAAGGGATTATAATTCGCAGGCTCTAAGAGAGTTACCTCTAGATGACTAATTTCTATGGCGAGTGAATATGATGGAGTTGACGTCAAAGTGGGGATATATATGTGAGTTTCATGGCCTTTTATTATGTCAGAAAAGGGTAACTTAAAGAAACACGCAAAAAATTAAAAGCGATGGATGTTGTTGGAGACTCTATGATTACATGTGAAATACTCTATTTAAAACTGGAAATCCAACCGACAAAATAAATCATTTGTATAAGTGGTTACGCAAGGGTAATAATTTTCCGGCATTTAAAATTTGCTTTAAAGCTGATGCTGATATCAATGCATTTAAAATTATTCGTTCTGTAATGCTCAAATTCCATAGGTTTAGAAGTGATCGCCTCCGTTAAGGCGGGTTGTTTAGCCTTTGGGCTAAACGGGTCCACGACGCATTGCCTGGTGGGTTACACTAGTTTCGGCTTTAACAAGATGTTAGGATGTGTGTGCGCTACTTACGGTAGGGGTCTAGTACTTACAGACGCGGAATTACTTTTATGTCGCCCTTTTGTTTATCGTATAAGCTATCTATCGCTCTAATAAGTACGCGATATTTTGGTTGTCTCTTATTTTCCGTCTACATTCAGACTCCGTCTTTCTACATGGCTGACTCGACGGCAGCCAAGCTATTAATGGAACGAAAACGCCTGCCCATTTGGCCCCATCGAGCTGAATTGGTCAAAATTGTGAAAAATTACCCAAATTGCGTTATTGTTAGTTCAACGGGTACTGGTAAAACCACTCAGCTCCCTCAGTTCCTTTTTGAAGCGGGTTTGGCAAAATCAGGAGTAATATGTATTACACAGGTTTGTCGCTTCTTATCCGCTGCTTATTTCATTTCTTTCATCGACTCCATTTAACCCATATGCCTTACCCAACTGAATTCTACCAGTCTCGTAGTGGGTTTAAGTCTTAATATGTTATTGTTGCCTCTGAAGACGTAGGTAACAAATTGTCTCGAGTATTATCGGCGTTCGTAGCTCTTCTCATTGGGTAGTTCTTGTTTGTTTTTATCTGACACCTTTTTACCACTTGACTTATTCCATCATCAATACTAACCTCCTAAATTTCTATCTCCTATGTGATGCTTTATCAGACCCCATTTTTTCCCCATAGCCCCGGCGAATAGCGGCGATTTCGGTTGCGCATCGTGTAGCAGAAGAGTTGGGCCGTGGTGGAGTAGGAGTCGGTCCGGTCGGATACTGTGTGCGTTTCGAGGACGCCAGTGTGGTAGGGCTGACACGTCTGCGCTACATGACTGACGGAATGTTATTGCGCGAGGCTTGTCTTGATTCTGCCCTTACCCGATACACCATCGTTATTGTTGATGAGGCGCATGAGCGTAGTCTCAACACAGAAGTTCTCTTGGGAGTTTTGCTAAATGCCAGCAGATTGAGGGATGAAACTACAAATCCCCTTAAGGTTGGCTCTCTTCTGTTGCCTATCCGTCTCCTTAAAATTTCATAAGCTTAATTTAGCTTAATTGTCTTGCGACATTTTTACTACCCTCTTCAAATTTTCATAGTTGTATTTCCGCCATGGTTAAACCACCATCCAAACCGTTATCTAAAAGCGGTTTTTTGTGAGTATTACTAATACACCTTCGTTATTTTTTGTATTGAGCTGTTGAAACTCGAAATACCCTTCACCGATGCCTTTATTCACGTCACCAAGTTCACCACAATTTGTCTCTAATCATAAACTCAATAGGCCATCGTAAATGAATTTATGTTACCATGGCAAAAGTCGTCATTGTTGCTTTACTATAATTTAGTGTTCAATGTCAGTACTAGTGCTTGAATTATTCAAGACGTGAAGGCGATTGTATTTTCCCTATCTACCTGATCTTCCGGTCAGTTAAGTTAGATAGCCTAGCCTCACGCAAGTCAATTAATCTCTCTGCTTATTTTTACCGGCTTATCTGTTCCTTTATCCTCAGTTTATCGATGCAAACAATTTTCAAATTCTGCTGAATTTTCGTTAGCCCACTTGGTGATTTTCGCCACTGCTTTAAGGAGTCCCGCACATTATTGATTACTTATTTCATTATTCGGCTTTTTTTGAAGATATGAGTAGCAGTGATTTCCATGGCGCTCTGAGTGTCATACTCTTATTAGTCTCAACTTTAGTAAATTACGTGAATTTCGTCATTTTCTAAAGACATGTAAAAAGTCCATCTGTAAACAAGTAAACTTTCCTTGACAGATCATTGTCATGTCTGCCACGATCGACCCCAAGTACTTTGTTGATTTTCTGGGACCCTCACGCACCCGCGTGGTATACATGGAAGGTCGCCAATATCCCATCAAAATCCTCACCGTTAAGCAGCCTTCCATCGACTATGTCTCGGATGCCGCAGCCACATGCATTCAGGTAGGTAGGTAGATGTACACCCAGGCTCTTATTGACTGTTCTTATTAGATGCATGGTCTGCCCACGTGCCCACCCGAGCGAGGATTTCTCGTGTTCCTGACAGGCGAGGAGGAGATTTCTCGCTGTATCAGCCTCATTCGTCGCCTTTACAAGGCACTCCTTGACTCCAAAAAGTCAACCATCAATGCCACCGCAAAAAATGCCCCATTTTTGCCCCCGCGGCTCGTTGTATTTCCCCTCTTTGCGGCTCTGCCTCAGGCCCAACAGCTGAAAGCCCTTACCTACAATGAACCCGTAAGGATGGAAATTATTCTCATCTTTTTTACTACCCCTCCGTTTTCTCCCTTCGCAGGGCACACGAAAGGTGATTGTCAGTACCAACATTGCAGAGACGTCGATCACCATTCCTGGAATTCAATATGTGATTGACTGTGGACGAGCCAAAATTCTGTGAGTTCTCTCCTTTCTACTTAATTACCTTCCGAGTCCATAACTTCAATAACTGAAATAAGGCTCACCTTGACATTATATTTTGATGTTGTATTTTCAAAATGTTCTGTTGAGGCTGGGAGGTTTAAAGCAGGGACATTTCCAATTTGGCAATCACCGGTTAGCCCTGCTCTGACACATGTCTTATTGGAGACAGGTTACAATTAAAAATGACGGAGTAATCGTTACTGTGTATTTTTATCAATTTTATTCGCCAATTCTCAGGGGACAGGTTCATATCTTATTTACATTTCTAGTGTTCTAGACACTCCTCATCTATTACTCGGCATCTAGGATAGGCGTTGTTCTCTTTCCTTGTGTCGTTATTCTATCAATCCCCGTATATTTCCTCATTTCTACATACCTACTATTCTGTCACTAGAGAGTGGGACAGGACAACCGGACTGGAGCGTCTGCGTGTATCGTGGGTGAGCAAATCACAGGCATGGCAGCGTGCTGGTCGAGCAGGTCGGGATGCAGCTGGCGTGTGTCTTCGCCTCTATACCGATGCCGAATATGACAATCTAATGGCCCTTCATCCGCCCTCTCAACTCACTTCCGCTCCGCTATGTGGCGTTCTTCTTAATCTCTTTGCAATGGGTATTATGGTACATTTTGTTTGCTGCCCCATGAAACTGACTTCTTATCCCGGTGCCAAGATTGGATATCTTCGTAATATGGTCTTTTCGACTTTAGAATATGCAATCATTCCCCTGGATAGAATCACCTACAGCCGAGGCCATTGACTCCGGTCTGGAATTGCTTCAACGCCTCGGAGCAATTTCCCTTGGTCCCCGATCCACTGAACCCCTTCCAACCTGTAATGGCTTCATCACCGCGCACAATATTCCTCGACCTGTTAAGGTATGACTTTTACCTTCGCCTCCCAGTTGCTGAGCCTCCCAGTTGCTGAATCTCACATATTTCATCAGATACACTTGGCCTGGTTTCTTCATGACCATTATAGATGACAAAACTCGGTCGTTTGATGAGCGCCTTTCCACTCGCCCCACGTCTAGCTAGGGCCATATGCTCTGCTGCTCATCTCAACTGCCTTGTTGAGGCTGTCACAGTGGTTAGTATGCTATACGTTTCTCCTGTCTTCTACGTCCCACAAGAGAATAGGGAGGAATTCCACGAGGTAAAACTTCTAAGTTATTTTTCCTTTTTGCCCAGTTACTCCCTCCAATGCACGCGGGCTTGTGCCTGTGGCGGGAGGACCTGGGTAGTTATGTGTTCATTTAAACAAATGCCGAGTCTGGGCTTACTCTACCCTAAGTCACCATTAACTACACGACGTCTATTCTAACTTCTCAATTCTAGTTTACTCTGTTTACTAGCTTCAAAGGTTTCATTGATTCACTGAATTATTCATGTTTAGACGATGTCCTTGCTAAGAGACCCACCTCACTTAGTGAAAGTTAGTCAGATTCTTGCACCTACTAGGAGGCTCATCTTACAGCCGTTTGCGTACTACTGCTCACTTGTTGCATGGACGAATGTTCATGCTCTGTATTTAAATTGCACAATTATTTCTACCCATATTCATTGTTGATTGTGGTTTCTGGAGAGGTGAGAGGCCGACGTGTCAAATTTGTAAAAGAAATAGTGACGGTACGGTTTTGGATGTTGTATCGGGATCCGAGAGCTGTGTATTTTTGAGTGGCTATTTAATATCTATCTGAATTGCCATATTTCCTCCTTATTAGATTGCCACAAGATTTCGTCATCCCGAGGGAGATCTGGCCGGACTAGTTTTAGTCTACAGAGCCTACATAAGGGCGGCGTTAGATTCGAATACCGCTGAACATAGGACCGCGGAATCCTCCTCCACGAAGTCCGCCCGACGGATCCGATGGTGTCGTGACAACTTCCTTAACCATGCACGTATGCGCACCGCAATGAAAGTTCGCTCTCAGCTTCGCGAACTGGTAAAGTCGTCGGGCCTTGGCGACCTTTACTCATGCGGTGTCGAAGACTTCTCCCCTCTCAACAAAGCCTTCTTCGAAGTTGCCTTTCGTGACCAGGTGAGCAAACGTATACTTGCCTGGGGCAGAAATGGCATAAAAAGCATTTCTACCCCTTCACTCGAGACATAGTGTCAGAGACTTTCTTCCCCTTTCGCGTCCCCTTAATTTGTTATGCACAGAATGACCTATTCTGTCACGAATTTCCACTTTGCGGTCCTACCTCAACCTGGAGCACCTGAGAATGGAGGCAGTACCGGTGGGGGACGAATGTGAAAGCTCAGAAACTGTATCGAGTCGCCCCTCGAATGGAAATGTTTGCTACCACGATCTAAACCTCGAGTATTGCGTTTTGATGCGATCTCGCAATTTCTTTTAGACGGTCTTGTATTAATTTTCACCCTGTCGTCACCATTAACTATCAAGATGAGGGCATTTGCGTTGTAGTAGAGTCATTGAGTGGCCTCCCTCTCGCCCTCTTCTATCCTGAAATGCATATCTTCCCACACGGGACAGTCTTCTCTCTTCGGGGAGAATAATTGATCGTTTTAATTTACTCCCCCTTATGAAATCCAGGGAAATTTTGTTATCAAATTTAGGAAACCGACCACAAACATCGGCTTGTTGAAGGAAGTTGAGAATGTGATGGTAAATTCTTGAATGTAACACCTCATCTAGTGTTAATTTTATGTAAAACTCAATTATCGGTATAAAGGCACCATAAGTCATTGAAACATTTTGATTCGCGAGACGCTTTCATCACGAGAACATTCATTCCTCCTTCATGCCTATGATTGTTTTTGTCGATTATCTTATCTGATCCGTCTAGCTGAGTACGGGATCAAAATTTTGGTATAGGAGATCTGAGATCTTACTTTTACCGCGCGGGGTTATGTTTTTGTTTTGCTTTTTTAATTTCCATTTTCAGGTCGCAACTCTTGCCTTTAAGTGCACCGACGGCGTAGCCGCAGGTGATAGTACAAGAGAGGAGTTCCCCTACTACAAGCGGCTAGGGGACACCAGTCCTTCATCCCCTCTTTTTTGCATTCACCCCGATTCAGGTCTTTACGTCTCAGCAGTTGTGGCGCGGTGTCCACCACCAGCTGTACTCTTCCTCGAAGCTGTAGACGCCAGTTCTGAGAGTTTTGGTAACACCCACCAGCGTATCATGATGCGACACGTTTGCGCTCTTCCCTCGTCTTGGTTAATAATTGAGTCAAGTCAGGAAGGCGGTGAGAAGGAGAGGGATGCGGAGAAAACTCGAGAGCAGGTGGGTCTACCGTCTTCAAAGCAAGCACAAAGCTGGGATGCCCGTCGGAGCACTGTATTTAGTATTTCAGATGACGCGAAGCTAAGGGGGCAGATGAGGTGCCGGTCTCAGAAGAGGAAGAGGAGGAGGAGGAGAGCGAGAGTAAAACGAAAACTGTTGGATGGTGACTGTGGTGGTGGGAAATAAGAAGAATTACATTAACCTTCCTGTAACGATATGCAGTAACATTTTGCGTGCCTTTGTGCTAAGACTATACACCAGATGTATGTATATTTTTAAATGTTTTTTTACCATCTTTTGAAATTATATCCGCTTTTGGTCGTTTTGAAATAAATAAGACACTCGTGTAAACCTGTGTGGTGTAATGAGGCTAGCTTCAAATATTTGTTGCTATGCTAATATACCAACTTCAGGGAACATTCAGCGCTTTTCCATGCTTTTTAATAATGCGGGGGGTGTAAGAAGATTATACTTAGTGTTAAAAATTTTTGGATCACGAATGGTGGTGTGTTTATTTTTACTCATGTTTATCTTTGATTCGGCGCAAGGCCGGACATGTTTTCACCTGCTTGCAAGCCGAACGATGATACTTAGAATTCGTGGCAAATCAACAAATTTTGTGTAGCAAGGGGCAATAGTCCTATCATGTAATAATTCTTCGACGTATTGAGAGGATGTGATAGAAAGTGGGTTGGATTAGCGGTAACCGAGGCTGGGAAGATATGGGTGTCAAAATGACATTGTCAGGTTTGGATCCAGGAATAAACTTTACTGCGAAAGGCCAACATATCAATTGTTCGTTCAATCGAGTGACATGACTTCCCGACTGAATGGGAATGTCGGGCCTGAGGCTGAACAATTTTCTGGGATGTTAAAAAAAGGATGTGGCAAATCAACTTTTCTGGAGTCAAAATGCCACACATATATTTAATTGCGTAAAATAAGATTAATAGTTTCGGCGATAATCACGGCAGGATGGAACCGGGTTGGTAATTATGGTTTTTATACCACATTTGAAAGTTGCGCCGAGGTATCATGAAATATTTTATTCGTTTTAGCATATCGACGACAAAAATTATATATTTGACCGGGGTTTTTAACCTTCCAGAATTTGCCTTGTGGCTGCTGATGGGCGAACGAGGGGATTGGGTGGACGGTGTTATTTGTCAATTCAGGAAATACGTAGTCGACATCGACAATATCTGGTCAGAAATTGGATATTCGACGAGGAAGCGTGCGGATTTGAATTGCTCTTTGCTGGATAATACCATCAAAATTCTACGTGACGTCCTCGCATCTGCGGAAAGTGAAAGGGATGAAATAAGGCGTAAAGTGGATCAAATGAAGGTAAACGTGAGCATTGTTCCCTAATTTTAGGTTGAAATCGTTGCAATCGAAAACGAACTCTGTATTCCTCACCGACATATGCCTCCTCTGGAAACATTACTAGGGACTTTAAGCGATTTAACCAGTTACCATGCCGATCTCGATAAAAAAATATGTGAAATGACCGCAGATTTTAAAAGACTAAAGTTATATGAAGAAAATTTATGTAACTGCTTAAATATTTCTGCACTGGATGGGTTTCCCCTCATTCCATCACATGATGATAAATTAAGACTACAACACCACGTCAACGAGCTCGAGGATATTAAGGTTTGCATTTTATTATTTTATTTACAGATATAGAGAGATCGTGAAAGTCGGTTGATGAAAATGAAGGACCGTATCTCTTCTTGTATCGATTATTTGAAATCTGACTGCAGCATTACGCTGCCGGAACCTTTTCAGAGTCTCGTAGATATGGGATCAGAGTTAAAAAACCTGTCTGAGGCTTTTTTAACGAAAGTAGACGAGTTCCAGGATAGATATATGGATTTGTTTCATAAATTTAAGTCGGAGGAAGAGGATCTACTCGAATCCGTTGAGTCCCTTCGTAAACGGCTGGATCTCACCCCTTTCATCTTAACAAGAGAACAGTCAATATGTCCTTCGATGCGTATAAAATACGTAAGTCTCGTTTGTTGATTATCATTTCCCGTCCAAATGAAAAGAAGTTGCCCTGTATCAACATTCTTTGCTTTGGTCCTGAGAATTTATTCAAAATTGTTATATCCTGGTTACTAGCACTTTTTTATTCTAGCTTTCTGATGAGTTATCTCGTCTCAAAGAATTAAGATTGATCAATCTGCGTCGTCTGATGGAAGCTTGTGTACTTGAACTTGAAGGTGTTTGGACAGAATGTTTTGTCAATACGGAATACCGTCAATCGTTCCGCGACTCGACGTCATTAGAGTGCACAGAAGCGAACCTTTCGCGGCTGGAAAACGAGGTTCATAAGTGGAAACACTTCAAGTCCTCCCATCAGGACTTCTATGACGCTTTGACTGTTTGGTTAGACACGCTGAACCAGATCAAAACTATTGAAGTTAGTCCCATTGTGTGCCATATCTCTTTTAAGTTCGTAATTGAAGATAACATTTTTGTTATCATAGTTGAGGCGACAAGACCCGACTGTGTTGAAAAATCGAGGTGGAATCCTTTTGAAACTGGATAAAGAGGACCGGAAATTGAGGACTCGAGATTTGCCCAATCAAACTGTGCATTTGGAGTCAATAATCGGTCAGGAATCCGGCGGCGAAGATGCCGAATTATTTGCATTAGTTTGTTTCGAGGGGCAGTCGCTGGTGGGGCAAAAGGAAAATACCCTCGCGTCCATTATTGGCAGGAGGTAATCTGGTAGACTTGTACTAACTCGTCTGTTTGTAGTCTTGAGCCTTCCGGTGCGATTATCGGTTCAGCGTCGAAGCAACAGACATCAAAGGATGGCTTCATTTATGCGGTAAATAAGCGTCCGGCAGCCTCGAAGAAGGCGTCACCGCCATCTTCAGCGTCGACACGGCCCCAACCCGATACGACGGAGGCAAAAAAGCCACGACTGAACCACGACCACGCGGGCACTAACAAGGTTAGTCGAGAACCCCGATAGCTGCAACCTACCATCGGCATATCACCGCCCTTATGCCTTTTAGCGGTAGCACAGGGGTGACCCCGGCCGCCCTCAAAACCTTCCCCTCGCCAAGCAAGCCTCCCGAATATTCCCAGTTCAGACAACCGTATTCTTAATAAATTTACATCGTCCATGAACTCCTCATCGACAGCACTACTCTCACGTAGTTACACAATGAACATCCGTGGGACAAATGGGAATCTAAACGCTACACTAGACGCCTCCAGCAAGCTGTTTTCTACAAATATTCACCAATGCTTTTACCACCACGCCTGATGTTTGTGTACCGAAAGGAGAAGGCGATCAAAGCCATTTCTGTATGAATCCGAAAAAAGGCCATCAAATTATAATTAAACGAGTAGGGACCGAGTTTGGAGGCAGGGCGGTCGCCATCATTGTTCTGAACTCCCTAGTGACGTTTAACATCCTGCCACCCATCATCTGAAAAGCAAAAATAAAAACCTCTCAGGATTGCAGACGATGGGTGCACGACACTAGTGTCAAAGCGTACCATCCGGCACTTGTTGTTGTTGTTGTGGCTTTGGAATTTCTGGACGAGGGCTGAAATAAGAAGGGTGATTTGGTCAGGAATGTTTCAAATAGTATGGAAACGGTGTGGATGACCTTACTCAGGAGGAACAGCAGAGGATTTGCGAGTCCATGCATTCCTTTGTGGTGGGGGGGCAGATCCCTGATTGTGGACTTCGCCACGGCTAAAAGGTGAAAGGCGAAATTCTTGGAAAAAGATATCTGCTAAAATCACCGTCACAGATAAGGATGATTGTCACTCACGCTCGGAAATCTCGAGGATCCTGAACGCGTCCATAACTGCGGAAAATGTACATACATTATCAAACGATTACGGGCACAATAGGAGAAATTCGGTAGAATTGTAGCGTACTTAGACGAAGGAACCTGAGAAAAATATGGGCGAGACTGATCTAATGAAGATGTGAAAGGAGTTGGATGCGATTTCTGCGCAGAACGCCAGACAACTGGGCCTCCGATAGACGAAGGCGGCTGGGGAGTTTCTGAGTCTATAAGCAAGTCGACCAGTATAAATGACCCCTTACAATAAAATATCAAAGGGTACAAACAGTTACCATTTACGATAACCGATCCTCTCTTCCAAGAGGGCCTATGGGGCGTCGGGCGAGGATGATTGTACTTTTCTTGATCCAATCTCTCCATTTCTCCTACAATGGTGCCAGTGATTCGGTCTGGAAAAAGTAGTCAACAGCTAAGCAGTCAGCAGCATAGAACTTACGTCGTCGCTCCTCTGCCGCGGCTGCTGCGGCCTCTTCACGTTGAAGACGCTCAGCGGCTTCGCGTTCAGCCTCACGTATCTTTGCTTCTGCTTGCGCCCTTTCCTCCATTTCGCGACGCTCCTTTTCTTCCCGAATGCGTGCAGCCTCCTCTTCGGCAGCCTTTCGCTCCGCTAGTCGCTCCTCCCGCACTCGAGTCCTCAAAGCCTCCCATTCCGCGAACTTCTTTTTGTAAATACTTTGCTCCAACGATTTTAGCGACTTCATCAACTCCTAAACGCAGAATCGTGAATTGGTAACGGTACACACCCTTCCGTTCACTGCTAATTGACACTCACCGTGATATCACCTTGCATCCTGCTAAGACGAGCTTGGGTCTTAAGTTTCTCCTCATGCTCACGTTTTGAAGCTTCTTCGGACTCCTCTTGTGCTTTCTGGAAAAACTCGAAACGCCGCTTAGCTTCATCAACAGCAGCTTCTCTCAGAAGAGGAATCTCCTGCAATCTACACGCACGCACAAAGTAATCCAGTTTGCGAGCACGAGCAACTACACGGTCGAGGAATTCTGTACGCCGCCTATACATGTCTCCGTGTAGTTTTTCCACCAATGATTCTAAACTACACTGTTCTAAATCTGCCTCAGTAATCTCAGGTACAACAGCTGTGGACAGACTGCTGGCAGCAGCAGAATTGATGTATGTTCGTAGTCGTTCACGGTCGAATTTAAGCTTACGTCTCTGCATTTGCTCTTCAAGATGCCGTTTTATGCGCTCCTCAGCCTCCACTTTTAGAGTTGCTTCTTCCTCCTCACGTTTCGCTTTCTTTTCCATGTCCAGGCGTTCTTCCTCCGCTTCAATTATCTGGACGAGAATTTAAGACACGATGAGAGCACAAGGACCCACTTTTCCTAGTGATTAACAGAAAATGTTACCTTGGCCCGCTTTTCGCGCATCATCTCAAGTTGTTCCTTCCTTTCTTCGATGTGTTTGTGCCGTGACAGGAGTTCATGACGGTGTTGCTCTGCTGTCACTATGAACTCGTGAACGAGGGCATCACGAGCCTGGCTACCTGATTCATTTACATTGAGGAGCTCTGCAACCTGATGCAGAGATTGCGCGAACAAGGTTAACTGACGAGAAACTTGATCACCACCTGTCTAAAAATACAGAGAAATAATGATGAGTAGTCGTAACGTCTCCGCCATTTTAAGCTATCACAACCTTGAACTTGATACATACTTGCCCGGATTGCATATTCTGTGAGTAGTCCCGCTGGCTAATGCCGAGATCAATGTAAACATCGAAAATAATGGCATGGCGACGATGATCAACACGCATTGGCAACTCCAGATTATAAATAAGTTCAATTACGCATCGTTCTAAGGTAAGTGAGTCGTAGAATGGACATAGGCGTACAAGCTCATCAAAACGCAATGTGCGGTAAACTTGCGAAAGTTGGAGTAACGTTTTTGAGACAACCACCTCATGCAACGGTTCAAGATAAGCGCTTAATGCTGAGTTCTCAGCAATACGGCCCAAGGCAGGTTGCACACGTTGTGTTAACTTCAAGGGTTGAAAGTCAATCTCGAGAGCATGATAGAGTGTAACCAGTTCAGGCGGGACAATAGCCTGTACCCTTCCCGTTGACAAGTCCGCAAGCAAAGAAGCTCTTGTTGGGACCGTTGAGAGGCCTAATAAAAATAAATCGACAGATTCAAACTAAAAAGTCAGGCATGGCAGTCTAAGGTGTACCAAAATGGTATTAGGCGTACCCAGGAGGTTTGCGAGAGCCTTTTGTTTAGCTTGATTGTAATCGCCAGAGAATATAGAGAACTGTGCACGCGCATGTGGAAGAGGTACAGAGAGGGCAGCACAGAGGGCCTTAGATCCAAGAGCAGAAAGCTCTTCTACAGAAGGAGCTTTTTTGTGTTCTCGGTAAAGAGTCAGGCGCTTGTAAAGTGCAGCTGCATGAAAGAGATAGTAACCTGAACGCAGAAACAACTCCGCCGTTTTCGAGTAATAATCTGCCATCAGAGCGGGTCGGTCAATTTTTTTAGCCAACAAGACCAGGCTCCAGATATCTTCAACTATCTTGAAGGCTTCCTAACAGGTGCAGAGGGGTAAGGAACACGAATGAGGTATCATAAATCAATCATGCTTAATTTAATAAACGAACCGCATATGAAACTGAGCTTACGTTATACATTTCTAGTTCCATTGAACAATCGAGTTGGCGGAGGCGCGTTTCAAGATGCCAAACCTGGGTTTCCGAATTCGTCAAATTAATTCCATTTAGGGCGGCCGGTTGGGCCTGAATTCGTGTGGTGTGAATACGCACCATATCCCCAAGCTTCTTGAATTCAGATTGTCGACGATACTCCACACAAAAATCAAAAGCTATGAATGTCAACTAAGTTGATCAAACCTCACCATCTCGTGCAATGCGATGGTAGACATGTTCATACTTTATGTTATTGCGAACCAAGTCGAGACAAATACGATATGCTTCCCACAGAAATTTCAACCACGGCATCAGAACGGTGTGCCCTGGGCGCCCCTGAGACGTGTCCACATTTACCGCATTCAGTGAGAGACTAGATAAGTAGAACTACTAATGTCGATATAAAACGTACCTTTCGGGAGTTTCGAGAACATCCAAATCTTCAACGTCTGGCACGATATCTTCTGATTGCTTTCGTGCTTCAGCAGTTTTTTCTTTAATCAAAGAGAAATAATGCTTGAGGACGTCATCCAAAGATTGGGGACATTCTTGAACGGAAATATTCCGGTAATGATGAGCGATTCTCTTGAATTGCTGATTTCGCTTCAACTCAACACAAAGATCAACAAAGAGGAACATAGGGATCTCAAGAGTTTTTTGCCAACTGCGGGCCCGACGACATAGTAGCATTTCAAAGAGAACATCGAGAGCGCTTCCCTTCTTGCCAACATTTATTAAATCTAAAAAAAAACAGAAATCACAAGTGGTTAGTTTAAAACGTGCTTTAGTTTCCGTCAGCAAAAAGATAGCTTTCTCTCTGCGCAGGGGCAGCCTAGAAGCAGACGAGAAGTAAAATGACAACTAAGAATCAATGTACGATCGGCATTTACTTAAAATACTAATGCTATGGAATATTAATGCGAAGCAACTCCTAAAGCCTAGCACGACGAACTTCAAATCTAGAAATTACAAGTCGATGAGTATGGACGAAACCTGTAGTTGCCACTGTCATTTAGTTAACCAATATGCAAAGATTTCTATCGAACGAGTTTAAGTGCTGTTTCCATAAATGCCTGAAAAAGTAGCATACTAAGTAGAGAATCCCATTAAAATTCAGTGTATGCCGTAAGGTACATGCGCTTTTGCAATTATAATGGCCACAAGTGCAACAGAGATACCTAAAGCCTTGGCATGCGCTGTCTCCGGCTTCATAAAATAAGAGGGAGCCATGGACTGGACGAGTTACGCGAAACGTGCCCAGTTGTAGTACACGAATTAAAACAATGTCCTTCACACAAGTAACTGTGGGTAATTATCAGTATCGTCTTGAACATTTCCTTGCACGACCAGTTATACCAAGAGTTGATACACAACATTATCTTTTTCATCTGCTCTGTCGAAACGCGAGACATTTCAAATATTTTTAAACGAAAATGGTTAAAGCCAAAAAGTATGGGAATCAAGTATATAAGAGCTCTCCCCACTGTGTAACATGAGGATTTTAGGTGTTACTTTGTAAGGCCAATTACACATTCGTTTTCCCCATGATATGGATACCTGCGTTAGTTGAATTGACCTATTTCCTGTAACCCCCTCCCCACCCTTAAAGATCAAATTGCCAACAAATTTTATTAAACAGATGTACATTTTGTGTTCCTTTCACGCACTTTTGTCCCAACCTCCACCTGCAATATTTGTGTCTTATATTAAATTTAATCGTTTGTGCTCGTGTTTAGAGTCCATTTTTTGATTATAGGACAGTTTTGCTTCTCCATGCTAAACTTTCTTTTCAAGCTAACTTATAATTAATTGTAGATTTTCCTAATGAGGCCTTACTAAGGTGTTTGTAACTTTGATCAACATCCCTATTTATCGTTACTTAAAACGACATCGATTCCCCTTATAAGTGTCACTCTGAATGGCACCCTATAAAATTTCCACGCGACTGTCATTATAGGCATCTTGTAAGAAACCCATTTATTAATACTCAAGCAGGTTATTTCGAGTTGTATGGCTTTTAGTTGCCCTGTCGCTAGAAGGGATTGGTACCAACTGTGGGTAGTGATATATAATTGGTTTAAAACACAGGATGGATCACACACACTTTCCAGTAATTAACTAAACCATTGGTTCTCTTTTAGAGCCACACCTCGATGATATAAATTATCTCATTCTTACATTTGTACTTTTCACTCATCCTAAAATATGAAGTCTCAGGTACCCAGAGGCTTCGACACGAGGGACTTGGACTAGGTGCTGCCTCAACCAGAATAAGGAAAATCTATACCCAGATCTCTGACTCCAGTCGACCTCCAAGCATCTTTATCGAGTTAGTACTCCGCCCCCTCCCCTTCAATTGCCTCCATTCATAATGCTACAGGTGCAATATACAACATCATAACTACCAAGATGATTGCCTTAATTATGCATGTATGTACCAGTTGTAAATCTACCCCCTTAGGAGTTGCACAACTCTCAATTAATAATCAAGTGATTCTGCACTAAAATTGTTCTGAACCTCATTTTTGGTACAAGTACCTTACTCCATGTACTTTACCCTTGTGTAGAAATGGAGATCTCATTATTTATAGAACTCTCATTAAAGGGGTTTAATGGACCGCCGGAATACCTCTTTTTATAGTCTAGATTATGTCCAATTTATTTTACCACGCTCGATTTTTAATTGCTTTATACTGTTTGACATGTTAAGAAAACCACTGGTTTATTAGAATCTTGAAGTACAGTACACAAGCATTAAAGGAACATGCAGTGACTCCCGCTCTCATCCCATTCTCACGTCAGTAACGTGGGCTTTCCAAACTTTCTTACACGCATCACTTATAGTATTTCTTCCATAATGAAAGTACAGACCGAATAAAGTGACTACGAGGAGAAGACAGTAGAATTTCTCATTGGCGAAAAACATCGGGTCATCATTAACGTTTTAACTGCGTAAGTATAATCCAACTTCTTGCCAAAGATGTTAATAAAATCATTAATAACCTGTAGATGTTGCCTGAAAAAAAGAGGAATTAAGTACTTCTTGTTTGCGCGACAAAATTTGCGGTTGAACCCTGTCGGCAAACAGTGAATCGGCAAGTTGGGGTTAACGGTGAAGTTCATATTTTTTTGGAGATATGTGGGTTACCAGCAAAAAGATGCACTAAGCAAGGAAAGAGAGAATAGAAGTGGCAAGATATTTCGCGGCAAGAATTTTTTCGAGTCAATTGCTTTGATTAGGTAAGATTAATCTGACAGGCATTGATCCTCTAAGCCATGATGACAATTGTTATGATCATGTCAAAACGCAAATCATTTCGTCTATAAATCATTTGTCATTCATATAATTCGCAATTCGCTTCAGTGGTACTCGTTAAGGAGCCGAAACGGATAGAGGAATGAGTCTTTGTAATTAACATTTCCCCACATTTAGACAATTTACGGGCGCTTTACGATTGTCGAAATGCTTGGCTGTGCTATAGGGAGCATCAGAACTACACAATTGTGGGACATAGGCAGAAGAAAAGGGCTCAACTGCCATTGCCTTGGGAAAGAAAATTCCAGTAACAGTAACTGAAACATGCGCAGCTTTAAATTGTGCAAATATACCCACTTTTATAATGTGTAAGAAGGGAGGGAGAATGGGCTTTGGGTCCAGAGATTCCTGAAACGAGAAGCCATATCATTCTGGGTTACAAGCCATATGGTAAACTCTGTCGCATTTCAAACTCCTGTCCATCTGTTTGTCACAATAATCGTATCATATACAGTCTAAATGGCTTACTTTCTATCGGAATGTCATCTAAGAGGTCTAAGAAATGTACGGCTGTCCTCTCTCGTCGAAGAAACCCTCTAGTTTACTATTTGTCCGACCTATCGTAGTTGCAATCAAAATGCCACACATATGTAAGATACAAAGTAAGTAATGCAAAAACTGGTTATTAACACTAGCATGCCAACCGGTTAAGCCGTCGGAAGACATTAAGGGGATCTGCGAAATACATAATTGCCTGCTCGTCTCAATAATTGGAGGGAGGCGAACAGGGGAGTTAGAACGGGGAATGGGGAGTGAAAGCCCTGAAGGGGGCAAAACGACGAGTAATGAGATTGGTCCATTTAATGTGACCAATTAGAATTAAGTTGTTCTATCAGCGTTCCTATTCACAAATAAAATAACCGCCCCGTTTTCACAATGCCTATCAATAAAGGTTTGATTGCCCTTTATATCGATATGTTCTTCTCACTTATCTTTTATCTAATTTTATCCCATCCTCTGTTATTTGCCTTCTTTTAAATTTTTATGAAATACAGATGCAGGCCTTTTGGCACACCCTACATTACCATTCTTGGTCATCTGTCTTGGCCCCTCCGCGATGATGGTTGTTAAGTTGATCGATTCGTAGAGACCAGTGTTTAAGGGAAACAATAATTAACAAATAAATGTAATGATTATGGCGGTAAATCTTGCCAACTGGTCAAACTTAGTATGTAGTATAAGGCGAAAATTTTGATCCGATGTGTATACGACCCACTTAACGCCACAAAATAGTATACACATATTATCTAAAATATGGGAGAAATAGGAACGACCTGGAAGAAATGGACGCTTTAATCTATTCGGCACCCACAAGACCAGGTTTGACTAAGCTTTGACGGGAATAAAATTCCCAAATAATCTGCATTTTCTAATTCAGTTTCCTTTCAGCTCCTTTTAACCAATAGCCCCAGTGAGAAAAAATCCTCTATTTTTCTTGAAGAAATTAATTTCTTTAGCCATCAACAATGGAGCTGGTTAAGAGGAACTTTGTTTAATTACTATGCCACAATAACTTACAGTTTTTCTTGTACATTTTTTAGTCACATGGCATTTATTTTTAGTCAACACCGTCATTAAAAACAGTTGCTTAAAGCTGTTTAGCAGCAAGACCGTAGGGTCTCCTTGAAACATCTTGCCTCTTTCTGATACCGGCGGTTATGCTCCGCTTTCACCTGCTCTCGATATGTCACGTTTAACGAAACTCAAACTTGTATATTTCATCAAGTCTCTAGAATGTTAGACAATGAAGAAATTTTTTTTCTCACATTGGGAGGTGGGCTGTAGGCCCTGCCCATTAAGGCATTAAAGCAACCATACATGTGTTCCGGTGTTCACGTCCGCGACAACAGCTGCTTCGGTGCTTTGGCAATTTTGCCTCAATTTTCCCTAAAGGACAAACAGAATTGACATAAATTAGCGGTAGTTTCCTTTTAACCACTTTTTGTACAACGCAAGTGAGGTCGAATGCCTGACACGTTAAAAGTCGAAAAAGCCATGACTTGTCTGATTAGCTTTTGCAGACTCCCATTGCCGTCTCGTGTTCTGTTGCCCGTTTTTAAGTCATAATCTCATGCAAAAGGGATCGTCTTTTGTCATAAAATTTCATCTCGCAGCTTCCAACAACTTTGATGTTTGGTTTAGAAGAGAACGCACTGCCTTGACTCGTAACTTTGATGCTGCAAATACGTACTTGGATAGCAGACTAAGGGAGACCTCAACGTAATAGAGAAGAAAAACGTTAAAGGCACAAAAAGCCCCTTTACAACGTGCATAGCATTGCGGATGATTTAAGATATGGATGTAATTGAAATTTTACTGCGGGTAAAACGACCCGTGAATGGGGTTAATATTAATGTCACTGTTATTGGTTTCATCTTAAGGTTTTCATAAATTTCGGAAGTTACATAAAGAAGGGTTAAACACTGCTTCGATGTCATCAACCTTGCGGTGGCCTTTTTTACATATTCACAGGCAGGCAGACAGAAAAAAGAAGACCTACACATTCGTAAACCCCTTTGAAAAGTGTGCTTGGTTTGTTTATATCACGAAGTGATTATCATAGGGGGAGAGAGAACAACCTAACATGTTTGACTTAGATTTGCAGCCTGCAAAGTTGAGATCGGCTATGCAAAAACAAAGCAAATTCGCTGTTTTCTGCGATCTCACGTCAATTCGGGGTGTGCAGCGGATTAAACGCGCGCAAACGCCTTTTATCCGGATTGTCTGGTCCCTCTTCGTGGTATTAATGACAGCGGCTCTGATAATCACAATCGGCTTTCTCGCACGAGACTTCCTCTCCTTCAGCACCTCCTGGCACTCACGGACTTTGATCGGTGACAAGACTGATTTCCCGGCTATCACAATCTGTGCGCATAATCCATTTTCCCTAGAAGCTAATCGCATTTGGGCTGAAGCCGCCATCCTCACACCCAGTCAATTTAATCGTCAACTTAGCGCCATCATTCTCGCCTTCATTGAAAATGGCAATCCTGAGTACGTGAGTCTCCTCTTACAAGACTCCACTGACACCTATTTTGCCAATCTGCGACCGGAGGAGTCTAAACGCCTGGGACATCAGGCCAACATGTTTCCCCATTGTATGGTCACTGCGGACGGAGTTAATATAGTCGCGGAGAATTGTAAAATTGAAGGTGATACGGGCTTCACGAAAAGACGCTTCTCCCATCCAAAGTACTTTAATTGTTGGACAATAGAGACTGCGGCAAATCAGTCAACGAAGGATACTGTACGACTAACACTACTTCTCAGTTTAATACCCTCGAAGGAGATAGATGAAAGTAGGAAGAATTTCGTGATGGACACATTTTCCCGCGGTGAAGGCGTGAAACTTGTGGTGCATCAAAGTGGCACCTATCCGGAGATTGATAAACACGGGATTAACATGCAACCGGGTAGGATGAATGAACTCTCCTTCCACACCGAGAGGTGGGTTCGTCTACGCACCCCGACAGCGCCCTGTCTGGACGATCCACCGCCGATTACGGACATGGGACGAGAGTACTCCTACCGTATGCCCCAGTGTCTGGACAGTTTCCTGCAGAACATCTCCATCAACCAATGCGGCTGTCTCAACTCCGAGTGGCCCCGGTCCATAGACCCCCAACTCGTGAATACCAAAATCCCCTATTGTTCAGCCCTGCCACGGGATGCCCACGACCACAGTGTTCTCGAGGCGATTGTCAAACGCCTCAACTGCACCACCAATCTCCTACACAACCTAAAGTATGTCAAAGAATCGGCCATCCGAGATCGTATTTGCATTCCACGCTGCTCCTTCTACACCTACCCCATCAGTGCCAGTATTGCGTCGTGGGAGCCCATACCCGAGAAGTTGCACCATTTTACGGATAAATTTAAACGCGTTGAACGCCTCCTCAACAACTACGATGACCCGCTGGAGCGCAAACGACTTGTTCAATATCTCAAAAATGTCATCAACTTGGACTTCAACCATACCACCAAGTACGCTTCCACATCCAATGTGAGTGTGAAGGACTTCGAGAATCAAGCGTCCTACACGTACATCAGCCTGGTGCGCACCTCCTACGACACCACGTACAAGGAGGAGCGTCTCATCTTCGACTTCTACATCCTCATCTCTCGGGTCGGCGGTCTCTGTTCCATCTTCATCGGTCTCACCGCGGCCATAATTGCCGAGGTGATTGAATTCCTCTACGTGGTCTTTTGGTTGGAGAGGCGGGAGAAGCCGGAGAAGCCGGAGAAGCCAGAGAAGCTGGAGGAGAATTTGCAGTCGTTGGTGACGACGGAGGCGGCCTTACATGTGGAGAGGAATGCGTCAAGCGGTAATATGCAGAGTGAACATAAACACCACAGACAATACGTTCTGTAATGGTCATACACATTTGTATTTTAAAGTCGTCTTCCTTTAAAATTCCTCCACAAGTGGTCGTGGCCTTCGTCCCAAGCCTCCCCCGACGCGGTCAGCACCACCACCGCCACTGCCACCGAAGGTGTCAACATCACCACCAACACCGGGGAGGGTTGGTGTTAGCAAACGAACTGTTTTATCCACGCCTTGGACATGCTCTCCTCTGACACCGGTGGTGAGGTGGAGACTGGCAGTACGTCTGGACACAATGTTGCCACTTCTCTACGTCCGTGCGCCATCTTTCACAACGTTAGTTTATCCGAAAGGAGGGATTGAAGAGAAGGAGGGGAAGAGAGGTGAAGAAGGTCAAGAGGGGGGAGGTGGGGATGGAGGCTTGGAGACGTAGTTTCGAAAAAGTGGGTGGGAAGACGAGTTGTCCTCGAGAGAAGAGAGAAGTGAGGAGAGAGAAGAGAGAAGAGATGGCGACACCGAAGGGGATTACCTCAGGGACGGCGTTTGGCCTGTGCTCGTCTCATCATTCAGCGCACAGATGAATTAGAAGGTCGAGGGTGTTGATATATCAAAATGAGGGAAGGTGGGTTGAGAAGTCGGCTATTGAAGTGGAACTCGCATGTGAGTGGGTGTGAAGGCCTCCAGCTCCATTCGAAGATGGGAATGAGGCGCGATGAGAGTGAGGGACTCGGAGAGCCAGTCGGGCTGAGTCGCATTGGCTGAGAAGAATGAGGCAGGAAGAGGGAATGTCGCGTAGTAAGGAAGGGGGAGGAGGATGCCAGAATGAGGAGGATTTTCTCACAACAAACCATCCCAACCACCAACTGACTAAGAGGGAGGAGGCTCAGGGGAGCCCCAGTCCATGAGTCCACTGCTGCTGGTGTCTCAGAATGCCTCCACTGCCCCAAATGGGAGGCGGATCGAGGCGAGCACGTGTGAGTCGCCGACGGTCTGCCCATTCATCGGTCAACAGCAACAATGCGACATGTTGGGAGGTGCCTTTGATCAAGTTAGAGGCGGTGTCGCGTTCTCACGACACGGGGCACTTCCATAACCTGGAGGCTGAGTGCCAACGAGGGGAGGGTGGAGTCTAGCCTCCCCAGGCCCGTTCCCTCCCCCTCCTCCCCCGGTGGAATGGGAATTCTAGTGTGGCACAGTGTGGACCACAGCAAGGCATGTGGCCAGTCGAGTGGCTCTGTGTGTTGCCTTTGCGGGGAGGGGAGAGGGCAGAGGAGAGAGGAGAGGGGAGAGAGAGGGGAGAGGGGAGAGGGGAGATGGAGCAAGACAGACATGCAGACAGCGAGAGTGGGAGAGAGTTGGAGTGTCAGAGAGATCGAATGGAGGCCTAGGAGAAGTGCGGCCTCGCGTTGTGTCATGGACACCGACTTCTCTCGAATTGGGCTGCGCCACGCGACTTCACCGCCTGCACTCACGCGCACTCCGCCGACATTGGCCGGTGTGTTCGTGGAGGGCAGGAGTTACAAGGCAAGAAGGTGGTGCACAACCTTGAATGAAGAACATTTCATGCAGTGCAATCGTCGAACACTACCCAGAGCCGCGATGGTGCAAGTTAACTGAAAGGATGAAGCTGTCCACTAGTCAGCGGTCCTCGCCTCACCACACACCTTCAGTCCATGTGCCACACTTCTTCTTCTTCTTCTTCTTCTCCTCCTCCTCCTCCTCCTCCTCCTCGTCGTCTCGTCGTCGTCGTCGTCGTCGTCGTCGTCGTCGTCGTCGTCGTCGTCCGTGCTCCTCGTTGTTGTCGCCGTCGTCCTAATCAAATCGCAAACACCTCCCCTCCTCAACCATCCCAAATTACCCAAATACCTAATCTCTCCAACTATCTACCCACTTTTCAGACCTCCCCTCCCCTCCCCTCCTTCCTCCTTCCTTCCTTCCTTCATGCCCTCTTTCCTGCCCCCCTTCGTGCCTTTCCTTGCTCCACGCTCTCGTCCAACTTGCTCGCACTTTCCGATGCTCGTCTCTCCTCTCTCGTCTCTTGCCCTTCTCGCGTACATTCGTGGTCTCGACAATGCCTCCGTTTCAGCCATCCTCTCCTTCCTTGGAACCACATCAAGTGTCACTAAACTTGCACTCATCCAACTCCAAATCCCGATTGCAGTCCCTTTGTGGGGATGGTGGATGGGAGTTTGGCATTCAGGTGGCGTCAGCTCAGCTTCCGAGTCCACACTGTCTCGACACACTGCATGCAGTGCCAACCTGCCCAACTCATCCACACTGAGCGTCTCTCTCCACCTCTTCCCCACCATCAATGAGGCTGCCTCTTGGTTGTCACGACTTCTCCATCTCAACTTTGCCCCTCGCCGCCCTCTTCCCCTCCCGCGCCACTCACTCCCCGTCCCCGAAGGCTCTTTTTCTCTATCTCAGCCCAACCACACTCTCCACTCAGGTGAATCAAACAGTCCGCACTCGTTAAAGCCCTCTTTAAACACCTCCGACGCTACTTCGCCCCATTCCCAACAAAAGCTGCCTCGAATGTGTGTATCGTCAACCAACTTGACGAGGAGGAAACACTGCCTTTCCAGTCTAATGAATGAGTTGAATATTCCGTAGAGTTCTGGTCTTCTTCTTCCAACCATAACTTGAGGACGTGCCCGTGGAACATTCCCTTTAGGCTTTCACTCTCCCCCTCTATCGATATCCTCCAAACCTCTGTGAAATTCCTCACACCATCATCCACACACCTCACAAGTTTGGCATCCATCGCTAATTCAGACTCATTTTACTATTTATTGGCGCAAGTGGATGCGTTGCTGTTCTATCATTGAAATCAGAAACCCCTGCTGCTCGTCTTCGTCCCCTCTCAACCTCCCCACCGTCTCATCGGCCTCACACCTCTCATATATTTCATTTTTAATTACGGCCAATTCGAACAAAGCCAACGTGCCTAACGCTGTGATCACTCTACCAAACCCATAATTATTTATTCACATTCGCCTCCAAATAAACAGGTAGTCGTTGTTTCGCAACGTGAACTTTTTCAATTTAGTAGTCGACATGGAAAGGGTATGCCGCTGTCACAGTGTTACATGCCTTTCGCCAAATGTGCTTGTTCTTTTAGTTGACCATTTTTCGCCCACTTCCCAACCCTTTCACCCACCCAGCCGCCTCCCGCCCGTCCCCGCTCCGAGCTCCCATCGTTGCCTCGCCGTGTCACCAGTGTCATAGCCCCCTCGCATGGCAGTGGCGGACTGAGCTTGCAATGAAGGCAGTCTGAGACACACCTACACGTTCGTACGTCCCGACGGCGACACGACTACTCGGACACTCGGTGGGGGCAGTGAGACTTGAGTGAGGCGTTGGCGAAGGCGGTATTTGCCATCAGTTCCTCAGCAGATTTGTGTGTCTCTGTCCCAGTGAATTTTTTACCCTACCCGATTAGAAGTGAATTCTCATTCCCGCCCCCTGCCTATACACAATAAAACACCCTCCGAGCTGCCACCCCCACCGCCTTGCATTGGCTCTTCTCACTTTTATAAGTCCAATTATTTATTAATGACTAAGGCATTTCAGCTCTCCTTCATACTAGTGCACTCAACAAACTAGGCGTAATCCTGCAAATCACCGTGTCCCGGTTTTTCTTATCTCCCACTTCGGCGCAGTTTCCATTTGTAGATGTTTACTGGTCATTTAAGTAGTATCCACCACAACACTTTTACTGCTGCTCTTGCACGGGCTCCCCTCGGTGTGCTGACCTACCGTCTTCTCCCCGCATCTATTTCCACCTCTTCTTTACCCTGTGTGATGGGAGTCCCCATGTTAGCCGCGTATTCAAGTCCAAGCAATTCGCCAGCATTTATTCGGCCTTAGACCGGTTAATTACACTCTTCTGTCCCAAATTCTCCCACGAACATGCCGATAGTGCATTGCAGTATAGTAAAATACCATTAGGTACGTAGGTCATAAAGAAAGCAGTCCATTTGACTGGGGAAATATGCAGCAAAAATTATTCAATTAACTCACGTTTTCTCCGCGTCTTCTGATTCTGCCCTCTTCATCAAGCCACGGTTAAATTACTTAATTAATGGAGCGTTAATTGCAGGCCTGTTGAGCGAAATATGCAATTCTGAGGGGAGGTAGGGAGGCCTTTTCCCAAACTTCATCCCATTCTTGACACTTCGAACGTTAACCTCTTCCCTGCAATCACCCCCGCTCCCGTCTCCGCCTCCACCTACACTCCCAGTGGGTAAAGAGGGGAAAAAACAAAAATAAAAAAGCAGAAAGGGAGGTTGAAGATCGAGAGAAGTGGTGGAGGAGTTCACCTCACCTCGGCCATTCGTTTTTTCTCTCCGGCGTCTGTGAGCAGTTTGACTTCGAGGAAGTGTAAGACGCGCCTTCCACGCCCCTCCGTGACTACGAGATGCATCACGTAGCTACCCGATGGAGGCGCCACCAGGACAATTGTGGTGCTCACTAACCGCGCCACGATGGTTGAAGGCAGCCTCATGCCCACACCAGAGGGGGTTGGCTTCATTTTTGCAGGTGGACAAATGAATGCAAGTCCTGAAAGCATTTTCGACTGTGATGTCCCCCAACTACAGTCATTTTCCTCCAAACACAAGAAAGCTCTTTTCTCCAGACGATATCGTCGATACTTCGTTAACGTTGAATTGAGTTTTCGGCTTTCATTAAATCTTTCGGAAGACTGACAATGTCGGAATTCGCGCAACGCACAACTGAAGCGCAGTTGCTATTGATGATGTTGATGCTGTTGAATGTCGATAAAATTTCAATTCAACCGAAATATTTTATGCTATGGGAATTTTGGAGTTGCAGTTGTGAAAATATACAATTGCCTCCTGAAAAGTTTTACTTCACTTTGCCGTAGCAATGGTGGTAGTGTATTAAAAATTTATTTATGAAGAGAGGCAGTGATCACGGCCGCATTCATTGGAAAGAAGCAGAGAGAGAGAGAGAGAGAGAAAAGGAAAAAAATTGGCAGAGAAAAGTGAGCAGTGGCGATGGAGTCGCCGAGGCGGGGGGAGAAAGAGAATGTGGGCTGAATGTTTATTTGTGAATTTGACAGTCAAATTGTCGCTTGAAATTATGGCTTGAACCACAACCCACCTCCACCTTCCCAGTCGCAATCAGATCTCGCCTTTCTTACAAGTAAGGCAAAACCAATTGTCCAACCGCAAATCACGGACTTTAGGCCTTTTTGTGCCCCGAGAGACGAATTCCGACTAGCAGGGTAGTCCAAAGTCCCAAAAGACTAACTCTCCTCTAGAAGTTAGCAAATTGTCAGGACTGCCAATTAAAGAAAGTCGGAGAGCCACCCTAGGCCACCTGAACGGAGAGGGTGGACTTAATTGTCGTTGAACTCCATGTCGCCATTTGAAATCCTCCTCGGCCACACTAGTGGCTTGAATATTGCGGCGGCCGGGACTAGGCGTGGCAGGATAAGCCTGTCACCAATGCGGAAGTATTCCATCTGCGGAAGATCGGCGGGAAGGGGGATCTGCCGTGAAGGCGAGGACGAGGATGTTGTTAGACCTGGCCGACAGGACGCCCTGCTATTAGGGCCTTAAAGATGGCCCTTTACTTTTTCTACTCTCTGCCTGGAAGGTGGGAAGAGAAGTGGGACGACATGAGTTCCCTCGCGGTTAAGTGTGAGGCGGATTTAATTGCCGCTTTGACAAGCGAACACAGGGCGGGATGTGCAAGACGACGCAATGATGTGATGTGATGAGGATTTACTCGCCTGAGTGAAATCCGAGTGTTGTAAAAATTGACTGAGTGGCTGCCTCACGGTGGGCACAGTGAGTGCTGATATGGCAGGCGCTATTAGAAAGAGGAAATTTTGGGAATGGAGCGATGACCCGACCGATTTTGTTGAGTGTGAGCGAGACCACACCTTCCAACACCTGCCGAAAACATAGGACCATACCGCTTCTGTAGTCTCTATTCCTCTCGCTACCTCCTAAATTCCATTTAAGTAGTACGTTCTCGCGGTAAAGCCGCGCAATTGAGGGGCGGTTGCTGGTTTTTTACGTAAAATCCGGTTCATTTGTGGGCTGCGCAGTCGGAGTGAAGTGGAAATGAAGAAAAAAGGCATATTAGGTTAGAAGACTCGGGCATTGACTACAAAGAAGCCGCTTTTCGAGGTAAATGCGTGCAGAGTGGAAGGGATTTCTGTAAATTTATATCTTTCACACATGTCAACTCGTGGGAGAAGTGCCACTATGGTGTCCTGCCCATCCCCTTTAACGTAGTTTTTAACATTGAAGTTAAAGGAGGATTCACAGGAAGGATAAGGCGTGACGAGTTGTTGAGAGGGTTCTCGCGCCCCCACCGCCGCCTCCCCTAATGCAACATCATTGTGTTTCTCATGGCTTCATGGCTTGGGCATTTCCGTTTCGTCAGACCTGGAAACAATAAATGTTTGCCCGTGACTAGATTCGCGTCGGAGGCAGTGTTACGCGCTATTATTACGCACTTGTCTACTAGGCTACAAAGTAGGCGGAGGAGTATGTGTGTATTTAGCGTTTGACAAAGTCAGTAAAGCGCTATCTTTGCTGTTCTGAGGATGAGGCTGTGGGAGCAGAGGAATGTCAGTGGCACCTCCCTTGGATGGAATAGACAAAGGGCTACGAGGTCTGTTCATACTTAAATAACGTGACAAGATGAGATCCGGTCTGGTGGACTTCCAAGACGACCGCGGACTTCAAAGCTGCCCACGGTAATCCATTACAGCGCAGGAGGGGGCTCATGACCCGTCCACGGGAAAAAATAATGTCCTTTCCCTGAAGCTCCGCGCTGATTCTACCAGACGGAGTGTAGCGTCAGCAATGACCGCTTTTCCAAGGCTCATCCGGTGAACAGATCGCCAGTTGAGACATAGAATTGAGACGGTGTCCAAAAGGCAGTCGAGACAAACTTCTCGATCGGTTCTTCCGGTTACCCGAGAGATGAAATTTTGTCACTTTCTGATAGACATGACACTAACTTCACTACATCGGTGATGATAGTAGATGTCAAAACTTTTGGGTAAATTAAAATGCACGACCTGCCAGTTGTTACCGCAAAGAGTGACAAGCTTATCAGTTGGAAATTGTGTTATCTAGACAGACTTTGGATGTAACTTCTGCTCACTGAAAATTATTAAAATTACATTTACTTAGGTAGAGAAAAAGAGGACAATTAGAGAAATGAGGCATGGAGGTTGAGTGCAGACGTTGACTTCTACCACCACCACCTTAATCAATCGGCTGAATCTTGATTACCGCAAGGTTAAAGCAGACGTCTCTCGTAAGCTCTACAGCAGATAAAGTGATTGTTATTTAGATGGGGGAAAGACTTTCTGACATTTTGGCCAGACCGAGACCCAGAAAATCGGCCTAATGAAAGGCGTTTTCAGTCCTTCGCACCTCACCGACATCTAAGGGCGACTGATGGAGTCAAGAGAAGTAAGAATAATATCAAATTATGGAGCTAAATTGTCCACTTATCCTCTATTGCGAGTAATCGGTGTCACTCGAAAAGTCCCAGGTTGTTGAGTCTACTCAACCTTTCGCGTCACCCTTAAATGATCATGTTTTGCAGAGTGGATGCTTGCGCAGCGCTGTACACTTGTGTTTCTTTTATTCCACGAGGACTGCAACCTCCCATCCTCAAACCCATCTCCTCCGAACATGGTGCAGACGAATAAATGAAATGCCTAGACAGCCTAGTCAACTGGCAAAAAGGATCGAGTGATAAGAAAAACGCATCATCCATTATAAGTGTATTTCCATCCAAAGTACGTAGAATAAATGCCCATTAACCCCCATTTGTGAAATCACAAATAAACGTATATATTTTTGTGCGTTTTCATATGGAAGCAAATTAATCAACAAATTATTTCCCGTAGAAATGATCATTAAATTTAAAGAATTAAACCAAAAGAGTTCCAAAAAATTTGTGATAACATTTGCACAGAAATATAAACAATTGTTGAACTAAATTTGAATCCTCTTTTAAATAATATTTGGTCAAATGCCAACGATTGGATTTAAACACATTCCCTAAACGAGCTCTCTTTAAATACTCTCTTCCAACTTCTTTTTCCACGTCTTACCAATTAATTAATGTTGTCAGATATATTGTCGTATTTAGCATAAATCTTCGACAGATGACGTTCAACAGACGTTGGAGGTTGATTAAGATTGTCACTTAATTAACTGCCAATAGCACTACAATTGGAGTACAGACTTAGGAGCATTGCACCTACTCGAGGGGCAGTTCAGGTAGTGTTATAGATGTCACTTGATGGCGAAATTAGCTGACTGTATCCTGTCAGACGCTGGATCCAACCGGGGCTTAGCACGCCTCCACTTCCGGACGTCTGTTAACGCTCAACCAGACTGGGAATATAATAACACTGGAAGCTGCGTAAATTATTCATTATCACATTCCCTATCGCTCAAGTCCATTAGACGCGGTAATGGTTAAGACCTCGGCCGAAGAGGCTACCGTAAGGTGGAAATCCTCTTTGATCCAATTCTAGCACCGTCGGCCGAGCTGAGGCCACCGCCAGTGGAAGATGGAGAAGAATTGGCTTTGTAACGTTTTATCTTTTTTTGCGGTCTGTAAGAAAGGCTAATGGTCTATAATTTGGGGAATATAGTTTTTTTTCGAACTACCAGTTTTCTCAGAATACCACCATCAACTACAACGAGTGTGCATTTGGAGATGCGAAGGTAGGATGGAACGTGATACTTTAATCCGAAGGGAGTTTTTTAGAAATGAGAGAGAAAGAACAGACGATCTGCGAAAACCTTAATCAGGAGATTCACCTTTTAGTCCCGAACAAATCTTTGGGAATTCCTTTGTCTGATAGAATTTAAATGAACGAGCTCACAGGAAGGCAATCACTTCTCAACGGATTCAACAGGGTCTGAACAAAAATGATCAGAGCCTTTGTCTCGTAGGATTCACTCTGGTCCGTTTAGAGCGAAGGACGAGAAGATGGCAACGGCTCCAGCTCCCAACTTTCGAAAGGTGTCCAACCGTCGGCAAGAATCCGTGTCAAGTTGACGGTAGACACCACTTAGAGGTCGGTTGAACGAAGTCGAAGGTGTCTCGATCAGGTAGTGCGAATCCCCTTCCTCTGCCTTGTGCTAGACGGTGCATTATTAATGAGAGTTGTGGGTTTAGGACGCCATCTATCAATTTCTGCATCCTCTAGACCGCTTCAATGTCTTCTTCGTCACGATTTGGAGAGGCCAACGCACGGAGGCGAAGTAAAATGAATCTGCACGAATTAACTTCAAGTTGACAGCTTGTCGGAATGATTGAAAAAAGGAATTTGTTTGACAGGGGAAAATACTACCCAAGATTATGGGTTGGGTTGAAAGAGGATGAAGGGGTTAACCGACGTCCTGAAACATACAACATAACGCACTTGTCAGACACCAGTAAAAAGTGTTCCGCACGGATATGAACACAACAATTCAATCAGTTATGGTTGGAAGAAGAAGACCAGAACTCTACGGAATATTCAACACATTCATTAGACTGGAAAGGCAGTGTTTTCTCCTCCTCAACGTTGGTTGACATCGCGATACACACATTCGAGGCAACTTTCTGTCGGGAGTGGGGCGAAGCAGCGTCGGAGGTGTTTAAAGAGGGCATTAACGAGTGCGGACTGTTTGATTCGCCTGAGTGGAGAATGTGGCTGGGCTGAGATAGAGAAAAAGAGCCTCCGGGGCGGGGAGTGGGTGGTGCGGGAGGGGAAGAGGGCGGCGAGGGGACAAAGTTGAGATGGGAAGTCGTGACAACAAGAGGCAGCCTCATTGATGGTGGGGAAGAGGTGGAGAGAGACGCTGAGCAGGTGTAAGCAGGTTGAGCAGATTGAGCAGGTTGGCACCTCAGGCAGTGTGTCGAGACAATGTGGACTCGGAAAGCCGAACTGAGGCCACCTGAATGCCAAACTCCCGTCCACCATCTCCCACGAAGGGCCTGCAATCGGGAGTTGGAGTTGGAGTTATTGGATTTGGAGTTGGATGAGTGCAGGTGGCGTGACACTTGACATGGCCACGAGGAAGGAGGGATGGCTGAAACGGAGGCATTGTCGAGACAACGAATTTACACGAAAGACAAGAGACGAGAGAGGAGAGACGAGAAGAGGGAAATGCGAGCAAGTTGGACGAGAGGGTGGAGAGAGAAAAGCAGGAAGGCAGGAAGGCAGGAAGGCAGGAAGGAGGAGGGGAAGGAGGGGAGGTCTGAAAAGTGGGTAGATGGTTGGAGAGATTGAGTAATTGGGTAATTGGGGTGGTTGAGGAGGCGAGGTGTTTGGAGATTTGATTAGGACGACGGACGGACGGAGCGGAGGCGGAGGCGGAGGCGGAGGCGGAGGCGGAGGCGGAGGATGTAGAGGTGTGCGACATGGTCTGAAGGTGTGTAGTGAGGCGAGGACAGCTGACTAGTGGACAGGTTCGTCCTTTCAGCTAATGTGGACCACGGCGGCCCCGGCAGTGTTGGACCGCATTGCATGAAATGTTCTTCATTCAAGGTTGTGCACCACCTTCTTGCCTTGTAATCTCCTGCCCTCCACGCACACACCGGACAATGTCGGCGGACAATGTCGGCGGACAATGTCGGCGGAGGGCGCGTGAGTGCAGCCGGTGAAGTCGAGTGGTGCAGCCCAATTCGAGAGAAGTTGGTGTCAATGACACAACTCGAGGACCGACTTCTCCCAAGCCACCTTTCGATCCCTCTGACACTCAAACTCTCTCTCTCCTCTCTCTCTGCCTCTGTCTGCATGTCTGTCTGGCTGTCTCTCCCCTCTCCCTCTCCCCTCTCTCCATCCCCTCCTCCCTCTCTCCTCCCCTCTCCCTTCCTCTCAAAGGCAACACACAGAACCACTCATCTGGTCGCATGCCTTGCTGCGATCCACACTGTGCCACACCCGTTTTCCCATCCCACCGGAGGGAGGAACCGAGCCTCGGGAGGCTCGACTCCACCCTGCCCACGTTGGCACTCTGCCTCCAGGTGGTGGAAGTGCCCCGCGTCGTGACAACGCGACACCGCCTCCAACCTGATCAATTGCACCTCTCAACACGTCGCACTGTTGCTTTTGACCGATGAATGGGCAGACGGTCGGCGCTCACATGTGCTCGCCCGAACCGCCTCCCACTTGGGCAGTGGAGGCGTTCTGAGACATCGGCTGCAGTGGACTCATAGACTGGTGTTGCCCCTGAGCCTCCTCCGACTTAGTCAATTGGTGGGGGGATGGTTTGTTGTGGCAGGATCCTCCTCATTGTGGCATCCTCTTTTCCCCTCCCTCACTGCTCGACATTCCCTCTTCCTGCCTCATTCTTCTCAGCCAATGCGACTCAGCCCGACGGGCTCTCCGAGTCCCCTCACTCTCCTCGCGCCTTCTCGCCGCTTTCGAATGCAGCTGGAGGCCTTCACACCCACTCACATGCAAGTTCCACTTCAACAACCGACTTCTCAACCCACCCCTCATCTTGAAATATCAACACCCTCGACGTTCTACTTCATCTGTGCGCTGAATGATTAGACGAGCAGGGGCCAGACGCCGTTCCTGGGCTAATCGCCCTCAGTGTCGCCTTCTCTCTTCTCTCGAGGACACCTCGTCTCTCCACCCACTTCCTCGAAACAACGTCTCCAAGCTTCCACCCAGTCCACGCCCACGCCCCACCACCCCCACGCCCCACGCCCCACGCCCCACGCCCCCACCCTCACCCCCACTCCACTCCCCACGCCTCCTCCCTCTTGAGCCTCTTCACCCCCCTTTCCCCTCTTTCCCTTCAAACCCGCCTTTCAGAAGAACTAAGGTTGTGGCAGATAGCGCACGGACGTAGAGAAGTGGCAACATCGTGTCCACATGTACTGCCAGTCTCCACCTCACCACCGGTGTCAGAGGAGAGCATGTCAAAGGCGTGGACAAAGTAGTTCGTCTGTTAACACCAACCCTCCCGGTGTTGGTGGTGGTGGTGGTGTTGACCGTGGCGGGGAGGGTTGGGACGAAGGCCACGACCACTTGTGGAAGAATTTTAAAGGAAGGCGACTTTAAAAAACACATGTGTATGACCATTACAGAACGTTTTGTCTGTGGTGTTTATTTTCACTCTGCATATTTCCGGTTGAGGCATTCCTCTCCACATGTAAGGCCGCCTCCGTCGTCACCAGCGACTGCAAATTCTCCTCCAGCTTCTCCAGCTTTCTCCGGCTTCTCCGGCTTCTCCGGCTTCTCCGGCTTCTCCGGCTTCTCCCGCCTCTCCAACCAAAAGACCACGTAGAGGAATTCAATCACCTCGGCAATTATGGCCGCGGTGAGACCGATGAAGATGGAACAGAGACCGCCGACCCGAGAGATGAGGATGTAGAAGTCGAAGATGAGACGCTCCTCCTTGTACGTGGTGTCGTAGGAGGTGCGCACCAGGCTGATGTACGTGTAGGACGCTTGATTCTCGAAGTCCTTCACACTCACATTGGATGTGGAAGCGTACTTGGTGGTATGGTTGAAGTCCAAGTTGATGACATTTTTGAGATATTGAACAAGTCGTTTGCGCTCCAGCGGGTCATCGTAGTTGTTGAGGAGGCGTTCAACACGTTTTAAATTTATCCGTAAAATGGTGCAACTTCTCCGGTATGGGCTCCCACGACGCAATACTGGCACTGATGGGGTAGGTGTAGAAGGAGCAGCGTGGAATGCAAATACGATCTCGGATGGCCGATTCTTTGACATACTTTAGGTTGTGTAGGAGATTGGTGGTGCAGTTGAGGCGTTTGACAATCGCCTCGAGAACACTGTGGTCGTGGGCATCCCGTGGCAGGGCTGAACAATAGGGGATTTTGGTATTCACGAGTTGGGGGTCTATGGACCGGGGCCACTCGGAGTTGAGACAGCCGCATTGGTTGATGGAGATGTTCTGCAGGAAACTGTCCAGACACTGGGGCATACGGTAGGAGTACTCTCGTCCCATGTCCGTAATCGGCGGCGGATCGTCCAGACAGGGCGCTGTCGGGGTGCGTAGACGAACCCACCTCTCGGTGTGGAAGGAGAGTTCATTCATCCTACCCGGTTGCATGTTAATCCCGTGTTTATCAATCTCCGGATAGGTGCCACTTTGATGCACCACAAGTTTCACGCCTTCACCGCGGGAAAATGTGTCCATCACGAAATTCTTCCTACTTTCATCTAATTCATGTTTGAGGTCTAAGTTAATGGCCTTTGTGAGACACTGAACATTTTATTTGTTGAGGACTCGTTCAACATATCTCTGATGATGTCGCAGAGCTTTCGGCGCTACTTCCGCCTTGCCTCGTTAGTTTGGAAAAGAAAAAGGGTTTTCTAGATAGTAACTGCAAAATTTTTGTAATTTCTGGACTTATGTGCTCGGGTGGAACTTTTCTCCTCTTACCTATTTGACTTTATCTTCGCGAAAATCATCAAATTTTTCCACCTTTAATGACACTTCTCTTCTCCCTTTTCTGTTCTCTCTTAATTTGCCTAATTAATCACATGACCAGTCTTGGATTGTCATGCGAAAGACGAGTTTATTTGCCATTCTCCTCTCTCATAATGCCACTTTCAGCAGATGATATCATTACGACTCGTCGATTTGCCTCGAAGTCTGCCTTGGACGCTGGTGGACGAGGCGGGGGTGGAGGCCGTGGTGAAGGCGGAGGTGGATAGACATTTCACATGAAGCTCATTACTTCAACCTAGCGCTTCGATTATCACTTTAAAAAATGTTATTTCACTGCTACGTAAGTCTTATTCCTGATTCTTTCAGTTTTGTTTTTTGATCGCACGCACCGCAGCCACCATGGAAGTTGGTTGGATTGACGGCACAGCGCCGGTGTCGGTGGTTGAGAACGTACCAATTTTTATTCATTATCGTCTTGTCGGTGCTTGGGAAGAGTCTCCGTGGGTGCCGCCACCAATTGGCTAATCTTGAGGGGTTAATTTACAACTGATTCTTGAGGAAGTTCAATGCCGAGGACAGCTTTACTCCATTTCACAAGCTCACAATCATGGGACTTGGGTTCCGCAGAAAAAACAGTCAAAGGTAAGAGAATTGGCGATTTTGATGTGTATATTACGAATTTAACTTCATGTTGCGAGAAATTAGTGCATTAAGGAAGAGAAAATTTTGAAAATTGAAGTTGTCTTCACGCGGTTGCGTTAAGTGGAAGGCTGAAATTATCAGATGGACTTTCTTGTAAGAGTTGGGAGAGAGATTTTTGTGGTTTATTAGTCCCAGAGTCACTCCACCACCTTCCGACAACTCGGTGGATCTACACCGCCGCGTTCACAGTACTACGAAGACTTGGAGACGCGGCTTGGTTCATAGAGACCTTCATTCACAGGCTGATTGTTTTGACATAGCAGTTGACAATACACTTCGTGGTAATAGAGAGTCGTGAGTCGAGGAGGAGGGCTGGTGGCGGGGAGCGGAATCCATGACTTACAGACAAAGTGATTACCGCATTGCGAACTTTGAGGCGAGTGAAGATTAGCCTCGACAATGTCGCATCATCCAGTGTATGCAGCAAATTTGTTTTAGGAAAAGGTATCCACCTCTTTTTGATATATAAATCTTGCTAAAAAAACATTATTACGAACAAATAAAAATACTTGGCGAATTTTTGGAGAGTTGAACCCACGATAGACGCCAGTTGTAATGCCGCGTTTTTTTATCTGGCGGAATACTACTTGCTTACTATTTAAGTAGTTTCAGCCGCTCCGTACAGTTAATGTGATTGGGAAAATGGGGTAGACAAACTCCCTGCGGTATTATTAGTTGGTGGCTTCCTTTAGGTGATTGATGTGCGTACTTTGCTAAATTCCGGCAGGTTATGTATTTTCATCGCCTCATTGGAGCTGCACCGGGTGGTTAGGAAAATTCACCTGACACCCGGACAATCCTGACATCTTATTTCCATCAGTGATCCCTCAATGACGACGAAAAGTTGTTAACTGTAGTGCATAAAACTGGATAATTCAATCGTTAGCGTAATCACCTACATTTCTGTCCTTTTGGCAAAAAATTGTTTCCCTTTTGGAGCAGACTTCCTCCCGAAAAGGGCTCATTAAAAGTGCTAAGGCAACGATTCAAGCGTCTGTCCGGGAGGCCGATCAAGGCAGCTCTCTAACATGAAGTGCGCCCTCTTTCAGTACTGCCCCCAACGGATCGTGGCACTACATTCACTTCGGATACACAACACGTAGAATTTGAAAATTGTCACTCTCTCTCGGCTACGTTTGATTCATTTTCTCATTCTGGTGAATTAGTTCGATTCCACCCAGTATAATTTTTAATCAGTCCTCCAACCGCAACACTACCAACAGTAGTAAGAACGGATTTGAACAGATCTATCGAGGGTTCCGTACTTCTAACTTGAAATGCCATTGGCCAACCAATTTATGCCCCATTAACTCATTAATTATTTCTAAGGCTGCAGAGTACCGAGTCCTCCACCGAGGTGACACCAAGATCTACTGGTAGGAAGTACAATATTTACTAATAACGTTCAACACGGCGTCAAGATGGAGGTATAAATGCCTCATTATGGAAAGAGAAGAGCCCAGTAAACTTAAATCTCCGTTTAAACTACGTCTAGGCGTTTCACAAGAATTCCAAAGAAGCCTTGGGTTGGACGAGGTCTGCACGAAGCCGATTGGTATCCCGAAGTACCGACTGGCGGCGTGTGAGGCTCAGAAGGGACTCACGTTTAAGCTGTCTACACATGCGACGAGGAGGGGCTGGTAGATGTGTCTCGCGTCACTCTGACGTGTTCAAGAGTGCGAATCATCCGCTTTTTTCAAGGTCCTGAACTACTGTCTCGGGACGCATTTACAAGAACGCCGCTTCGTTTTTGTGTCTCGACGACGATGAAGACGACGAAGACTAAGACGAAGACGAATACCACTACTGCTTTGACTGATTTGGCACCACTCGTCTCTTACACTGAGTAGTTGGAGATTGTGGAGCTTACACGAAGAATTGGCGAAGTTTAAGCATTTCAACAATGTCTCTGAAGAATAAAATTACAGAGTATGAGCTCCACCGCAAAGGACAACTTTTTCTTAAAGTCATTAAACTTTAGTAAGTAATAAAATTTCCACTATTATGAATGATTCCTTGTAAGTGTGAAAGACATTTGTATATCGTATTCTCAAAAATGATTTCCTCTTGTGCTGTGAAAAATGGAACCCGTGCTTGTTTGATATAGTATTTTTCGAATTTTTAACCGTCCTTCGAATAATTTTGAAAGGAGAAATACCAAGTGATAAGAGGAGGGTTATGAGTCCGGGGAAAAATATTTTGCATGCGACCGTATTTCCCAACCTAATCTTCCCATCTTGACGAGTTCTCAGTGCAGCCTGCGGCCTGGTATTGTCTTCATGCACTATGCTGTCTTTCCTTCCTTCCTTCCTTCCTTCCTTCCTTCCTTCCTCCCCTTCTTGCATTTTTTCCTTTCTTCCTCCCTCCCATCCTTCCTTCCCTCCTTCCTCCCCTCCTTCCTTCCCTCTTCCCTCATTCCTTCCTTCCTTCTTTCCTTCTTTCCTTCCTTCCTCCCCTTCTTTCTCCCTTCCCTCCTTGCCTTCCTTCCTTCTTCCCTTCTTTCTTTCTTTCTTCCTTCCTTCCTTCCTTCCTTCCTCTTAAACATCTCCCGCCTCTCCACTTCCACTGCTCTCTCTCTACTTCATCCCATCACTGACAACATTCCGCCCAGTTCAGCTGCTCGTCCGGTTTCAAATGCTCACAATGTGTTCGTCCCCGAATGCTCCACCATACACACCACCACAGTCTCTTATTCACACTCAACATTTGTCTCAGAGGTAGAGGTGAAAGGGCTCCATTTTGCGCCTTCACAAAATCACCTTCTCCTTACGACCTCTTCGTGATTAATCCACTTTGCATCGCCGTCGCCCGTTACAATGGGATTTGAGAAGGCGTCGACTTTGTTGCGCACAGGCAGAGATGTGTCTGCGACGACTGGATCATCCACATTCATCCACATTCATCCACATTCATGTACATTCACCTGCCTTCATCCATGTGGCATCCATCTCGAGTGTTCCCACACCATCCCCATCCTCCGAATACGGTCCGACATGGTTTGCTGAGGCGAATCGCGTCTCGTTGTGATCTGCGATGCTGTCAGCAGAGGACCGTGCTCCCACTGGGTCGCAACAACATCGTGGTAGATCAAAGAGGGTCGTCCAGAATGCGGTTTATCCGAAAGGTTGAAATCACCTGTTTCACAGTTGTCTAACCACACACATTCTCTGCTTCCACATCCTGAGTTGTAGCCGTGTGAATAATTTCCCGTAGGCAGTGGGATCTGTCTCTCTCCACGTCTAATACTAAGTCCTTTTTGGCAAGTAAATCACGTGTACATGAGGACACATGGGTCAAGTGTAAAAGAAAAGTTATTATTATTATTCTACCTGACAATAGCGCGGGTAAGGTAGCTTGAACGGAAGCGTAACCCTTGTTTTCATCAGCACTGCTCTCATCTCCTCCCCAATCTGGTTTTATCTCGTTATACATCCCACCTGTGAGAAGGAGAAGCGTGTGTACAGTGGATCTCGCCTCTTTTCTCCTCGCCTCGCTTCGCCTCGCCTGACAGGCGTGAGCCAACTTCTCCACCAGGCCACGACGGTGGTAGTCACTTCGACAGCCGCGCGCATCTCTACGATCACCGAGAAACACCTGGCGACCTACTCGGTAGCACTTGACGTGCACGCGATGGGCAGGAGAATTGCGAAAATTGATAAGAAATTCCCATAAAGGCGCATATTTCCGTTTGGTATCCCTTTCTCCGCCTCTCCTTCGTCATGTCATCCTTTAAGTGACAGCCCTGACACTTCCTATCTACACTGCTCTGTCCACTGTATTATTGTTCCGCAGTTTGTTTTAATTTAAGTATTTGTTAATGGGCGCTTTAGGGCTTCGTAGCTGACCAAGCATCATCATCCTCCTGCCGTATATTAGATCTACCGGAAGGTCTTGTCCATGTTTAATGCAACTCTTTTCCCCACGTATCACACACTTATTTTGCGCCTGTTCGACTCTCCATTGTTGTCGAGTAATGTATGCATTACAGATGTAGCAAATTAGCTAAAGTGAAGTTGATTCGCGTTAGTCTAAAGTGTAAATTGATGCTACTTTCAATGGGGAGAAAAGTGCTACGGAAGCATGTAAAAACTAATTAGAGGGTTTTGATGAAAGCATAATGTCTCGTAGATGGTTAGACAACTGTGAAACAGGTGATTTCAACCTTTCGGATAAACCGCATTCTGGACAACCCTCTTTGATCTACCACGATGTTGTTGCGACCCAGTGGGAGCACGGTCCTCTGCTGACAGCATCGCAGATCACAACGAGACGCGATTCGCCTCAGCAAACCATGTCGGACCGTATTCGGAGGATGGGGATGGTGTGGGAACACTCGAGATGGATGCCACATGGATGAAGGCAGATGAATGCGGATGATCCAGTCGTCGCATGCACATCTCTGCCTGTGCTCAACAAGATCGACGCCTTCTCGAGCCCGATTGTAACCGGCGTCCGCGATGCAAAGTGGATTAACCACGAAAAAGGTCGTGAGGAGAAGGTGATTTTGTGAACGCGGAAAATTGAGCCCTTTCTCCTCTACCTGTGAGACAAATGTTGACTGTGAATAAGAGACCGTGGTGGTGTGAATGGTGGAGCATTCGGGGACGAACACATTGTGAGCATTTGAAACCGGACGAGCAGCTGAACTGGGCGGAATGTTGTCAGTGATGGGATGAAGTAGAGAGAGCAGTGGAAGTGGAGAGGCGGGAGATGTTTAAGAGGAAGGAAGGAAGTAAGGGAGGGACGAAAGAAAGAAAGAAGGGAAGAAGGAAGGAAGGCAAGGAGGGAAGGGAGAAAGAAGGGGAGGAAGGAAGGAAAGAAGGAAAGAAGGAAGGAAGGAATGAGGGAAGAGGGAAGGAAGGAGGGGAGGAAGGAGGGAAGGAAGGATGGGAGGGAGGAAGAAAGGAAAAAATGCAAGGAAGGAAGGAAGGAAGGAAGGAAGGAAGGAAGGAAGGAAGGAAGGAAGGAAGGACAGGAAGGGAAAGGAAGGAAGGAAGGAAGGAAAGACAGCATAGTGCATGAAGACAATACCAGGCCGCAGGCTGCACTGAGAACTCGTCAAGATGGAAAGATTAGGTTGGGAAATACGGTAGCATGCAAAATATCTTTCCCCGGACTCATAACCCTCCTCTTATCACTTGGTATTTCTCCTTACAAAATTATTTGAAATTCGGTTAAAGATTCAATTTGAAGGTATTTAAAATTACTCGTTCACTTTTTGACAGCGAATGATGGACCATTTTAACGAACCGTCTAAACAAATTGCCTTCACACTGGTAATTATATTATTTGGTAAAGCTTAGTGACGACAAGAAATTAATGTATTTTGTTTAATTCTACAGATGGACGGACCTCTCGGAACTCAGAGGCGGAGGTGAAGTGGAAAGGCCAAACTGCAATGGTTTATTGTCGTTCCATGCAATTGTGTTGGCATTTTCAGGATGATCTTGAAAACAGCAAACTTTATTTTTGTCTAGGATTTCCCATTCCGTGGATTGATACGTGGGAAATGAGCTTTCCTCTCTTTCGCCTCTGCGTCGGACTTAAGCGTACTTTGTGTCTCCCAGAGAATTAGAGGAGACAAATCTTCTCTCCATGGACTTCATTGTGTAAGAGGCATTATTTGTCTGAGGTGTACTGCCGAATGTCACTGCGAATAAGGGATTCAACCTCGTGGCGAGCTATATTTTTGTGTGAAACGGCCTCACACTGCGAAAAGGGGGAAGGAGGCTATCAATTCCTACAAGTCATTTAATCAGTGGTGTTATGTGTTGATTGCGTTCTGAGATGCAGGCAAAACAAAAATTTCCTCCAAGCATCATTTCTTTGGAGCGATTTTGTGAATGGGAAATAACTCAACACACCAGTTTAGACGAGATTTCACACTAAATTTACTAGGTGGGAAGCTACGAAACGTCTGCCGAATGCTGGTTGATAAAAAGCTAGTTTTCCTCATTGTTTATTATATTTAATGGAAATAATTTCCAACACCATCTGCAACTTCTTACCGACGGCTTTTTTGAAAGAGTTCTTGATTGTGACTTCTACTAAACAATCCAAAGTCTGTGAAATATCATTTTGTTATGTCTCGTTATTTATCTTAAAAACTAATTCATAAATTCCAAAATGCAATAATCTGTCATATTCCAAAGAAGTTAATTTGTCAACAATAACTGAAGTTTTTTCCCAGTCGCGGGTTATCATGCGAATTTTCTTTTCCGGCGGATCCTCAGCAGTCGTATCATTTCATGAGGCCGGCACATATAAGTCCAACTTCTTTTTCTTTATCCACTGTACGCAGATATTTTAACTAGTTCCTGGTTTATACTTATGTCGACGAATAGTTCCGTTTGTTCATCATCCACGGTTGGAACCATTAGAGGAGCCATCTTCGGCGAAAACTAAGGAAAAGCTGAAGCAGAAACAAGAAGAAAATTCAAGAAATCAGTAAGAGGAATGCCTTGAGTATTTATAAACAAGAAAATCTAGCTCGGGTTAAAGTGTACTCCCATCACTCGCAGCTGAACACAGTCTAACCAAAAAACTCCAGTTTTATAGCCCGCTGTTACTCGAATTGCCTTATTCATGTTTCAACCCGTCGGTCTTTTTACCGTCTCATCGTAAGTCCGCTCGTCCATCGGGGAAGTTTTTTTCCGTCGAGAGATTTAACGCCCCGATTCTAAAGGCGATTTATGTGGTTGTTCGTTTGATTAGACAACCGCCTCACCGTCATTCTCTCAGGTGAGAACGCAACATAAAGAGGAACAACTACCGCCTCTGCTTTCGCTCTGATGATATGTTACGGCGACGCTAACCTCAAAGTGGATCTATAAATTTTTAAGCAATTCTCATAATCATTATTGCTGGGACAGGAACATTTTTCACCCGCCAGTTAACTCTCTCTTTGATGGTGATTATAAAACAGTCAAATGTTTCAACAGAATGTCTGAATGGTCCAAAATACCATTTACAGGAACAGAGAGGCGGGAATGTTTATGTGGGTGAGTGCCTAATGCATTGGCAGGGTGGCAGGACATTCACATAATTAAAACAATGTTGCTGTCGCCACTCTGTTCCGCAAAAGGGCCATTTAACCTGTACCCTCACTCCTGGTACCAATCAGATCCGGTTTCCGTTCGCGAGTGGGAACTTCCTGAACAACATTATCAGAAACCTCCTCTCCAACCCTTCACCCCTTTACTCGTGTCCTCATGCCTCCCCAAACCCCATCTGCTCCGCACCATTCCATCGCCCCTCCAAGGCTAAATGGCTAAACGCCATTTAGGCATACACCTCGTTGTAAGCGTGGCGTTCTGCGACCGGAGAAATGTTTACTTTAATTGCCCCGTTAACTGAGCGGGCCTTTGAGATTCCGCACACTCGTCGAGGGATACTGGGGTCATAACAATGACAGTAGGGGGATATAAAGAGGAGGCGGCAATTCCGACAGGTATAACTGTGCAGAAAGAGAAATTTGTATCTGTCGCAGTATGGCATCGGGATGTGAGAGTCAGAAGACGTAGATTTGCGGGACGACATTCTTTTCCCTTTTGATGCTGGAAATGCACCAGCATCTAATTTTTGAATTTGACAACTTTTTAATTATGGCTGACAGGCATTTACCGAGATACCCTTGTAAATTATAGTTGATGCGGGTTTTCATCCATCCAATCCGTGGTGGTGCTTTGGAAGTGCGAGACTTTGGTGGAGGGACTATGAACTATACGCCTTTGGCCATAATTCAGAGCAACTGGTGCGGAATAGTTGTCCAAAATACCGAAATTCTTGCAACTCCCCTATGGAACAGTCTCAGCTTTCATGGGAAATGGGGACTTATGTTGAGGATTGAGTCCTCTCAACTAGGCGTGATCGTGAAAGATTTGTCTAATTTGTCCACATTGAAACCCTAAGTGTGAGCGGAAGTGACTTCAATCCGTTCCCATCTACGTCGCGGCGACTACACACAGGAATTCTCACAAATGGCGACTGCCTCTTTTTCCACCGCCCAGAAGTGTAGAAGAGCTAACAAGGAATAAATTCCAAGCGCACTATGCGACTACTTAGAAATTGCTTGTTTATTTATTGAAATAACTGCACGCTTTATAATTCTTGTCTACATTTTTATTTCTCTGCACCAAACTACCATCGCTGATTAATAACGCGATTCTCATTGGCTTATATTCTCCCAGTCTGTAATGAAACTGCGCGGTTACTTCAAAGTATGTGAAAAAGAGCTGAATTGCTTAAGCATATTTTCATCCATGCTTTCCGTATCGATTTCTGAATTCTTTCATCTATTCTCTTCTTTTCAACACTTCCAATGGCCAGTCTGCTATTTAAAATAACGATTTGAAGATAAACATTTAATTTGCATGTTTACTCGAATTTTTTCTCGCCATTTAAATTAAAGACGGCGTTTCTTTACGTAAATAATTAGTATTCCTCTTTGGACGCTGCGGAAGGCACCTTAATGAAGCCTTTATTGCAATCCTTGTTTTGGTTTTTACATGAGCAACAGGAAGGGGAAAATATTTAGGTGTTTACATAAACATACCACAGAGTGTATTGCCTGGAACAGACCTAATAGTAGAGTAGGTTGGTGGGCGTTTAGACAGTTTATCAACCCAGCAGAAACTAAATGACTATATAATGGCCCCTGGGGCCTGCCTTTAGTCGTAGGTCTAAATCATTGGTGACGGAAGAACTTGTGTTGGTAAACATACACTAGAACAAATATCATGCCAGGCAAATTTGTGGAGGAAAAGTACAGCCAATTACGTACGAAAGAAAAATATGTCACCCCTACACAATGCTCCCTTTATATCCTCTTCGTCAAACTCACAAATTATGTCTCTTTCCGAAGTTCTTGAGTTATTAAATGCAACTGCATTGTCTGAAAAATCCTAACATGTAGAAATAGGGTTCGATAAAGCCAATAAACAAAGTCTGTCGATATTTCCCAATCATATCCCAGGCATGGACCTTTCATAGAACCTATATTTTGTGCGATAGCCTTGCTCTTGAGGTCTTGCATACCTCCACGTTTCGTCCCTCGGGCTTACTATGATTTCTTGATGATCATTTGAGAAGCTGGTCACCGACTCAGAATTGTATCTAGTAATCTCCGTCTTCAGTCCTTTCGGACCTGTAAAAGTCAGTTGCTTGGACGTTTAATGAGCCGCGAGAAGCTAGGACTTGGATAAATGACTTGTCTGTCCCTATTTACCAGTCTGGTCTTTGATATTCACAATTAACCGATATTATAACTCGCCATCCTACATCATCTAGCCGAAACACACACAATTGAAGAAAGAGGTACACCGCGTTGAATGTCTTCCTCTCACCTTAACCACGGCTAGGGAGTAGCTCTCTAGTCCATCCCGAGGACCTAATGACTGACAAAGCCTTTTTAGTGTTACACAAGCTCTTCTTCTTCTGAAACTTACTAAGAATTTCCAATTTTTATCGTCGCTTTTGATGGACAGTAAATTTAAAATACACTGAATTTATTCACACGGAATATATTACTTATTGTAGTTAAGTAGGACAAAAACCACAGCAAAGCCACCCCGTAATTTATCTAATTTTCATATCTTCGACTTGGACATTCACGGTGTTCGTCCAGTTGTGGCCGATTTTCTATCTTCTAACACCTGCATAGGAGAAGGGAATATATTCCCTTCTCATCGGGAAATATCAGCTATGCTTCTCAAATGGCGCTTACCTTAGACGAGACCCATGTCCGGTCATAATTGACGGAAAATATGTGGCGATATCGGTATTGCAGACGTCAGTTCCGTGCCTTAAAAACCAGAGCTCTTAGGTAAGTCGTTGTCTTGTAAAACGTCTCGAGCCTGATGTTTGTGCATTAATTTGACAGTTTAGTTGACACGTCCACTTCACCACCGTTCCAAAAACGGTATTGCCTCTCAGTTGCCAAAACGCTGTGGATCAGTTAGACCTTTCTTATTAAGGGATAGTGGCTAAATAAGACACTTCTGTTTAAGTCCATCAACATTATTTGACAATATCGTCCGGTGTTTATTCACACACTCACGCACACACACCCACAAAAGCATTATTTTCATGACGAACAAAGTAGTGGACGAGGTGGACATGTCCAAACCGGTAGTAAATAATTGTAGCCTACTGTGGGTTTGTGCTATCGTCTTGTCATTATTTCCTCTCCATTTTGACCCTCACGCTACTGCAAAATCGAGGAAGCACTTCCTTGGTAGTTGGGGACAGACCATCCCAAATGAAGGTATGTAAGTAGTTAGGAGGGTATTCGAGACAGGTACCGTCGAGCCACTCTACAGCCTTTAATTAGCCCAATAAGTTCCTCAATTTAAACTTCTCCTCCCATATATCAGTCTTCCCTGACTGACCTCTGCGGAACATTTGAACGTCGCTATTGTTGGACCATCTAGTTGTCTTATAATAGGAATTAATTTTAAGGCCAAGATTTGGTGGCGCGTCGGTGGGATGTTCTTTAGTGTTTCCACCGTCAGCCAATGGCGAAATGACTTCACGGTTGTCCTCGAGTCGGAAAGGCAGACCACCGCTAGGAGACGTTTGCCCACTCCGATTGTCCAAAAAACAACTTCGACATCTCTGCATTCAGCCAACTGACTGGATGTCATAATCATGACGGACCCTGATCTTTTGAATCTCCCTAATGTTACCACCCAGACGCTCAGTTCCGGCTAATGCAAACCATCTGGAGGGTGTGCGCGAAAAAACAGTTATTAACGTCTCATTGCCATATTTTGTGCAGCAACACCACAGCGGAAGTTATTGAGACCTTTGAGTTTGGCAACATTGCAGCTCTTAATAGCCTTTGGGTGGAAAATGAGAAGGCGATTTTGACCAATAGCTTTGACGGTTACATATGTCATCGCCTGACATTTAGGGTCTGGTGTTTAATCTTGGCAGTCGGGATCGCAGGCGTTCTTTTATCCAGGGTTCGCTCTACCCCATAGCCGATGAAGTATGTACGTGAGGCGATCCTTTTAATCTGGTTTGACCAACCCGGTGTAGAAAAGGAAAAGTTCTAGTTAGCGGTGCCGAAACTGTGCATATGACTGATTTCAGCCGATTTTTCGGTCCCACTCTGTGGCTCCGATCATAATGGCAAAGTAATTAATAAAATTGTAGGCACAATTATTAAAATGACATTTAAAAAATTCGTCTTACCGGAACACACATGCAACGCTACCTTAATGTCGCGTCGCTACTCAATTAAATAATCAGTAGCGTCATATCCACCTAGCATTCGGGAAGATTACTCAGCTTAAGTTACAAAAACCGCCAATAAATATCTGGAGAAGGGAAGAGAAGACAATAGAGATGGCTATCGAAAAACGATGAATATTTTTACCTTTGTAAGAATGATTTTAATGTGGCAAGTATACTGCCTACGGTAATGAGTAGTATCGTGCCGTATGGAAGTAACGTCCGGGCTCCTAAATTGGTCGCGAAAAAAATAATTAGTGCATGTATGCATTATGCGATGTTACTCCGTCTGAGTGCGCAACCAGGTTGGTTGTTTTAATGCAAGTTTACTTTTTAAGCACGTTCGTCGGTCCTCTCGAGGGATGCGTCGGCGTCCTGGCGGCATTGCCAGAAGACCACACATCTGGACTTCCCAAATCATCTTTATCACGATATTAGATCCTCCACATTGAGGTAATTTTGCTTGTCCCGGAAAATATCTGCACTTTGAGTTCTGACTGACTCCACTTTCCCTGTCAACAGGTCCACAAAATAGACGTTGACTTTTGACATAGTTGAACATTTCATCCGCCCTCAATACTCAGCAACTCCGGTGCCATCGTATGTAGCACCGGTTACGTGTGATTAAAAAGGAGCGACTCTTTCTGTTTTCAGTGATCTCTCCCTTAATCTGTGCTACCAATCCTCCTGGTCCGATAATTTAGTCTAAATCATTCGTAACCACATTTTGAAGGGATTGACAATGTGCACAACAATACAGTAGCAACAATGGCGGACGTTCCAATTAGTCATACACAGCCAATGCAGGGAATCGACTGCTGTAACGCTCCTGCGCCGCACTTTGGCCATTGCACGTGCACGCAGGCGAGTGACCCACCCTCACTGCATTCTGATTGGTAGTCGGCCACCTCCGCTCCTCTGATTGGCTACTCATCGCGCTGAAGGATGCTTCCTTTAGCGCATGTATCTGCATCACGCTTCTTAGTCAGCGAAGCAAAATGTCATAGGAATCATTGTCTCTCTCTCTCTCGCTCTCTCTCTCTCTTTCTCTCTTTCACTCTCATGCTGTGTGTGCTTGTATGTATGTATATACAGATATATGTGCGTATGACTATCGCGGCGGACAATGGCAGCCACGTATAAGCCTTTTCGTGACTCCGATGCTGCGCCTCAAAGTCAAACTCACCCGAGCCATTATTTTAGTGGATACCAGTGCATTAAGACCAATGGCTCTTTAGTCCACTCTTGCTCAACAGAAGAGGGACAAATTCCACTCGTAAATGGGGGAGGTAAGGGGGATCATGACAAAGAAGATGACGTAGATGATGTGTCTCCTCAGTTAAAAGATGTTGAAGCACTCCTGAAAGGCTATCCTCATGCCTCCTATGGAAATGATGAAGGGGATGTGAGAATAGCGGTGGAGGGGGACGAGGACGACGATGACGATGGCGTGAATGGAACTTCCCCTATTCTACTCTCCGAATGTCCCGAATTCCAGGCCTATTTGCAGCCCCTACAAGTATGTGATGGGACAGAGGACCAGTCGTCAATCATTGATGATGAAATAGTGTTTGGCTTTATGCCTCGGAAGGACAAAAAGTCCATATCACGCCATGCAAACGGGGACGATGAAGAAGGAACCATGTGGGAGCTCATCGAGGCCGAGGCCGAAGCTCTGTGCATGTCAGAAGAAGGCTTAGCCCGGCTACAATGCAACGGCATCAAAAGACCTTCTGATTATAACCTCGCTAGAGTAAGATATTCGGCTTTTTGTTTTTGCATATGTCCCATTCATCATGCGTTATTCCGTAGGCGTTGTTTTAGTCAATCCCACCTTCTTTTCCTCCCCCAACTCAGTGCAAATCCTCTAGCCACGACTAGTGAACTGCCACTGAGTTTCTCCTTAAGTAAAGACACACAAGATGACCAAGTGATAACGATAGAAGTACACAAAATGACATTGACAGATTTGCCATCATTATTATTTCTTTCCACGTTCCTACCCACAAAACCGCAGCCTTTAGGTCAAGTAGATTCTCCACTAAAATGGATCCTCTATTGTTTTTAACGAAAGGCAGGAGAGAAAAAGAGAGGGTAAGGACATGCCTTGTATTCGTACGTTGAACCTAAACAATTCATTTGTTTCGTGTGTGCACTTGTTGGGTGTTCAGGTGTCAAAGTGAGACGACATGTAAACTCTCAAGTTGACACCCTTGGCAACGTGTCACACTTTGAGCCATTCACTTTGTCGAGTCAATTTCAGTGGAGTAAAGGAAAGAATTCAATTATTTGAGGTGGAGTAATAATGGCAACCAATGTACTGTCTGTTGCTTTAAAATGTACTCCGAAGGAAAAGTCTTCGAGGAATTTATGGTTCTTCCCTCTGGAACGGGTATAAGTCGTGGAATAAGCTTTGTTTGGTCGCCTCGACCGATTTAAGATGCCACATACGTTCAACGGAAGTCACACAAAGGAACTGTCATTTGTTCACTAAAAAGGGCGGCGCCTTCCACTCGGTGGACAGGAGGTGTGGCTGTTGCGACGATTTGAAAAGTCGCGACACTACTATTTATCCACGCTTCCAACCAAGAAGCCCATGAAACCTTCCATGTGGCCTGATTATTCACGCTTTGCCACCACTCGACTGTATCATGTTTCGCTCCTGAACATGAGCTAGAGAAAGCCACCGCCTATTTGCACGAAAAGCACCTGTATTATTCCGGTTTCTGAGGAGGGTTCAAGATCTTCGTCTCACGTTGGTTTGATGTTATGCTTCGATTCAGGAAATAACAGGTGAAAACAGACTAATCCTTACAAAAGAGTATGTAAATTACCTCATTAACGCAATTTTAAATTGTCAAGATTTGCATTCTCCAGTAATTGTCAAACAGTAGTGTCTATGTGGTGAATACCATCTTCTCTTTCTGCGCCTAAAATAACTCTGCCTTGTGTAGACGTTGCTCCGAAAGCGTGACTACATTATTTTTTTCATCCTCTTCACTTTCACGCATTACCAATCGGAATATTTTGCTGCACATCCTACGAAACATTTGCCTTACCTCGACCCCAATAAAGTTGTGCGGTTACACAAGTACGCTATCCACATCCACCGAATCCTGTTGCAACGATGCAGTTCAAGCAAACACATTCCCCCTGACTTCCTACCCTTCCCTGTATGACGTGGGGAAACTGCCGACAGTCTGGCAAGGTTAAATACGAGGCGAGGCGTCTCACTCTTGATTTTGCCATAGATATGAGATTAACCCATTAGCCCGTGCTCTACTAGCCTATTTCTCAACTTCACACACTTGTCAGTCAATAGCGATGCCTTTCGCCTTCTCTCTAATGCTCACAGGTGAATCAGCATCGAGAGAATGTGATGCATTTTTCCGTCAGATTTTTTTATTTCGCTTTGTAAATTTGCATAGGAAAATGCATGGATCAGGAGCTCGACTGTCGGCTCACAATAGAGGACAGATAGGAAACGCTTGTTTACAATAGACTTGCTAAATTAGACTGTGTGATGAACACTTAAAAATACACACACCTTTCACATCCGCTTAACCAGTTAACTTAGTACTTGGCATTGCACTGCAATGGATTTTAATCAGTTCCTCCCTCAAATCTTCTCTACTTCCTCTCTGTTATCACTTTCTGCACAATTTAACTTCACCCCAAGTGCGGGCAGAAAATTTTGTAGACCACAAAAGAAAGTCTTCAAGATTGAGGGAGATGTGACTATCACTTTAGGAGGCCAAACCATTATCATCCGGTGGTGTTGCGGCTCTTATGACCTGTGCGGCGTCAGAGATGAGTCGTCTGCGAGATGGTGCTGCGTCCTTGAGACGGGGACCATGCCAACAGTTGTCCAGATCACCCGATACCTCTTCCCCACCAACATCGCCAATACGGCAAGTGGTATTACAGACGAGGGCGGAACCACAACAGGAGAGGACACTAAGTACTACCGGAACTCTGACAAGTCTTCTGCACATTCAACTTGCCCAAATCACTCGGATATCTGAGGCTGTGAGAATTGAGGTGGGTTAGTTGATGATGCCACATTTGACAGTAATTTCACTGTCACATAACAGGATGTAACCTTTTTGCTCTTGCTTTTGTGATTATTTTCAACGATATAACTGCAATCCTACTACATGTCCAGAGATATTTGGCCCAAACGTTTAGTATGCAGTAAACCGAGTCGTCGGAAAAAATGTTGATGTGGTACGCAGTATACGCACTGATAAATGGTCTCAACCGCCCTGATGGCATATCATTTTGCGAAGAGGGAAGGCCTATAAAATCTCCAGTGGCGAACAAGAAAACGCCCGAGCAATTACTACGGTTTTACGCCTATGAAATGCCAATCCTGTATCTTGTCCATCTGGTTAGACCAGGGCCTCGGGCACTTTTCCCATATGTTTGCACTAAACTCGAGTTCATGTGCGCAGACCCTTTGGAACGCCAGCAATATTAACACAGTTTCATGACGCGCAATTTTTCCATTTTGTTGAACGAATACAGAGACAAAAATATCAGAATTTATTTAATATACACAATCCACCCTCTGTCGAAACAACTGGGTCTAATTGTGTTTAATTATCAGCAAGAAAAAACTTCAACTCTAAGCCAACCTTTAATTGCTCCAATATGCAATCGTGTTTCCTAAATTATTGCATTCCACTCCCTCGTCCACTTGCATAGAGCATTGAGATCACGGATCAAGCTGATATCATGGCTTTTGAAAATATGGGAAAGAAAGTAAATTGTAATCGCTACTGGAGGAACTTATAGTGGTCATTATTATTCTATTTTGTACTGGGATTGTGCGAGAGTTCTTCCACTTCTTGTACCGCCTACTCCCTTCATTGAATACAGCAAAACAGTAGATTTAAATGTTCATCGCTCGATGGGAGTAAATCGGTTACCAGGTGGTGTAAGGCGACTTTAATCACAAAATTTAGTAATTTAAAGGAACTCAAGGTCCACGGTTACGGAATTTGGGGTAAACTTCTAAACGACTATGTAAATTTCCTGCGACTGAAATAATTCGCGTTTACAAAAATAACAAATATATGTGTGCGACTTCCAATACTTATTCACCTCCTTTTCACCTGCCATCCTTTCAAATACATGTGTTAATTAGGTGGTAACCTGACATTTATACTGTTGAATGTTACGGTGAGGCCTTCACAAGCCCAAAAATCCTACTCTTGACACCGAAGAACTCCCCAAGTCACCCGAACTTGACCTCAAGTTGTTGCGGGGTCGAAGGCGTTCAAATGGCAATTAATATTCACATGTAACCGCACTCTTTCATATGACCTCTCAACCTCGTCTAGAATTCGACTCCCTTCCATTCCCCCACTATTCGCCCTCCTAGCAAGCATCGTAGTAATTGGTAACCATTCTTGGCATTCTTGGAAATCTCATCGTCTCCTCCGCAACTCAGGGCCGACATGGCGGATTCTAACGTTACTTAAAACATCTACTATGGAATTAACTACGAACTTCGTCGAAACCGGATGCTAAACAAATGGTTGACAGAGTAATCCCACAAAAATAAATCGTTATTTTCCTTCTGCCAGCACAAAGATTTTTAGCTAATTTGCCTTCAAACAGTTGGGTGCATACGCTAGAGAAATGGGATCTTCACGTAGCTAAATTGGGGCATCTGCAGGGGAAATTTGCTGCCAATTTTAAATCACAATCGGTTGTAATAAAAATTTGAAATAGATATAATATTACTACGTAGACCGGTTGGATCTGTAAAAGTCAGCTGTTTTGGCCACTGGGGATACAAAATGCCTTATGATCGTGTACTTTTTTCGTACCGCTTTAAGATGTGTCAGCAGACGACAGCATGCTCCTTTTGTTGGAACTCGTGTTGGACTAAATGTTTCAAACTACTCTTGTCTCTCTCTGAGCCTGCAAAAACTGGTCTTGTGAGTTTTAGGCATATACGAATAAAAACAATACCCGCTGTTGGGTGATGTGTTCTTCACCGAAGTAGACACGTATCAAAAGTGACCTGTAGATAAACTCTCCTGGGCATGAGATGTTAATATAACTAACATGTGCCCATTAAGTAGGTAAATGCAAGAGGTAGACTTTTCTAAATGGTCTAGTCAAGTGATATTAATTTGTTTTAGGAGTTTAGAGTTTAAAGTATTCTTACTGACGTCAACCATCAACCATTGTATTCCTTGCAGTTCAGTAACCAGTTGGCGCATGAGAGAGCCCTAATGGAATTACTCGAATTAGAGCACACTCGTGTCCGGTCAGAGGTGAGAATGGCGGAGAGACAAGGAAAAACTGCTCCATCCGATCTGGTGAATCAACTGCGACATTTGAGGGAGCGTTTAGATCAACAGAGAACCCTCATCGACGATTTGGAGTATCAGTACCTTGAGGTGAGTGTCTCCGTCTCACTATTACCTAATTCGACCATACTTAGGGAGCCTTGACCACAGTTAGGGATCATTTTAACCACTGAGAGGGAGGTACTCGAAACTGGAATGTCGACAGAATGTTGGAGAACGCGAGAGTGTTCTGGAGGCGGAGGTCCAACCTCGACATTTTAGCACATTATAGCAAAGCCTTCAGCCCACCACCTTGCGTCTTCGGGAGTTGTTGCTCCCGACATCGCGCGGATCCGACCACCGCCATCATGCCCCATCTCCTCGACAAATGCCAATTCTCATGGTTCACCGTTCCCCAGGCCAAATTGAGCTACATGTGTACGAGTTATGACCTTTTCGAAGGTCATTCTCTTTGGTTTGGCCTCTCAGATCAGCCTTACAACAGTTGAGGGTTTTCATGTCTATGTCTTTATAGGTGCGCGGCGTTGTGGCGCCATTTCTGGCCACTTTTCCACATTACAGATGGAGTCTGGCCTGGAGGCGAGGGGATGCTGCACCATTTCCACCTACTGCTGTGTCTGATTGACTTGAGGAATAAACCGCTCGGGGATAAACCAAATTTATAGTTGGTTAGTAGATGAGGGGGCGATTCTCGCGTGGTATTTCAGAGGTGACACTAGCAGCTGAAGGCTCCTCTAGATGTCCAATGGAGGCAGATCGAGAAACCGAGGTTCCGTCTACAAATTCCAACAAGAATTGTCCTTTCCATAGCGATTTTATTTGATATTCCTTACGTTGACATCAAGAGTTAGTGAAATTTCTAAAAAGTCAAACCATTTTCCCTGTTTACCATGATTTCCTCTGAAGACATGCATCTTCACCGGAATTACAACGAAATGGATAAACGTAATGGCATTATTCGGCAAATGGTTAAAAAAGGCTACCATCACCTAACTCGGATGTTTCTGCCTGTCAGGATAAGACAAAGTACGAGGAGGAGAAGGAGACTTTGATGGCGCAGTTGAAACTGCAACAGGAGACCCCACCGAAGGCCTCTTCACCGACTAGCAGTTTCAAGAATGTGGACTCTGAGATCTCGAGGGAGAGGAGTCCCGAAGATGCTTACACCTATCCTTCACCTGTCTTCCCGTCGGCCTCCAATCCTCTTCCACACACCAGTTCACCAATATACTCCACTCCCAACGCGAATGCGTCCCCGCAGTTCAGGAGTGAAACCGTAGATTCCACACTTGTAAGCACAGAGTGCAAATCACCACTTTCACCCCACCATCCTCCCTTCCCATTCTCCACTAAGTCAGCGGTTATGTGCAGCTTCATCGCGTGACTTGAGGGTGGTTACACTGTGCAATTGCGCAGAGATAATGATAAGCAAAATTGTTGCTTGTAAGATCTCCATTCGGTTTTAGTACTTTTATCCGTGAGTGAAGAGTAATTTAAAATCGTGTGCATAGTTCACTCGCCCTTGGGATTCTGAAGCTTATTTAATTTGAGGATTTAAGATTTGGAAATCTTATAAACGACCACTTCCACTTGTTAGGTTACTTTGGTAACCGTTTGAGGGCCGAAATTCGGTTGTAAGAGATGACAGTGAATCGGATGACTGTTAAGAGGTTATTAACTTCACACGTTCCCTCTTATATTTACTATTATGACGCACTGAGGGCTACCTGATTTACTTCAAACTTCTCCTTGTAGACTGGTATATCGGGAGACCCCTTCTTTGAAGATGGCAGTGCTTCATTGAATGGTGAGTTACCTAAACCGTCTCCTTGCTCCCCCCCCCCTCCCAAATCATTCACCTGAGAGGGGGCATAGTGTGGATCTTGGGGAAATTTCCACCACTTCATCGGCCCCTTGTAGGAGGGTTAGCCTCGATCCTCCACTTGATAGGTCTTAATCATGACAGCAAATCTAGCTCGGAAATAGCATCCGGGCGTCTGTGACCTCAGGTTTGACATTATCTTCAGTCTTACCGCAATTGCGACCTCATGGAAGCCTCGGCAGCACACGGCTGCTCCCTGGAAAGAGTATACTTTAGCAGTCCGACCTTATTAAGCCACCCACCGTCTGCTTAGCCCAGACACACCGTTGTTAAACCTGGGGCATTAAATACTTTAATGCCACAGAAGTCGTGGTCTTCGTGACACCTTCGTTACTAAGCCAGAGCTCGTTCATGGAACGTCATGATATGGCCACTGGTCGCTTTTGTCAAATAAGTAGCATTTTTCGGAGTGGTATTATAACGGTTTAAGTGAAACAGATTTGCATCCGCTTGTGAAGTCTAACATGCAGAAGTGTAAAATAGTCGGACAGTCCATTTCCTTCGATGTCCACTTTCCCTTACGCCTGTATGGGCACGTCAAATGGTCACCTCTATAAATAGTCAACAATCGATCATCTCGGCAATGATTGGAAAATGGTGATTTCTTGTGTTAAAATGTGTGCATGCAGTTGAAATGAAATCGTTCTTTGGCGGATAAATCCACCCTAGCGCACGTCTCCAGTGTCGCTCCTTGCGACCAAAATAGCTTTGAAATGTTTATTTGGTTCAAATTGCTTCAACTTGAGATCGTCGTCGGAAGCGCCTGATAAAGGGCCGTTGGGTAGGACAAAAAGCAGCAGTACTTTCATCCAATGCCTTCAAGCCAAATGTCAAAGAGAGTCGGAATTCCGTTAATACACTAATTAGACATCGAGGTATTTGGCCACTTTACTACTCCCGCTTGTCTTTCGTCTCCACTCGGAGAGTCGAGTTTCCGGGAGGTTTTGAGGACTCAATGCATGCAAGCCTCAATCACCCCAGAAATGACATATCCAGATGTGTTCAGCAAATTTTGAGAATTTCTGGCCCGAAAAACTGCACACACAAATTTTAGAACCGGCGCCATGCGAGCAATTTCCTCGAGGCACAGCTACTTTGTAGTCCTCACATTGTGATCGCCTCAAATGGACATTCATTGCCTTATAGTGGCCTTTCCTTCGTGCGTCATTTGACCGATGAAGAGACCTTACAGTACTTATTTCTTTTTACTTTGACAATCTTCCGTCTGGTCAAGCTAAGGTGGGTGGACAGTCTTGTCCAATTGCCTCACTGCAGACGCCTACACCCTGTAATGTGTGTGTGTAAAAAATTAGGAATGATAATTTTGTTGCGTCTTCTCGCCTCCCACATCTCTCAAGCCTCCCGTGTTCCGGTAATATTTCCATCCCATCGCATAAGGGCTTCCGTTTTGACATTTAGAATTAGACAATCGGAGGGGAGGATGGCGAAGATGTAGAGGGAGAGGAGCAGAGGGAGATGCTTACTGTCCCAGACGAAAACGAGTAGAATAAAATAAATAGTTATTATTTTCGAGTAATTATCTGACAAACCCACTAATTTACACACCCAAACGCAATTATAAATGCTAAATCTGGCTTCGTTCGGCCCCTGGTGGGTAAAAGTTCTTCAAAAATGTCGCGTTTATAGACACGGAGGGGAGATGTTCACACACTTCTCGGTTGTATTGTATTCTCAGGAAGTGGTTATGACAATTATCTTTCTCCTTTCGTAGTCGACCCGTTTTCCCAAGCCACATTGAATGGGTGCATGATCGTGTGATGGTTTTTACATAAGATGTGGTTAAAAATAGATGAGTGGATTTAGAGAACGCCACAGTTTGCAGCACCTTAGGGGTAGTGATTTTATTTGCATGTATAGCAGTGGAAACTCCACCACACCCCGCCGACGGAGAAGTGCCTCTCACCTCCGGTTTATCAGTTCGAAATCTCGATAGCTGTCACCACGATGAGTACAACCCCCTTCCACCATCTCATGGCTCCGATACCTCACCTGGGCGCTCTCCGCCGAATGATCGACCGCCGCAGGAGCACAAGACCTCCCTTCCACTCCACCCGTCCCCCGTCTTTCAACAACAGAATGGTCACAGTTTCGATGAGAGCGTGAGTTCTTTCCCAACTGACCTCGTCATTACCACGGCATCATTTCTCATTGCCTGTCTTTCAACTAATCTCAAAACGGTCTTTGTAACCATAAGGGGATATGGAGGAGGGGGGAGAGTTGTGTGTATAAACCTGCCCAGAGGTCACATGGCACGGACATCTGCGGAGCTAACTTCTCCTGGAACCTTGATGGGGTTCAACACGTAGACAAACTTTACCCGGAAATGTAAAGAAGAACAGTTTCGTGCTTATTCATCTCCTTAATGCACTGAAACGACGAAGATCGTTGAATTTCCGGAGCAGTGTAGAATCTCAAATTTCGCATATTGGAAAACTCGAAATATCCTGAGGTTGATCGGAGCCATCACCGATGACTGCTGCAGTGTTTTCTTATGATTATGTCGAAGCTTACGTCATCCACCATGCTTCGTGACCTCGTAGATCCATCCACGTTCCCCTTCCTCTATCTTCCTCGTTTTCTTTTTCAGTATTTTTCAGGAAGAGAGGATCTCAGTGCCTCACCGCACACAAGTTCCTCACTGCCAGGCGGTTTAAATCCTCACGTGGCCACCACCTCGTCCAGCTCTTCCCTTCTCCACACCGGGAAGGATCATCAGTCCTCCTGCACCGCCTCTTTCAACAATATTTTCCGAGCTGTCCCTCCCCTTCTCCCAACCACCAGCCTCAGTAGTGATCAACGACAGTGGATTCATGAGGATTCAAATCCACTCCAATGCTCCAACGAGGTCCGCATTCGCCCGCGTCAGAGGACCTCTTCCACAGCTACGCGGCGTGTATGGCAGGATGGCGAGGTGCGTATGAGAGTCAGTGACTTTCAACACATTGGTAACCTGGACGTCAATTTTGCTTCTACCAACTTCACCAAAATCATCATCATAATCATCACGAAAATGTGATTTTGGATCTTTTTAACGACTATTCAATGTTTCAGGATGTATGAGTAAGTTTAGTAGGGCGAAATTTGCAGAATACTGACCTCGAGCGTAACAGCGTCAAGTGTCCACATCTCGGTTTATCGCAATAATGAAGTCCATGTCTTAATTCTCTTGGGACCGACTTGAGAGGTGTTGTTAGGTAGCCTTTAGTACCGGAAAAAGTGAGACACGAGTTAAATGCTGGCCTATAGTGAGGCTAATTTCCAAAGCATCGGTGGTGCTGGCGGATTAAGGGGAGGGGAGACGTTGGATCCACCTCTGTAGAATGGTGTATACCTCCAGGCACGTCCATTGACACGTTACTTACCGGTCCCGGATGACATCTCCTTTGATCTTCGGCAACATCTGGAGGTGATCTGTGGTCACATCCTCTGCTCGCCTCTTCTGATGCCTCATTTACACGTGGACGCGACTACTTGTGCCGGATACCTTTACAAAGTTGATTCGCGGGTAACCATTACAACACCCAAAACTAAGGACGGTGACGACTCGAAAAGACAACCCAGTGAAGTTGAGTACTCGGATGTTAGCGTCATCTCTTCCTCGTCGGGCTTTTTCTCACCGACCACGGGCAGGGTCAGACGCAGAACAACTCGTGTCACCTCGCCAAGTGGTGGCGGCGGTTTCATGGCGGCGCTCTTTAATCGCACCCGACGCGGAAAACGACGCTGGTTCGTCCTTGATCGTAGACGTCGACTACTGATTTACTACTCCTGTCACACCTCCAAGTCTTCGGGAGCGGCGTCGCTTATGAAACCGAAAGGTGGGCACTCGCTACATATTTTGACTCAATTTTTAGCTTCATTCAGGCGTCGGTTAATAGAAACACGACAAATTATACAAACTTTAATTTGCCTCTTTAAGTGGTAGGAGCCTTCTGAAATGTTTTTTTTTTCATTCCACCTTTTGAAATGATTGCAGCCTGAGTTGAGAAGTGTCACTTGTTGGGTAGACTGGCGTTAGAAGAAATGGCTGATACGGGGAATTTCGAAGTCGCTCAGAGACAACGCTAGTGTTGATCTAGTTATGGAAGGTGCATTCTTGGCCGTCCAATTGTCATCCTCCCCTCGACTTCAACTAACTTGCCTCCAGGTCAGAGCTCGGCACCGACTGTCGGCAAGACATGTAAACAGCTACCGAATATTAGGAGATACACACTGTGTCTGCTTTCCCTTCAATCCAGGGTGTTAGATTCGCACCCGACTTTGCTATCTCGTGACTAGTGCTTCCGGATGGCAAGCTTTCGTATTTCTGCGGACCTGCAAATTTAATAGCGTTCATTTGGGGAAGGTGATTCATGCACTCATGTAGTTGCTAATATAATTTCAGGTAATATGTCTTTTTAGATGTCATCAGCTTCACAGACATTATCGATGTCTATCCGGACCGCCAGGCACGTAAGAGCAACAATACGGGTTTTTGTCTCCTATTGGTCGCCTCGTGCCCCCCGCCTCCCTCCCTAGTCTCCCCACAGTGCCGCCCAATGCCGACACGAACACGGATCCTCTCCCTGGCCGCACCTTCGCCCGAGGCCATGAGGGTGTGGGTGGACGCCCTTTTCACCTGCGCTGGCGCCTATCTTTGTCTCCCAAATTCCCATCATCCGCTTCGCCGTGGCGCAGATGGACAGAGATAACAGATTACTTCTTTGGGCTTGCATAGCCCGGATTTGTACTTAATTCAATCGTAGCTTTAAATGAAGGATATGATATACTTGTGGCAAAAACCAACAAACGCCTAATATCTGCCATTTGTATATTTTAATTGATGCTAATAGAACCCACTGCCTGTCTGGTATCTCACAAATATGGTTGTCGTCACTTTTTATCTGGTTCTTAGTAAAATCAACGGGATAACTAAGTAAAGAGTGAATATACAGAATTTCATCCCCATCAGGATATGCCTCTTACGTACGGCAAAGAATTGTACAGGAGAACAAAATATATTTGTAATGGAATTAAGAGCAAGGGAAACAACTAACTCGGTCATGGGGGATATACGTCTACAGGCGCCGACTAAAGTAACAAACACAAACGAAAAGTGCCATCAAACGTTCCAAATGGAAGAATGCAGCGCAGAATAATTTTGAATAAGTACAAGTGATTTAATATTTCTGCGAATTTGTCCAAATTGTAAGGAAACTTGAAGATAAATAGTAATGTAAGGGTCTAAGACCTAGGAGGTGCGAAGTAAGCAAGGCGGCCAGTTTTTTAAATTTGTCGGAAGTATAACGATTAAAGACTCATGCGCAGTCAAGGAAGGCATCTGTTGTTTATATCACTGGCTGACCCCTGGAATCAATGTGCTGGTCACTTAAAAATAATCACACCTATATCGCAAAGGCTAATTTATTGAGAGTTACGTAACCATGAAAAATAACAATGATATCATTGAGGTAAAGGGGTGAGCGAGGGCTCAGACGGCATTTTATGGTTAATAATACAAACAGTAAATACACGTGCGATAAAGCTTATAAATTAACTGATTTAAAAAATTAATGCAAGGTGCATGAGTAGTTACTAAGACACGCAGTTTACAATAAATATTAGCGTCTTGTTTTAATAGGCGATTGAGGACTGCAAACACAACTAAAAGCACGTGGTGCGTGGCATCCACCGTAGGTTTTGTTTCTCATATGATGTATAATAATTCCTCGGATTTACTGAAGATCCTCTCGTTCGACTGACGTAAACATGGTGTCATTTTTTGCCTTTCAGATACAAGAATAGCATGAACGTAAGCAAATGATGCCATATAGCCTGTTCTGCTATTGAAAGCTATGATAACGACTTGAGAAACTGATTTTGACTTTCGCTTTATTGTGATTTTTTTGTTTTCAGCCCATGGTATTCGCGGTCTTATCCAGTTAAGTAAGTGATGAGTGAAACATTATGAGTTGTGAAATTTTGTTTTCGCCCCTATCTGAATCCTATTTCTCGCTCGGAGTTCTATGTGAACTTTCCCACTTCAGCTCGTGCTGACTAAACGGCCTTCCGGTGTTGGGAGCTGAGACAGCTCGGAATTCCAGCTTATGCGCTCTCTGTACGTTCCCAAATGATGTCCTGCATAGTTCAAATGACTAGCATTGATTACATCGTTAGTCTGATTGTAAACATACTGAATCCGTGTTCGTTTCCCGTCCTAGGACGCAATTCGCGCTCCCTCAGTGTAAGCCGTCCTTTCCTCACGACTGATGATACACCTCTTGACTGAACTGTGATGTTGCCTTGATCCTGAGTCTTTAGTAATCTCTAGCTTCTATTTTAGGATCGCATGGATGTATTCCGGAATACCTATGTACCTTTATATATCACCATAATAAAATGTCTTGTGTTACACATTCCAAATGTCGCACAGGCTAATCCGGGGGCCGGTTGGGGCAATCTTAAGTCACTTCATAGCTTGGCGCCACCGGGGCCTAACAGTGCTGGGCGGCATCGCAGCCCTAAACGACCAGACAACTACACCCACATGAAGCCCTGCTACCGATCCCCCTAACGGCACGATACGCAGCACGTAGGTTTGCGATTTGCATTAGATGGGGCAACTAGAATAGCTACTAAGGGTATGGACAAAATACGATGTCATTTAGCCTATATTGGGTAAATTGAGGAGAGCATTGACACCTTCTGGAAGGTAGGAGACGTTCCGGTTTTTGCCCAATTGGTAAGCAATCTCCTCGGCAGCTTCAATACGTCTAAGTTCAATTAAACCATCTCCCGAAGAACCGAAAGACTTGGCGAGCATTTTCGCCGCTTCAGAATCACCCTCTGCGCTGATAACTGCCGCCATTTTCTGTTGCTCAGCCTTTTCCACCAAAAAGCGTGCGCGCTCTGCTTCCTGTTGTGCTACCTGTTTCGCCTCAACAGCAGCTGAGAATTCCGAGGAGAAGGAGATTTGAGTCTAAGAAGTATAGACATCACAATAAGATGTTGAAGAATGACAGGATTGGATAATGTGACGGTGCCTACAAGCGCAATATCGTCAAGCAGAATGCCAAAAGAAGCGGCACGCTCCGTGAGAAAATCGTTAACACGCTGGCTGACGAGTTCTCTTTGAGTGATGAGTTCACTGGCATCGAATTGTGCGACGACCGCCTTAAGAACTTCGGTCGTAATCGAGGGAAGAACACGTTCTTCGTAATCAAAGCCCAGGTTGGAGTATATCTTAGGAAGTAAATCGGCCTGTGGCCTGTAGAGTATGCGTAGAGTGATGTTAACGGTCTGAAGATCTGGTGAAACAATGGGAAACAGAAGTTAGAAGTACGAAAACCCAGCTAGGATAGATGACACGACATACCCTTTGACCCTGTCATGACAGGAATGTTTCGCGGTTTAGAACGGATTTCATATATTATAGGTTTTTGGACCCATGGTATAATGAAGTGGGTACCTTCTCCAACAACCGTCTGACGAACTCCTTTAAAACGGTCAAAAATAACGGCACGCTGGCCGCCGTCAACTAGTTTGACAAAATATTAGATTAAACGATAGTTTACCATTATATAGAACAAGAGGTAGTATGCTACCAGCAGCAACCAGCCCTACACCCAACTTTCCAATCCTGGTAAACCACTGATTCATGCTCGCACACATTTAAGGCAAGTGAGGATTTACAGCTGTTTATTCAAACTAGGGACAAAGCAATAGATTAGGTTAAGTCATAAGTTTACTAAATAATACCTTTGTCGAATTTAATTTTAGGCACTAAATGGAAATTTTCCAGGTCGGTCCTGAATTGCAAGACGCTATTACGTGTACCTGCAAGATGAATTTTTTTCTTAAGGAAAATGATAATAGCAACGTGAAGACGCATGCTATAAGATTACTATACGCATTATCTTTTCCTCGTTTTACTTTATTTCACACTACAAGCTTCCTGAATTCAGATATTAACATGGGATTTTCTGGGTGCGCTTCTGAACCATATTGCGACTTGGAGTAAAAGCTATTGTCATAGACGTAACGTAGTGCGCATTAACTAAATATACGACAGCGACGATCCCATATGCCTATCCAAGACTTATATATACTGAAATATATACAGCCAAATAGTTTGGGAGAAATTTCAAATATTACTAACAGATTCTTGCGTTCAAAGTATCGGGAATGTGAAAATCGCTCTTTTATCAGAAATATTGTGATTTGTTTCCATTGGAGCCCGTGGACGTGAGGTGCGTTAATGAACCGGTGTTAAACGGTAATATTTTCTTTATGAACACTTCACGGGTAACGAAAATTTCTCACCGCTATTTAAATCATTTTTTCTAAAAACAATGCTTAACACAGTAAGATTGTTGAAGGTAATGCTCAACAGTAGAGTGTAGTAACTTCTTATTATAAAAGTTTTCCGCATCCCTAATAGAATTGGATTTGTGCATGAGTGGGCCTTTTTGTAAGCAATTTTGAATTGTAATTTATCTACACTTTGTCTAAAATTTGCTTCGGTACACCTTGTTTTGTTTAACTTATCAATGCCAAACGTCGACCTTAATTGTAATTATACTCCGGCCTTTATCATATTAAGAGGTTTCTTACGGTTTGGTTTCTCGACGCAGAGGATATTCGTGATAATTGGTCTCCTCGCAGACAATCGATAATGTAGATAGGTTTTCCGCAGGTATGGTTTATTCCTGTGGATTATTATCTCTGGTTTTCCTTCCATGCTTGCTCCGGAAGCTTAAATGTTAAATATTTTGATGCTAGACATAGTTATTTTTTCGATGCAACAATTTATTGAATTGAAAATTCTACATTTGAACGTCATAGCTCAGCGGATCACGGCGCAGTTCTTGGCCGTTGGGCTCTCTTTTCTATACTCTTAAAATTTCTGCTGACAGGAACTACTACTACGGTTTTTAATTATAATGACGAATTCTGTACGACTGAAGTGGGGCCTCTCGTTGTGCAAGTTCAGAATTCCATGTTTTATTTTGGATTCCGGCTTTGACAAACAATGGCTGTCTACTGCTATTTGTGCTTCTGACGCATTTGGCTTGAGATCGCGTCTTCCCCGCAAAAAAAATCAACTTCAATCCCCAATTAAATCGGGAATTATTCAAATAGCCCCTACCTCCAGTGAGGACGTTGAGCTGGCCCTCTTCTTAGATCTCCCGAAACTTGCCACACGTTACTCCAAACACAATACGAAAATGTTTCATGCTCGAGGTGAGCGTTTCCGTTGAGTTCTGTGGTAGTTACCTTTATAATATTAATTCTCCTTGTGAGTATCCGCATTTTAACATAACAATCAGTATCGTTAATCTGTTACTTTAGTTGTCTAGGGAGGAGTAGTTTCTTAGTCTTTGGTAAGATCATTTGTTGCTCGTACCAACAACTTAAAGTGGGAATTGACTTAGCGCAGTTTTCCATATATCCTTTAACTTAATCTTAGCGCTAGCTAACCTTTTGACTTTTTTGCCTTTATGAGTAAGTCGCGCTCTTCTATTCTACATAACTCCCGAGAAGTATAGCTAGTTGCGATGAGCTGCGCGCTGTTATTTGACTCTGCTAAATACTTTGACTGAATATTTCGAATAAAATATTTTGACTATATAAAGCTATTCTGTGTTGAATTTTCCCTTATTTTTTAGTTTCCGATCCTGGTATGCGGTTTTTCGTCTTCGTCATCTCTGTTGCCCTCAGTCTTGCGGCGTTGAGCATCCTCAAACTTCATAAATTACTTGAGTGGCTCATTGTCGTAAGTTTTGCCAATGAATCCTTTTAGTGGTATATGCTTTTTTTGAGTTTCCAGACAGAAAAAACATTTCTTTTAACTATGCTTTGAGTATCGTTAACTCTTACGCCTTCAGTAAAATATGTTAGATCTCATTCATCCTTATAGTGAATGTACACATTTGTTATTTAGATAAAACATCATCACACAAGGTTGAGTCGGTTCCACCAAATTTACTCCGCTTTTGCATCATATCTTTCACATACTTTTGAGAAATTTATTCCACTCCAAATGACTAAGACTCTAATGCAACTTGTGTAATTGAATATTGTCTTTTTGGATGCTATGGAATCACACCGCCCTTTCCCATCTTCTAATGCGACAGTTATAGTTACCTTGCTCTAAAAATACCAGGTAGATTTTTTTGGGGGAAAAAGTCCGATTATTACACTCGGGGGAATATGGCAAAAAAATACTACTGTTGATTGTTTTCTGAAGCAACCGTGATTTTTATGGTGAGGTTGTTAGTCTGTAAGAAAACTTCGTCCGTAAATCGGGCTTTTAACTTAGACTTGTTTCTCATGATAGTTGCCCATACATCTCAAGCATTCCTCGGTCAGTTAACTGTCTGATCTTCCGTCGAACTTTTTCGCAGAAGTTGATGATCCTCACCTTCCTCGTCATTATGAATTTGTGCAAAGTAACCAAATCTGTTACCTCTTTCATTGTTGGTCACATTTGTGGTCGTCAATTCGAATGCGTTTGCAGACATATAAATTTCCACATCCGCATATATCCTTTGTAACATTTGGGTCGTACAGTTAATCCGGCATTTATCTGGAATTCGCATGATATGAAAAAGCACTGTTGAAACGCTACGCAAACGAAAACGATGACTAAAGTCTGTTGAAGCAGATACGCTTTTTAATTTAGTGCAGACCTGGAGGATTCAAAATGAATCGGTATCATGGTCTGAGAGAGCGATGGAAATGGGGCTTTTGGGGGGTGGGCGGGGGCACTGAAGACCTTGGTAGTGACTAACCTCAAATCTGGAGCCTGTTTTTTGTCTCTTTTGCTCTCTTCCTCTCCGACCTGATTTATGCACATACAGAATGCGGTGTTGAGAAAGTTCGACGACGCACCATATGTACTGTAACTCAATATTAAAATTTACATCTTTTGAAACTCTTTCTCGTTAATGATGACATATATCTCGAGCAACAAAAGTGCATTTCAAGACGACGAAGAAAGTGTTGGCCCAGCATTTATCTGACCTACCCCAGTACTTCGTTTCATCAACTTCTCTTGGATGTTGGGTTTGCTTGACGACTTTCATGTAGCCACTTAACCTGTTTTTGTTGCTTTCTCTTTCTCTCTCACGTGACTCGCATGTGGGCTTAGCTTAGTGATGCGAGTCGTGAAAGGCTGTTTCTGTATTACACGACTGAAGCAAAGGCTATCCACTTTTCGATGCCACGTTCAACCAATGGAATTGCTCTTGACGTGATTTTATGCCTCTCCGCAAATATCCGCACCCACGTACACACACGCACCAGGGGTCTAATTCCGTAAACCACAGGATTCCTTTTAGCCACTTTATACAGCCTCTTAGAAGTAAGTTTTCCTGGAAATTTTAGAGTCAGTAGGGTATGGCTCTAATCCAGATGCTTCGGCATTTGTTTCAGTCACGTTAACTCAAGAAAATGTTTGTCAATTTCAGATGTATTTGTACTGGTCCAATTAAAAACCTCGTAAAGTCCTCTCTTAGGAATATAAATTTTCACTGATCTTGAGGCAAAACTGACAAAAGGTAATCTGAGGTAGTTTTATTCGTGGGGGAATTTTTAGGCTAATTGTCTATTTACATCGAAGGGACCAAGTGGAATTACTTTCGATAGAAAACGTTTTTTCCTTCTTGTTTACCTTATGAATTCCGGTTCTTATTAGATTTCTTCTTTGCAAGTCTAGGGTATGCTCCTTAGTCAAACAAAGGCATTATCTTATGGGAGTTAATATTTTGTCGATTTTTATTTGGAACAGGATTCTGGTACTCCGTCTCTGACAACACGTCTACAAGAATTACAATCTAAGCCTGCCCTTATCTCGGAGATCTTAAGAGCTGCAGCTTTGCGCTATACCCGATGCGATCCTCACACCTCCAATGTCACCCCTCCTCTCACTCCTCCCCTAACCCTGTCTCCGCGGTCACTCTTCTACCAAGAACACCCCTCGCATCCCGTAATCCCCACTAATACTTCGACTGCCGAAGCTCCGCAGGCGCTCATTAATTCAGAAATCTGCTTCCATGGCCGCGGACTCACCACGACGATTTCAGAACAGTGTCTTCTGTGTCTGGTGCGTGGTTCACAGGGCTATATAGACACAACCTCGGGGCTTGGACGTCAACGCCACCATAGTGAGTCAACTGCGAATTCGCCCTCCGTCAGATGGCCGAGGCCTTCGCGTCCAAATGCGGGAATCTGTCGTGCCCAAGTAGTATCCAACGCCGCCACTTGCTGCCTCTCCGTTCAGATGTGCTCTGAGCATTCCCCTATGGCGAACAAGTCCGGACTTCGTATCGTCTCTGATGTCAAGAGTGGAACAAATCGTTCCTGGCGTCTGAGCTCGGCTGATCATATGACAGAACAACGTAAGTCACCAACTTGGCGGTTGAAGCCACTCACCAGCCTACGTTCAAGATCACGATTATAATGTTTTATCATGACAAAAACTTTGGGTAGCAGTCTCTACTCATCCATATCCACCCCATTTATTTCGTGAGGTCGGTTCCGAGCATTATTTAACTCGCATTCCGTGGCCCCGGTCCATACCTCATACCTCACTAGCCGTACCGTTTGTCTAAGCCGCGCCTTCTTTTATCACTTACAAGTTTACCCTTATGTGTAATTGTACTCTCTAATATGACACTCACTATCCATTCTCTTGGTGTCCATTAGTACTTTAAGGTAGCCATAATTTCGGTTACCTTGCAGTCTTTGAAGCCCTCATATTTAGTCATTCGCTGAGGTCCCGTGTGACGCTTGGAATTGCTATGATGCCTCTTTTTATACGATTGTTCATCATGCGGGTCACGTAGTTGCTAAGTCTGAAATACATACTTCATTCCATTGATTCGACGAAGACAATCCACCCGGTCTTCGGAATTCCTTTGGTAGGTTCCCCTGGTAACCAGTCAAAAGCGGTCCAATCACTCGATCCACCTTTAGTTTTTCGAAAGCCTGCGCAAAAGTTTTCCCTATTCGGGCGCGCCTCTGGCATTTGATTCTATATTTCCTTTTCCATCCCGTACTCTATCTCCTCCTCGTTCCCTCTCACTCCAGCTTTCTCTACCGAATCAGCTACTCTTTTTCGCTTATGCATTCGCGGATTGCAGGCTATTTTTTCAATCACTTGTGCAATCTCAGCCATTTTTTCACGCATTGTTTTCTTATTCTTTCCAACTGGTGAAATGGCCTTAGCTTTCGCAGTCACGTGATCATCATCTTCTTTCACTTAAACCAAGCACTTTTTCTCTTGAACCTCCACCAATGTAGTCCTTGTAACGTTAATATTTGAAAGTTCGTGTTGACTTTTGAAGAAAAAAGCTTCTCTGCGTTTTATGACCTTTTTCTAGGAGCACCAAACCACAGAGCCGATTGCCAAAATGAGTTAGGAAAGATTGTGGGTCATGTAATGGAAGCGGTTGGACAGATTAGAATGTAGTATGGTGAAAAATATTCCGTCGGAACTGGCGAAACGAAGGCGAGTTTACATTCTGCGTAGTGTTAATCACGCCTTTAAGGCCGTTTGTTTATTGTTGTGTTATTTACCCCATCGCATTGACGTATACCCCGCTTGGTAATTAAGTCAGTGTGTTTGAAACCATACACAACGTCCCGAGTCGATTACTAAGATAATTCAACTTCGAATCTGTTGAATGTACACCTAGAACTAGTACTGTTATATTTGTATTTCTTTTTTATTGTTCCAGAGCTACAGTCCCGAGGCGATTCACACTTATCCTCGTTCTCTCGTCATTCACCCAAGTTAGTAGCCTGTGTGGCACCTACCAGCACAGTGACTACGACCCCATTATTGCCATCCCAATCGTCTTCCTCTCCTAAAATCACCAAAGACTCCCTGAAATGCCAGAAGGCGGTCCCGCCCACCGCTCTCTTTGCAGTGCTAGAGGAGACTGAACAGGAATTGGATGGTGTCTTTCCCACTGAAGAGGCCCACGCCATGAGTCTGGCCTCTACAACTGTGACCCATAGGTCTCACCTCCCCGTCCTACTATCCCCATCCTCGGCCCCTGTCGTTCGTTGTGATTGTGGCCTAGAAGCTCGACCTGAAACTCGGGACGCTGCCATCTCACCATTTCTTGGTGAAGAACCAGAGGAAGACGACTATTCTGATGTTGAAGGTTTAGAACTAGATGACGAAGGCGTTTACTTCACTTTTGACCTCCGCAATCGCAATATTGTTTGCCTTGAGGAAGTCGGCGATCAAGGGGAGGAAGAGGAGGCAGAAGAGTTGACTGAGATTCATCGTACTCGCAACACGGATTTTCGGTACGGTGAAGGCCTCTCCGAGCTCGTTGCCCTCACTAATAGCATATCCGACGACCTCCTCCAATTGGAGTCAGGATGTCAGGAGTTAATTCATCGGGTGCACGCTAACCGCATTGAATTGGATCGTGTGAATGACACTTTGAGTTTTGTGTGGGATAACAAAGATGAATGTAAGGATGCTCTCTCTGCTTCACTCCTTGCTACTCCTTCGGTAATGGAGAACTCCTGGAGCAGCGACAATAGCGGTGCCGTCTTCGCCCATCGCTACTCACCTATGGGCGCTTCCTTCGTCTCATCCACCGGTTCCTGCTGTGCGTGTAAATGCCATCGAAATGATATGGAGGTTATAGTAAACAAATTGGACTCGGAGCCGTCTGCAAATATGCTCCCCAGCCTGACTTTGACTCAGTCTGATGCACTGCATGACAAAAAATTCTTCCATGCAAGTAAGTGGATAGAACCAACATTCCTCTGCCCCCTCGACAGTTCCCCGTCACTTTCTGTTATCTAGACTAAGGTTATTAGTCTTACATGGAGAAGAGGAAGACAAGAAAGTGTGATTACAACGTTGGTAAAGTTCTTAACTTCCTTACGAGCAAGTCTGGTTGCCTGTCTCAGCCTTATTTGAAGAGCTTTTACACTAATTGCATCCTACCCCTCATCACGCTGACTTTTTCTTATTGTTTCGCCTTCTCACCGGTTATTTTATTCTACCGAGAAGTTGTGGTGCCCCATGCGCGGTGCTTCCATGATGTGGGTGCGAGTCTAGAAAACTGGATACCTCAGCCTTGTACCAAGTATTTACCTTGTCAAAATACCAACATCCTTTGATAGCCGGTATTTGGACTGGCCGACGCGCGCTCCGGTTACGTAGGAAAGTAGTGATAGGATGAACGCACTTCGACGCCGCTCTGAATTGTAACTTTCACCTTCGGAATTCGCCTCTCGTGGGCATGAGAATCTTCATGGTACAGAAATTAATTCAGTTAATTTTTAAGATTCGGGCAGGCATTACTTACGGAACGACAAAGTAATAAAGAGCATGGGAATTTTTTAAATCAGACGTGTCGTGCCTGCTGTGGAATCGCGGGAAGGGCAGTGACCCATCGCAGAGCCATTTGAATAACTCCATTGGAAATCCTTGGAGGAAAAGGCGTCCAATCACCGCGATATTTGATGATGAAGTAGTAGTGATACAAGTTAGATATCCTCCTCCTCCTCATCGTTTACTACATCAATGCATATTAGGTTGACAGGACTTCCGGAGAGTATAACTGTGGTCTTGGATGCTAAAGGAGAGGGTATCTGTTGCTTTCTACAGACTACCACATGGACGACTATTTTTTTTTACCAGGAACAGGATGGCTTCAGTTGAAGAACCAAATTAATGTGGGTTTGGTGGATCAAAAGTTTCTTCGTTGGGTAGTTATTTGGTATAGTTTCGAGCATATACCAAGGAACTCACTACGGTATTTTAGGGGGATATGAACTCGGGCGATGTTTTGATAATTTCATCTTACACGATGTCTTTGAAGACGGACAGACTTGGTGCAATGTCTTCTCGTAAAGTCTTTTACCTTGAGACTAAGAAATACCGTTTTAATGAGACGAAGGAGCGATTGACTCAAGCCACCTCTTATTCCCCTGCAGCATCCCCTATTGTGACAAATGACTCCGCCGTGTGGTACGATACCAGGAGCCCCTATCAATGCGATAGTCTGTCGGACCACTGCCTCTTGCCGAAAACGGTCAACTCCAGCCATTCACGCCTTGCCAACAACAGTAACATCCATAGCTAGCTAACTTCGCTCCCCGTTCCCTAAACTTACTCGTAAGCACCGACTTATATGAAATTATCTCCGTCTATTTTGTTGGTAGCACTTAGTGTATGAGCCGTCTACCATTGTGAATGGACTGAAGTCGCACAGTTTCGAATTCGGCACAGTACCACAGTTGCTGGTCAGTCAGTTGCGTTGATCGGCTTGTGTACTGCCTTTCGGTGCGGTGGTCTGCATTCCGGGGTAGACGATGCTTTTACCTTTTCTTCATTTTTTTTCTTTCTCTGACCCTCTCCCTCTCTCCCACCACTGCCACCATCCTCCACCTTCTGACTATTACTTACTGTCCACCTTGATTGGATTATTTCTCGATTTGTACACTATTAACGTTGCATTCTCCCCTCATACATAGGAAGGGCAGTGGACACGTGGAACCCGTATATAAGGGGAGATGTGGTACCCAAATGGGACGATTCTCGACCAACAGTGTCAGACAGTCCTTGTCTGTTTATTGCTAGAGAAAAGCTGTGCATTCCGCTAATGTGATGCATTAAGGTTCTGGTATAGCCTGGATTTCTCGCGTCAACTGCAAAAAGTTTGCAACCGGACCGAGTGATCACTCTTAGTAGAGATTCCTCCTGAACTTGGCTGGGACCGCGGTTAATAGATCACTGTCGGTAGATGCCCAAGGCTAAAAGTGTTGTATTTTGCTTGTATGGCTTTACAGACCTACCTACCGGAAGACATATATGGAACAATTAATTAAGTGGATGCGGCCCGCCGCGCTGGGTTCCGCATTGATCTGCGAGGCATAATACGTCAGTTAGCAGCCAAGAATTCCACCACCGCCTTCTCTGGGTGACATTAACTGGAGACGGCTGTCTCTCCGAAACGAAGTCTCTGAATGATTAATTCTACCCTACGAGGGGAATTTTGCCCATGAGCGGCATTAGCTCTCAGGGTCCATACTTTGTCACGCTGCTGACGCAGACACTTATGCTTTGACATTTGGCAAAACGTTTATTGGACCATTTTCAACTGCCTTATTGGATCGGGCATGGTCTGTTCCAGGTCATTGGAAATTTATTCGTGGCTTCACCGTCGATACGAACCGAGGCGATAGAGGTCAAGGAGAGGCATTGACAAATGTCACTGCAGGCTGTAGGTTGGTCCCACCGCACACGCTACCAATCGCCACGACGCAAAATACCGGTTGCGCATTTTTCGGTAGACGGATTTCACGCTGTTTTTTCCTTATCGTTTGGACCTCCACCTCTCATTTCATAAAAAGTTAAATTGATTAGTTCAGTAGTTTTTCTTAATTTAAAAATGGAAGAACAAGACATGCACTTCAGACCCATTTTATTGTATTATTTCCGAGGAGGCAAGAAATTATCGCGAGCATTCAAGAAGTTATGTGCCATAGGTGTGCTGAAGCCTAGAGATAAAGGCGGTATCAAAATTAATTTGTCTGATTTCGTTCTGGTGTTGTTTCCTTGAAAATAAGTCCGTCCCGTTGGAGCCGATGATGCCCACGTCAATCAATGCCATTGTCAATCCAGATCGTCGGTGCGGAGAAGTTCAATGCATCGCATGCATGCGTTGAAGGTAAAAAAGCTCGGCTGCGTCGGGAAACGCGATCTTTGGGTCCCTCACCGCAGTAAGGAAATTCATTTGATGCAAAGTGTAAACGACTGCAATTCGGGCTGAAACGAAACGAAGTTGGTCCATTTCGAAAAATAATGATTACTGGGAACGAGAGGCGGATAGTTCGGCATAATGTCAATCGGAAGCGATCGTGGGTGATACATGATGAACCAGCCCAGGCGCCATCAAAAGTAGAGATTTACTAAGATAAGATTATGTTGTCAGTCTAGTAGGATTATAAATTGTTCACTTGGAGTTATTACTAAAAATAACCGGACGATCAATTCAAACGTGCACATTCAATAAGTCGCCAAGGTGAGTGATACAAATCCAGCAAAATGGCCAGAAGTGACAAAACTAAGGTTATTGTTTTCCACATTGATAACGCAAGCCCCACACATCTTGGATGACCTGTCCAAAATATTCGTGATTAGCCGCTTCCCAAAACACCATTTATATCAGCGTTCTATACAGAACTCCTCAAGTGGTAAACTTTCGATGGCGTTAATTATGGCATATCACACTTTATTCAGTTTCTTGAGAAAAGCTCAGAAACGGCCTCTTTCACCCTGGAATTATGACACTGCCTGAGCGATAGCAAAAAGGGTCATCGTCGCAAACGGATGATACTTAATTAAGCAGTTGTATTTTTGAGCAATAATTTAAAATTTTCAATCCAACCAAAAATTTGCAAACACTCATTTGCCAACCCAGCAGGAGTCACCTCCAACTTGTTCGACTTTTGGGGCAGCCTGTGTCCAATTGTGCCGCGCGTGCGTAAGCTCTTATCGATTGAGTATCGATCGAAAGCTCCACTAGTCCGTGACGAGTGTCGTGGAGCATTGGTGGGCGAATATGCTTAATCCGTTGGATATAAGAAGACAATGTCTGCGACATCAGGTAGAAGCGTGTGAATTTCCGTCCAACAATCTCCCTCCCCTCCCACCGACTTCACGTTTTCTCCACTAGGTCAGCGTCTCATGGCCTGCTAATTCGGGAGTTTTGACTTTTGAATATGGCATTTCTCACAGGCGTGAGGGTCACTCTCAGTACATAAATTTATCTGTTAAAATACATCCTTGATACACCTGAACAGGTGCGCGATGTGACATTATGAAGCCGATAGCCAAGTCTTCTAAAGCATTTTCAATTATTGCCTCTAGCTCTGCACCACCATGATAATAGAAGCATTGTGGCCGGTGTTGGGTCCACGACTTCCCTTTTCGCTCCCTTACCCTCTCCACCTCCAATTCCCCTCTTATCAACTGCACATTCTGGTTCCACTCTCCTGACAGAATGATGTGGAGGCAGGTGAAGAAGAAAGGCCATTTGATAAGGTAACGCAGGACATCTCAAGTCTACCTTTGAATAAGGGAAATTGCCTCGGATGGAGGACGACAGATGCTGAAAGCGAGTAAGCGGTCTTCGTTAATTGCATCGCAGTCTACTTGGCAGGGGCTAAAAGTGTTAGTTTGCTTTCAACGGGCGTAGAGGTGTGGGTTTGAAGAAGGAACGAAAGTGGGAGTGTGATATTTATCCTCTCATCATTGTGACATTTTCCTCCAATTTTAGTCCTCAATTCCGCCAATTCGCTAGACGCATTCGCGCCAAAGCAACAGGCCTCATTCAACACGCTCAGATAATGGAGAATGAAGGGAGGCGCATAAAGGAGGAGGTAATTAAGCCTTATTTATGCTGGTTTCCACACCATGTCTACAGCCTCGAAACGCATATGGGTGCAGAGATTCAGTCTAGAATCTGCCTTTATCAGATGGAGAAAAAGGAAGAAGAGAGGTGCTGGCTTCAAGACTGGCTCGAAAAAGAACGCCTGGCAGAGTTAGAAGAACACTTGTTGCAATTTAAAAAAAAACAGGCCTTTCGCGAAGACATTGCAAAACAGGTTAGATTTCGTTATATATTCGATGTGACAGAGAAACGGCTGATAAAGTAGAATAACCTACAACGCGTGTACGTCGCATTACCGGCGACACAGTGGACTCCGAATTGTCAATTGGGTGGTCTAGTGGGAGACCGTGGGGTAGAAGTAGTAGGTCGGCTTGTTAACTCCCCTTATCACTCGGGGGGTGACACCAAACTGTTTTCACACTCACCTTCTCTCGATACACTACACTTTCCTCCTGTTACGTCACTCCAATGGGAATTTTAAAGTGAGGCAGTGGTACGACAATTAGTAGACGCTAATTATCCACTGTGGACACGGCTATACCCGCCCCGACATGTAAATACGTTGAGAAAGCATTGGAGCAGTCTTGGGTCACAAAAGTAAGAGAGTTTAGGCCATCCCTCAAACTGAGAGAATGAGGAAGCATCAAACTGCAAAATCTAAAGTTGCCTGAACTGCTCCCGTCGATTCCACATAAACTCATTCAAATGAGGCGTCCCAGTTTGTTCCAATACTATTATTTGCAGGAATTGAAGATGTCACAAGAGGGAGCAGAAATAATAATAAAAACGAATATGATCAGATTTAATTAGGTGATGAGGTTTAAAAATGACCGGATGCATTGGCAAAAGGCTACAAATCGCTAGCTCCAGCCAAAGACAGAAGAAAAGAATTCTTTTCGAATAGAACATTTCAGATTGCCTCGCAATCGACCGGAAAAATGGCAGATCAGGAAGAGGAAAAACAGCGCTGCGAGGAGGTGGTAGCAAAGGAGCTGGCGGCAATTAAAGCGTGAGTACCACATGTTAATCATTTAACGTAAAAATCCAGAATTCCTGCCGATAGGCCCGTGGTCTATGATAAAGGCCCGACACCACAAAGCCGCATTTCGCACACGACTCCATTGTTCATCACCACCATAATCGCGCAACAATTGAACAATGAGTCCTCTTATTTAGTAAAGTGTGTTCCAAGACGTAGAGCCCCGCAAAACATCAGGGTGTTTTCCCTATGCCAAGCATACTCCGTGACGCGGGGCCGCCTTAGCACCAACGTTCGGCAGGAGAATGTGGCACCACGCGCACTAAGCGAGGAAAGCAGGCGCCGCCACTTGGGAGAAAAGGAGAAAGAAAGAAAGGGAGAGTAGCACATTCCACACACCATCCCGCGATGCAAATACCACACTGGAAGACACGGAGTCAGAGTCTAAGTAATGCTTATGAATACTAGGGAGAAGGAGGATTCACTTCGACGTAAGGAGGCATTCAGGAAGAGCACTCTCAAGGCCCTGTCATGACGTGAGAGGCAACGGTCGGCGGACAGGCGGATGGAGAGTGATTTGGAGATGGAGAAATTTTTAGAAATGACTACTCTTCAGGCTGCCAGTGATGTGGCACGAAACGCCTGGCGCAAACAGGTGGATATCACGCGGCGCAGACAGGCAAGTGTCGCTACCACAGCATCTACTTGTAGAATCTCAATGCTAAACAGCTACATTTCGGTGTCCCTTACGCCCTCCGTAAAATCACTAACTCCCTTCCTCCGTTTTCGTGGAACCTCGTCTTCATGTAGGATTTGGCTGCCAAGAAACTGGTCGAGATGCAACGTATTGCAGAAAGCAGTCTCTCTGAACGCGCTGACAGAGCATTCAACGAGGTGGCAGTAAGTCGTGCGCTTCTACTATCAGCAAGAGACTCGGATCACGTTTTCAACGAAACGACCAGACGCGTCAAAACACTATGTGACTATCGAAATAGTCTCAACCGTCTATTGAACTTCAAGAAGGCTGCAGCCAAGGTAGGTGTTGAGCTCCAACACTCTCTTTTCTCTCTTCAAAACCACCACATCCCAACTTCACCGTGTGCATTTGCACACGACCGCACAGGAGGAAAGCGATCGGCAGAAGGATCTCGACAAAAATTACGCGGAGGCCTGCAAAAGAGGAGGAGTCCCAAAAGACGCGATGTCGAACAGCAGCGACGTGCGATACTTCTCCAGATGGGCAAATGTTTGAAGGTAATGATTTACGAAGCATCATTGCCTCGTGCACCTGAGTTAAATGTTAGCAAGAAATCATGCTAAAACCGATACAACTCAGAATTTCAGCATCACGTAGCCGATGGATTTAAGCGGCGATATTGGTACTCAAACCTCGAGGCATAAACACCTCCACCGTAGGGGAACATAGCCAACCACCTCCTAACAATTCCCTTTAATACAGAAGCGCAAATAGTTACAGAGTAAAGTAAGCCGCGGCAGCCATACGGCGAAACGAAGAAAGAGGCGATATCGTGATCCGGCGGCCTGCAAAGAGATAAACTGGCGAGTAGCATCCACATCCACATCCACCCTTTGACACATATAACAGACTTTCCCTTTCCCCATGCGCAGGAGCAAATGGAAGCGAGGGAAGTTGAGACACGCAAACTACGGGACACAGAACTCGAAACGGAACGAAAGTTGGTAGCACAACAGCGCGATTGGGACAGTCGTGTAGGGGCAGCGAAGCAGAAACTGATGGCACACTTCGACGCTTGGAGGAGCAGTCTCACGCCAACTACTCGATTCAACCCACTTAATGTTAATGCGCTTTGCACGAACCAGCCGCAACTGCCTCGTCGGTGTTAACTCGTCGGCACCCTTGGAGTTGCCCACCTCACGCACCCATGTCATGCGCCCCAACCGGCAACCGGGGTAGTTGTAGTCACCGCAACAGACAACCATCGCTTGCGCTCCTGCTCACCATACGTCAGCGTTGAAGAGTGAGAACGGCACCCCCATCCACGCATGACGTCTCCACACTCTGTTATGGGCACACATGCCATCACCGCTCCTTCACCTCTCCCTCACCACCGCACCAATCACCATACCGCGACCCCCCACCCCTCCCTCCCGCCTCCCCGACTCTGCAACAAGGCTACAAATCACCTTCCGCTAAAAAGGCGTCTCTCAGCCCACCCCAACTGCCATTTTTACATGCACGCTGTTTTCCCCACAAAGGCCGTCAAGATCGCGTCTCCTCCTCCGTCGCTCAATCACTCCTTCGACTCCGTGCACCACTCGACCTGTGCGTAACTTGCCACAAGTGTCACCACCGGTCCACCTTCACCTCAATGGCCTAACACCACCACCGCAAGCTCCTCTCCGCGCACTTCCACTCCCCTCCTCGTAGTCGCCTCAACCACTTTCACCTCGCACACCGCCGCCGACAAGGCCTCGCCTCTCCTTCTGCACCAGACTCCGGTGGGCCACGCCAACCCCGCACCTTATCTCAGGAGAATGGAAGCAGAGCTCCCGAGGCAACCACCCAACCTGCGTGCAGGTTGACACGCTTTCGACAAGCCGCACCCCTCCCCTCCCCGACGCTTGCCCCTCGCCTCCGGCTCCGGCTCCCCCTCCCACCCACTCACCCCACCATCTGCTCACCAAAACCTCAGTCCTACCGCATTGCCACCACCACCACCTCGTTCCTCCTTATGGCCATCGATTCTCCACTACATGGACCCAATCAACATACGCCCCTCACTTGAGAATTTTGCAAAATAAAGGGACGCCGTGGTAGGACTCAAGACAGCCCTTCCCACCTCCCGCGTAGACAACAGCGCGAACCAATGACACAGGCAACACACCACACGCACACACATCGACAGGCCAACCAGCGGAATCACGCGAAACACTACCACCGCACCAGCATCAGACACCGGTCAAACCACTTCCGACCACCCACACCCCCCCCCCCCCACCCACCAATCTTAACACAACCAAACGCGGTCACCCAGGCACCATCCACTCTCCTCTCCACGCCCCACTCACCTCCGCGGCCACCACACACCCACGTCCCACTGCAGCAGAAATCGTTGAACTGATCGCCACTTCCACCACATCCCCACTCAGAGGTGAAATGAAAGCAAACTCCTCCCATCCTCGGGCCACTCATCTAGCCGTCAACACTCGATAAACTCTATAAAATCCACGCACCTACTCCATCAACGCGTTGCCACAACTGCCTCTGAAAACTCACAGTCCATGAACCCTGTTCAGATTAGCCAGCGAGGCGTCAATCAGAAGTCTCCATCAACAAGGCCCAGTGGTCGCAGCTAAGTGGGACCCCTAACATCTCCTCCACCAACAACGACTGCACGTTACACACAAACACACACACACACACGTACACACCCACATATACGTATATACATATATGCATGCATGCATGCATACAGACAGCCATAAACAAAGGAAAAGGCAAGAGGAATGAGGGAGAGAAGGTAGGGCGGGAGTTAGGGCGAGAGGGAAGAGGAAAGAGGTGAACAAATAAGGTCAATGTGGGCGAATGGGTTGCGACAACAAGTGAACTGCCCATCACCCCTCGCCTTCCGCACCTGTCGGGGCGATTTCGGCAACACCGAGGCGTGCAGTGTCCACCCGATTAAGCGTGTACAAAGGCCGAAATGACTCAAAGAACCCACAGTCAGCGAAGAAGTTAGGGAACAGCCAGAAACGCAGACGACCGAGGGAAAGCACCAGCAAGGACGCATACATGACAGCGCGCACGGCCCCAGCAAAAGGAGCACGCCAAGCAGCATGAGTGCGGCCAGAGTCACATAGTACGCACCTTGACGCGCCTCCCAAGGCCACATGGGGAAAGCACAGCACACGATGACACCGCAGATCAGGGCCAAACCCAATAACCATGTGGTCAGGCTGGGGGGGCGCTTCGTAGATCCACACATACACTCCCTCATCGTCAGCCTCGCCGTCCATTGTAAAACACCTGATCTGACGCGTACTCCAACCTCGCTGGCTTCTTACGCTTACCCTCACCACTCGAACACGACCACGACGACGCGGGGGGTAAGGCGGAAGTGGAAGGGCGGGAAAAGGCGCCAAACAAGTAGGACATCCAGGTGACGCTCTTCGAACCACCAACTCGCGGCTTCCTTGCTCCCACTGCCGCCGTTGTCTCCAATCTCTCTCCGAGCGATGCCGACGCCTCACTCTTCTTCTGTTCAGATGACAAAGGAGAAAGTCAAGTGCGAGGCAACAACACCACAACCAGCAAAGTAAAAACCCCTCTTCTCCCAACACACCGTCGTCCCATCTCTTCTACTCTGCTCCCTCGATTGGCCGCTTTTCCGCGAGTTCCCTCGCTTCTCATCGTCCTTGCGCTTCCCACCCACCTTCCGCCTCACCTTCACGGCTCTAAACCACCCTATTAGACAAACGTCACATTAGTGCGCCATACCTCACAATTAACCTCTTTTCCACTAGCTTCTCCATGAATCGAACAACTTCACTCGTGTTGGAGAAATCCGTTGACCTGGAACCCTTCCCCTTCCCCACCCGACCAGTCCACTTCGATTGTCGGAGGCATTCAAACAGCGTCGTTCGCATAGAAGTAATTAACACGACGTCCTCCAAGGCGGCCCTCGTGCGACGCCACTCGTGTGTACAAATATCGACAACCTTCCAGTTCAGTTGCAGTCGGCTGCGATCCTTCGTCGTGAACTCCGCTTCTTCTTCCTTTGCGTCGTACCTTACATTCCATGTCGCGACCGCGGCCACATCCACTCCACACACCAAACACGCATGTGCATGTGGGTCAACGACGCACACATGGGAAGGTCAGATGCCACGTCTGGGGGGAGTTTGACCAACCACATGACCATATGGATAATCACTCGATTTCGCCAAAAATCCATCCCCATGCGCCACTTCGACCCGAATGTAGAAAGGCAACGTCCACTTCTATCACCGCGCATTTACTACTACACCAGTTGGCCCCAACACACCGCGTAGTGTGAGTTGTGCTAATCACTCTCGAGGACTTCCAACTACGCCAGTCTAAAAGGCGTGTGCGGCTCGCTATGACAGGCTGCATGGCAGGTTACGGCAAGTTCTGCAGACGGCAAGAGCCATCAAGTCTGCTGCTCTTCCACTGCCCCACATTGCCACCTCAGGAAGTCGTGAACCCCCCACCTCTACGCTATCCACACAAATCGTCCCGATGGAGATTCGTCTTAGAGTAGAATGAAAAAGGCTCCGTGATCCCCCAAACTACTAACACCCTCGTCAGCCCAGGTTTCAACATCAATTTTTTGGTCACGGTAAGATATGGCAACCGATAACCCCCCATGTCGCCTGCATTGAGGAGCAATTCACGAACAACCAAAAGACAAAATGCACATGACAGCAATTATTAGTACCGAGCGCCCCAACTCCGTCCCACTATAGCCGCGACAGTCGAATCTACTCTCACTCTCACATCTTCCGCGAGTCCCTTAGACGGTTCTTGACAAATGAAGATGCCTCCCTCCGTCGGCCTCTATTCACTCCTCTAACCTAAGGGCAAGCGGTTCAGTACTCACCACTCAAGTGACCGGGTCGACTCCCACGCCTCCTGCTACAGCACAGCCAACGTGGCCTCGGCTACCAGAAGTCAGGTGTCTTTGCGTCTCGCGTTGACAACAGCTGCCATCATCTTCATTACAACATGTGCAACTTCAACAGTCTGCTAAAGCTCGGCTACGGTCAATCCGCCATTTCCTCACATCTCCCTTCCCCACTCTCGCCCCGACCTCGCTAACCTGTTTTTGACGCACCAACTTCCAGCGTTACTTCGTGGGGCGGCACATTAAGGACACCCTGGCCCCGTCCAAGTCACCCCCCACCCAATTTATCCAAGTTGTCACTCCTCCGAGCCTACTTGCCAACTGCGCCTCTGTCACTCTCAGGCCCAAAATAATCGTTAGCCACCACCCCCACTGACCAACGGCTAATTGAGCCGCTCCCTACTTTCAACGTCGAGGAGCCTGCGCACATCACCTCCTGCCAGGCCGTTCCTCCACATCTGTCTGACACACCAAAAGCCGACTTATCATTCGGCCTCTCTTCGTTGGTGAGAGTCTACACGAAATAGCACCACCCTATCGCGTGGGTGGACTGCACTCCGCGACAGCGCTGGCAAATCTCATGCTCCAACGCGTTGAGTCAGGGTGAAATCGTCAATCGAGTGGATGCGCCACCTTTCTGAAGTTCATGTGTGGTAGTATGCGGTACACACACGAATAAACCCCGAAACCTCAGATAACCGACTATTTACACTCTGCCCACACCCCCGATCCACTCTTTCGTGCGTGTTCCAAGACGCATAAAGTCAGACAAGGACACTCTCCCCTTTTTTCCCTATGCCAAGCGTACTCCGTGACGCGGGGCCGCCTTGGCACCACGCGCACCAAGCGAGGAAAACAGGCGCCGCCACTTGGGAGAAAAGGAGAAAGAGAGAAGGGGAGAGTAGCACATTCCACACACCACCCCCACCGCGGCAAAGTAAGGCGCCCGCGATACAAAAAAACCACACTGGGAGACGCGGGTTCAGAGTCTAAGTAATGCCTATGAATACTAGGGAAAGGAGACTCACTTCACTTCGGCATAAGGAGGCATTCAGGAAGAGCACTCTCAAGCCCTGTCACCACGTGAGAAACAACGGTCGGCAGACAGGCGGATGGAGAGCGATCTCGAGATAGAAACTTCTACAACCGGCTGCTTTTCGGGCTGCCAGTGATGTGACACGAAACGCCTGGTGCAAACAGGTGGGTATCACACGGCGCACACACGCGTACAAGTGTCACCGCACGGCCCACTCGCCACTTCTCTCTACAAACTGCTACCTCTAGCTCCCCCTACTTCCCTCCCTACCTCCCTGCCCACTTGCTCACCTGCCTGCCTACCACCTACCCGCCCATATATCACGCCCCCACCCACCCACCTCCTCCCCCTTTCTTCCTTCCATCCATCCCTCACTCATCCCCTTCCCCCCTCCTCCCTCCACCTCGCCTTCACGTAAGATTTCAATGCCCAGAGACTGGTCCAGACGAAGCGCACCGTAGAAAGCACCCTCCTCTGTACCCGCTGACAGAGCACTCAACGAGGAGGAAGAAAGTCGTCTGCTTCTTCCCTCCCCTCACCTATTGCAACGAAATCCCCTCACAAACCTACGCGATGCAACGAAACAGCGTTTGCCAGCAAATTATTTCGTCGTCTGCATCAACCAACACAAGACATCTACTTCGCGCGCCTGCCGGCACCAGCTCCACCACTCCCCACGAGATTCCCTCATCGCCAAAGCAAAACACATCTCCGCAACCAGCCAACACCACCAATAACCACATCTAGTAGGAGGAGGAGCGTGAACAACAGTACAAAGCGTTCTATTGCAAAAGCCTCCGTGTCCTCCTACGATCTGGCCACCACACACAGAGCTACAGGAAAAACATGCTCTCCTGTTGGCCTGGGTGGATCTTGAAACGATTGTCTTGCAATATGGTCTGCGGATCACTCATCCTTTCAACCAATCCCGTGCCCGGAACGCTGCAAGATGGGAGTAGTATGTGGGCGCCGGGTAGGACACACTGCGGCAGCATCGCATATACGCGTGACACAAGCAATAGGTGAAATTTTGTAGGCTGTTCGCCTCCCAGTTATTGTCATCGTAAAGCACATAGTAGTGCGCAGGTTTCGATGTGCCCTACAACACAAATTCACATTACCATGCCACAAAAGGAAGGCCATGCCGATGCGCAACCACGGCCGCCACATCGAGGCATCGCGCGAAACAGCAATAAGCACAATGTCAACTCACCTGAATGCCCTCTTGAGAACACAAGTAGAAATCAAATTCGCGGGGGTGTGTAATCTCGGTGTCCACCACGGTACCAGGCTTCACATTCCTTCCCTAGACACAGCAAAGGCTTCTTATCCCCGACCTTCCTCCATTCCCTCCACCCAACCAACTATCCTACCAATCCCTTTACCACCACCAAATGCAGCCAACTGGCCAACTCTGTTCCATCAAGATCCAACAGGCACACACGCACACGCACACGCACACGCACACGCACACAACGACTCACATGAGTAAGGCGTCTTACCGGGAATTAGCTGGGTTAAATCGAATGTGATGGCGCTTCTGCACCACAATGAAGGTGAAGCCTGGCTCGTAGCCGGGTCTAAGCTCAGAACAGGCTTTTTGCATAGCTTTCAACTCGATCCATAAAATTTGGTCAAATTGGCCCTCCGACACACCGTCGCGGTAAAATATTATCTTTGTTGGCAGACGACCGTTGTTGCGGTCGGCGAAAATCTGGGTACAAATGCAAAACAGGCATCTGTGAAACACCCGCACAGTAAAACGACAATTCAGAGCAACGCACAACTAACTCGGCCCACTCAACTCGCAACGAATAAACTGATGATGTAAACATGCGTCCACCAGTGAAAAAGCGACAGTGGATGCTTAAATACTAAAGTAAAGCCAACATACCGTTAAGAGATCGGTGAAAATGCCTTCCATTCCCTCGATTTCCTCCCTCGATGCATTATTAACCTTCTTGTGATCCTGTTGACGAACGATGGCAACATAGCGCATCAGATCACTCGAAATTGAGGCTACCACTGCGGCAACCGATTTCGCAAGGTCGCGTCTACCACCAGTTGGCCCCGGATGAGTGACGTCAGCGCCCATCACCATGACCAACTCATCGTGCAACCTCCTAGACAGATCTTCCACCACCCAATTCAGTCCACCAAGCTTCCCGTTTATCTTCAGCAGCAGATTGTCTATAACACAAGGCCACATCTCAGACAAACAAGTGAAGAATAGAAGCAAGTTAGGCAAAAGGGAGAAGAGAGGGAGCAACATCGCTCACAACTCCACTCCTTTCAGTCAGGACGCAACCAACGCTCAACACATGTGCCGAAGCGTCACGGAGGAGAGGAGAGAGCCGCGAAGAAGGGCGAGGAAGGAGGACACGTGCACCAGTGTATAAACAAACAACTTACTGAATACATTCGGCTTCCTTAGTGTGGCGTCCTTTATACACTGTGTCACCATACAGTCGTACAGCTCACCCTGGCGCTTTATGTACGGATATTCTGTGTTGCCACTCAATACAAAAATTGCCAAATCCACCTTCTACAATGGGAAAAGTGGTCACACGTGCATGACGCACATCTTCAAGGAAGATTACACTATAGCAAGGCAGCTCAGCTCAACTGCGCAAGGGCGCTTTCTCGTTCAACCTGCTAGTAACAATGTGCTCACCTCTTTCCGAAAATCCGCAAACAGTTTCGTCAAATCGACCAATGTTTTACCCACTATCTTCTTATCCATATCCAAAATGACGCCCCAATTTGCCGCCACGACCGGAAGTTGATCGACTACCTGATAAGCATTCCTTTCCTAAAATGCATCATCAACAATCATCAGTTCATTCGCTCACATCTATTGCATTATTAGTTATAAGTGAAAAAGACGACCAACACTAATTACTAGCCCCCCTCCTTAGTGTGGGGGTGGATCTCGGCTTAAAACAAAAGTTACACAACTTACGCGGCCAGGAGGCATACACACAACCTTGCAACGCAGTCGCCTCGGAACGGGTTGGTAGAAGGGCTCTGGCTTCCACTTACCCCTTCCCAGTTCACGCGCTCCATTGTGAAAAATACCAACAGGTTGTCCCAGTTCTCGTGCCTCAACACGAAGCGGCCTCGAACTCTTCAAATTTATCGCCAGCTTCTGCTTCAGCGTGCTGGACCTACAGTAAACAACACGACAGCCTCAATTGTAAGCCCCACCACCCCCAGGACACTAACACAACCGCTATCAAGGCTCCTTTACGTACAACCGACAGAAGCTCTCGATATACGTTTTCAACGTATTAAATCGTTCACTCGGTGGCACCGCTGCACAACGGAATAACATCTCTGGCGATCACACCGGGGTCTTCTCTCGAATTTTGGAAGGGCATAACATGCAATAATTCCATGGGAATGAACTCGTCCTTGTCCTTCTTGGTCTACAATGTTCAGAGAAACATCATCCACTTAACGGCCTGTTCAGCACCAACCGGCAATACAACCGCACCATCTCGAGGGCTCCTCTCTCTCAGTCAACCAACCGACTACACCCCTCCAACCCCAAACTCCACCTTACAGTCAGTCGAGAGACAGTTGCACATCAGCCCCTCTCACCAACCCAACCCAACCCAACTCAACCCATCCTCTCTCATCCCCTCCACAGCAGCTCCACCCCACGAATGACACCTCACCTGCTCACCTCCGACCACTCGACCACCAAAGCGTCTGCACCTTCTAACCACCTCTCATTCACATCAGGCAAGCAACCAGGCCACAGGCCGCACCACTCGTCGTAAGAACTCTCAACAACCCTATCTCAATCTCCACCTACACTACTTGGCCATCAGGTGCGCCCACACAATCGATCACACTCACCTTAATGCACGGTAGTTCCGGATATTGCAGCGTTATGCCATACTTCTCCTTAAAGTATTGGACGATTGTTTGCTTCGTATCGCCCACCGTCTCCGCATTAGCCCCTCTTGGAGACAAGCCATGCACCACGAAACTCTTCTTATACGGCTTCCCTGTAGACATCATACAAATGCACTCACCGGTCAACATCATGAACCGCAGTCAGCAGTTACAAAACTTAGCACTGCCACCTTCAGCTGTCTGCCAAACCACAACAGACATACCATATGATATCAGCACATACTGGGTTGACAGTCGGAAGCATAATCGAGGTGTGGACAAACAATTCCACTCACACCGTGTCATGCATCAGCGCAAAGTACTCACCCTCGTGGCTATAATGGCTGGCTTCCACACGCAATGACAATATCTGCGCCTTCATGCGATCCCACGACGACTTGTCATACATCGTGTCGCCGAATTTCTCGTACAGAATTTCGGCCAGATTGCCGGGTGGAAAGAAAGCCCGATATACCTGAGAAGACAAACATCACATGAGCGCCAGCCTCCCTTGACGCGTCTGAGCAACCAAAGCATCACGCCGCATCGCCACACTCACCAGGTCAACATTCAGTCTACACTTCCATTGTGGCCGAACACTTAATGAAAATCCTCTATGTATGTGGAATAGGCCATTGGTTTTGCTTTGCCACGGTACGGTTGAATAAATCCCCGATTTGAAAAAGACCGAGGACCCCTGTCCGGCAATTTGCTTACACGCGTTATCCACCATGTTGATGCAATCCTGCGGTATCTCCTTTATTGTCCTCCGGCTCTCAATATACTCCCTTAGCCGATGAGCCGAGACGCTGGACACTCTTTTAATGTTATATTCCAGGACCAAATCATCTTTCCCCTGAGGATCTGTCACCGGGACCGTCTCACTCGTTTCCGTTTTACCACCGAACAAGGGCGACAGTGAGTACACTATCTTTCCACCATCGTGAAAAACATCGCCGCCCAGTCTAAAAAAATACATTACAAGGGCGCACAGGCAAAAATTCACACCTATGCATCCCTTCACAAGAGTGAATCAACCTCTCTAGGGGGTTCTCTGCACCGCCCTCGACATACAGATTACGCCAATTACGTGTTCTCACGTCATAACAAACCAAATATAAAAGCACGAATTTGGTCGATTCCACAGCAATATACGTACTTGCCAACAACTTCTTTAACAAACTTCTTCAAACGTTTCTCATCAGTGATCAATTCCTTTCCGTCAGCGCCTTTAAGCCTCTTCGGCGTTAAGTCATAGACCAAGACTTCCCGGTCTGATAACTCAAAATCCCAACAGTTGACCTCCACTAAGACGTGCTCTCCGCTTTCTCCTGCGTTCGGACGGACAGGAAACGCCTTGCTCTCCTTAGGCCAACTTGATCTACAAATGACATCATCGCATACCTAATCACGTCCTCATTGCAAGGGGGTTGGACACCCGTGTGCAAGCTCTGCCGCTGGAAGAAAATGCCACCAACACTTACGAAGAAGATTGGCCCAGCTCTCCTTGCCTACAATTACACAAAACATCATCGTTACTTCTCACTTCTGTCACACCTTCCCAGATATCGCAATCTCAAATTACTCGAAGGCTAGAACGACTCACCGAGCCTTCTTGGACTTTTTCTTTCCGCCTCCAGGTGAATGACCTTCTCCCGCCTGCGATGCTGAGGTGCTACAATGCATTTCACAAACAACACTTCAACACATCTTAACCATTCTCGTATTCCTCCTGCCTCCACATAATTGGCAGACCCATAACTCCAACCTACCTGGGTGGCTCGCTAACGACGTCCCCTTTCCCACTAATGCGCTGTGCTGGCAAGTCACCGGGCCCGATCGGAGCGTCCCTGGCCCCCGTCTCAATTGATAATGAACTTAAGCTGCGAGATAACACCAAACACAATAAAAGAAGATAGTGCAATTCCTGTTAGGCAAAAAAAGTAGACACCAAACGAACCAAAACGCTACTGCAATACTTTTCTCGCTCGCACATTGGCCCGCCGACCCGAAAACCCGCCTGCCCTTCCCCCCTCTCCGCGTCCACCAGCCCACCCAACCCCTCACCCAAGGACTGACATACGAAATAAAACACGCATATAAACACGCACACACACGAATAGACGACTCCTACTCGCCACCTTACGAAACACAACGGCAAACCAACAGGCGATAACCGTGCACGCCACCAAAACCTGTTGAACATGTCAACAAACATGAATACCTCCCTCGCACTTACAATGATTCCAGCTCTGATGAGATATTTGCGCCTACATCAAAACATCATGAGGTAATTACTGTCAGTATGGAGTGCCACATCATCTACAGCCACTCCTCTCCTCCAAGCCCTCTTCACTGGGCAATGGGTGATACGGACATTTTTCATCCCAACATACCCGAATAAGTATAGCGCATTTGATCCGTCATTGCGACTAGACACCAATGCTTGTCTGTACGACAATTAGCGAGTCAGTCTTAGCCTTGTCACAAATGAAACGCACGTGACCAAAATGGACAACACTGGTTGAAAATCAGGACAGCCTAACTTTGACCAGATATGACCCAATCAAAAGGCAATCAGTTATAAAGACGTTGGACGTACGATGGCAAAGGAGAATTCGGCTCCAGTTCTCTTTGCCGACGGCGATCACTACGCAAATCACCATCTCCTCCTCCCTGATCTTCAATAACAGTGAAGCTCATTTCCCACCCTCTGTGTCCACCTCTGTCTCCGCGAGGTTGGAAGCCACGACCCCTGCCTCCACCACGTTGGAAGCCACCACCTCTGTCTTCAGGAGCCTGAAAGTCACGACCTCCACCTTCGCCACGTTGGAAGCCACCACCTCTGCCTCCACCACGTTGGAAGCCACCACCTCTATCTTCGCCACGTTGGGAGCCACCACCTCTGCCTCCGCCACGTTGGAAGCCACCACCTCTATCTTCGCCACTTTGGAAGCCACCACCTCTGCCTCCACCACGTTGGGAGCCACCACCGCGACCTTCCCAATCTGGATGATCGCCACCTATGCCTCCGCGACCACGACCTCGACCACCTCGGCCCCGGCGGTCTTCAAATTCACCACCTTTGAACATGTGCACTTGGTCACTTTAGCAAATCACAAACTCTCTTTCACCTATTTATACTCATGTATTTATGTACGCTCTGCTAAATGGAAACAAACTCACCTCGACCCTCAAAGCGACCTCTTCTCCTATAAATAGAACAGCGGTGAGTAGGCTGCAATTCTCATAATCGGTCAAACTAACTCGATCATAACTATTTGAAGATTGCGTGCGCCAGCTCCTCGCTAATTCAATCTTCAAGATCACCGAGAAGAAACAAACCATATCAAGTACAGTGGCTAGGTGAACGGGTCAAAAACTTACGGATCAGTCATATGTGAGTCCTAAAAATTGATAAAAAGCGTGAGTGGCGAACAGCAAAGGAGACGCATATTTAATATGCTGATAGTGTCACATGTGAGGCATTGAAACCTGCTCATACAGTCAACCAAAAGTAACTACCTATGGCAAAGCACGTGTAATAAATTCGTGTCCCGAGAACTACAAAAACAGTGCTGAACTACGACGACGTCCGCAAAACATACTGCAGAAGAACGCACTGATAGCACAGACTCCCATCCGCATCGGTGACCAAGACCCAGTGAATTACAACAAATGACAAATGAACAACTAATAAATGATTTCAAGAGAGATTGCGTCTGAAACTTAGGATGAATTACAAATTAAGGAATGACAAAAAAATATGCGTGTGGAAAATCGTAACGATTGTGGCGAAACCCATTAACTACAAAGTGAATTATTTCCGCAACTCCCGTGTTTAAAGTTCTTTAGATACCTGCATACTTCTTACCGACGCGTGGCTGCAGCTTAAGATTATTCGCTGAAGTGTTTTTCAATAAGACTCATTGCTTTATGATACACCGCGAAAACAGCTGAAGATTGATAGAAAACCTCTCCTTGCCACTCAGAGGCAATGAATTGCTAAGTGGCACATAAATTACAGCCACGTTTTAGTGTTGGAAAAAGTAATAGGTTTTCAGATTCTCGCCCTTGCATAGTACTATCGTTAATGGCGCGGTTGGTTCATTGATATTTTAATCGTGTGTTTATATTTTAACTTCCATTACCTGCCCCTTGGAGACCACTCCAATAGATGCACTGTGATCACGTTTGATTGGCTCTTGTCGAGTAACTTGAGTACGTCTTTAGTTTTAGAGTAGGACTAAATAAATTTTTAGGCGATCTTCTCCCGTCTTTAACCAGCATCTCAGCTCTCCTTTTACTGCATTCAAAATGCCCTCCTATAGTCGGCTTGTAACAAATCAATCTAATTACTGGCCGTCGACTCATCATTTGTGCCTTTATGTTGATATGTGTCATTAGATAAAAAATGTACCACGAGCGCAATAAGAATTCATGAATGTTAGACTCGCTTCTTCGACTCTGCTTCATTTTTGTCGCCTTCTGCTTTCCTTTTCCGCTTGAATTCGAAGGCATAAATCGACGATATTTTCGTTCAGCACACGAAACGCGTTGGTATCATAGGCAGTTTCTTTGGAGCTAGAATAACTGCGCGGTAGAAATTTGTCCTTTGTAATTTTGGAATATTATATAATTAATCCTTCCGCTATTGACGTTGAAAATTCCAATGGCCAGAATCGCCTTTCCTTGGCTCCGCTAAAATCCTCAATATGTGACATTTTGATGCGGAAAATATGTTTTAATTTCGTCGCGATTAATAATTTTGTATGTTTTACTTAAAATGATTTCGTCAACACCTCGATCGGCTTTTATAATGCACTGCAAAAGATTAATGTGTGTTTATATTGTTCATCGCTTTATTTGGGCTTCTTTGCACCTCATCGTTTTTAGCTGTCCGACCCTATCCGGTTTACCTAAGAATGCCAACGAACTCCGTACTTCAATACTATGACAACGGGTCTGAATCTCAAATTGAAAGCCGCTATGCCAGATTTAAGAATCTGATGATTGAAAACCCTTTAGTTGCAGTCGGTAGCTTGTTACAATTTCATGCCATTTCTTGCTATAGGCATTGTCTTTTACGGGCGCTGTATTATTTAATGGAGCTCGTAAGATGCGAGTTTCTAATGCGACATCTATGCAACGGATGATGCGTTGGAGGATATATGGACAAGGAGCCTCTCTGGCTTTGTTGGCATATCTGTCATTTAAAGTTCATAGGGTCTACAAGGAAAGTCTTCCACGCGATTCACCGGAGGAATAGATAAAGTTTCAATTTAGAAATCGATCGTTTTTTCATCTTGCTTTTCCTGTTTTATGTACCGCAACATAGTTACTTATCATTGCCGAAATTGGCTTACTTCACTAAAGTTGCAGTCATATTCAAATTCATGATTTAAAACAAGATTGGCGATACTTTACGTTGTTTTTGTCGTAATATTTGTGCATACGGGTTTTGCATTGTTATTCCCGTTGTCGTTGCACAATGCGTTTATTTCTCTGTCGGTGTATTTGATAGCTGATGGGTTGTATTGTATGTCTTTCACTCTTTTCCTTCCACTTCTCATGCTCGACTCAGGGCTAAGCATTATACATGGAGGAATATTCTTTACACTAGCCGACGATTTGAGACGTAATAAATAAAATGCTTTAATCTGTGAGTTGCCTACCTCATTCTATACCCTATTTTTAGAATGCAGCTGAAGCCTAGTTTTTTTCCTCAACAGTGCCTATATTATAGTTTCTTCAAGAATAATAATTATGAAGTAAGAGGGGTGCTTTACAGTGGTACTAATGTGTTCGGCGGGAATTTTTATTTGGTTTCGTGCTAGAGTATTTTTTGTATTCAGTTTGGGAAAATCGTTTTAGTCGTATTATTAGTTTTGGTGTGTGACTGAAATTGGGAAGCTCTGATTGGGTTTCGCTCAGGTCAACCGCATTGATTTACTGCATAGTCTATAATGTGAAAACAAGGAAGGCATTGTGTCATAACTGGTTTCGCCCTACTTCTCCCGCGATTATACCACTAATCCCGACAGCTGTTGTTCTTATCCCTTCGATGCACTCCTTATTCCCAGTAACAGGAGCCGGTCGTGAAAGTTAACTTCGTGTCCTGTGTAGCATCTTGTTTAGTCTGGGACATGTCGATGATTGAGTGGGGATAGGGGGTACGTGCTCTTTCCGTCGGTGATTTGGGCGTCTATCTCATTAATCATCCAACGAGCTGGCCTGACTATATTAGAATGCTGTAGTGGAATCCCCAATTTTGTCAGATTAATTTCAGTGGTGTGCCTTCCACTGTTGTGCCACCTGTTATGCCAAGATGTTGAGTAATGACCCTGTGGTTTAGGTTTTACACATTTATATTCCGTGTAGTGTAGTTCCAATTCATTTAAAAATGGTCAGTCAGGCCTTCTTATTGTCAAGCCCATTTAGAAACTTTTACCAGCATTTTAGGTAATATCCAATTGATATTTACGTCCTCTTGACCTTGAATTGTTTCTACATTCCTTACGCTGAGGTAATTTTCCTAAAGCCTTCTCAACAACTTTTTCTGTGTAACACTCGCACAATGACATCAAATATTTGTCGGTACATGCTACGTCATACTCATTAATTTTGGTCACTCTGAGGTCAAATTGTTACACGGGCGTCGGTGGTCTTTCACAGGACGAAACGAAAAGAGCTTCGGAGTGTTTCATCTAGTGATTCTTCCTTCTCTGTCACTCTTAAGAGCGTCATCTCTGTGTTTCGTGATAACAACAAGCGGAAGCTATGTCGATTTGACGTGATGTCATCTTTGAATGACAAGTGGAGAATTTGCGGTCCGCCAAGTGGTAAGCTACTGCGAACAGAAGTTACATGAAGTATAAGTGGTCAGTAAGGCGGGTCTACAATTTCGTCACATTGACAGTATAAGACGTTAACTGTAGTAAGTAAAGAGAAACGCACTGTAAGATTGGAATGGATGAGGTAATCGAGAAGAACCACTTCATTACGCAGAAAACAGATATGTTAGTTTGCTCTCACCACCACTGAACACCTTGCCACTGACTCGGTAGGTATATCATTCATTTTTTCCAGTTGACGCAAAGGTGGCGAGAGGGTTCAAATGCTTTAGTTAGTGAACACGGCAACTAATTGTTTTCGTTTGTGAGGCGACCTCCATCCACGAGAACGCGAGGTAAATCGTTAGTCTTCGCCGTGGCTCTGCCGTTTTCGTTTCTCGACAGCGCCATTTTTGTATAAGGTGGAGTTATTAATTTTCAGATCAAATTCACTGAAATGTTGAGAGCTTTTTCCAATGTCGTTCTCATTGTCCGAATGTCTTTTTTAACCAGACCTTTCGACAAATCATTGGATGTTAATTATGTTATATTATTGCCCTTACCATTACCAAGTGCTTGTGTGTTCATTTCACCCCCATATTATTTTCATTTCCTATTTCCTTCTGCAAGCAACATTGCTGTTTCAAGCTTTACTTGTTCTGACTACGTAACTTTTCAAACCAATCTACTTATTCGCCAGGGATGATTTATACATCGACGTAATAGGATGCTTTAAAGGAGGATTGGAAATTGTTAGCATTTTACAGGGAGACTTAGTTGGCATTTTTTTACTGTCTTTTTGAAGCAGTTAAACTTTTCTAATTTACACACACTTCATGACATCCGCTGTTTACATCGGTGGAAATGTTTTTATCGTAAGTGGAATTTATCTATTCTCCATATTCTGCCGCCATTGGTTGTGGTGAAAACTATTCCCTTTCACAGGGTCTATAGGCGCGTTTTGCTAATCTGTTATGTTAAAGTCATCTAAATTGTATTTTATTCAACGTGATCTCCTTACCTTCGCTTTTTATACTGACAGCCTCTTGAGTCACGTCAATCTCATTAGGTATCTACCTGCTCCTCATTGAATTCGAAAATTTGTCGGAGCAAACATTCTAGTTCTTTGGAGTGAAAACGTAAAAGTATTTTCATTATACACTGGGATTCGTAGTGACAAGGACAGAGGTATACGCAAATATTGGAATGGAAGCCCTCTGATTAACGGAAGTGTTGGTGGATTCTAAGAGTTCCTATGTCATGATGCTGGTTTAAGGACCATAGAATAGCATGCAAGCTTCTGCTGGGCGAGAGATGAAGACTAAATTTTTGAATGCGTATCGGTGTTGTGCCTGAAAAATAGACGAAACGGAGATTCGATCATAATGTATGAGGCAACGGCGTTTTGACAGGTTTTCGACTGACTGGGCATTCGGGCGGGGGATGTAGTCTTCAGTGTAGGGCGTGTTCCGGTCTAATTATATCTGAGGGACGTAAGAAATGGGTAGAGGGATGATTTGCCTGAGCTTCCTGCTCTGTCAATCTTCTGTACTTTGCCGAGTAGGTGCTGTCGTAACATTTGTTTTGTGGAAGTGGGGTTTTAAAGCATGTCTGGACTAGCAGCAAAAAAGTCTTCGTTTGAGGTTAACCACAATTGTAAGCCGAGCTCTTGGGATTTTGTACGCAGCCTATTTTTTATACCACTCTACGTAGTCTTTCGATCACACCAGCGTTTAAAAAACAAAAATTTGTCACAAAAATCATTTTAAACCCTAATTAAATTAATAAATGTGATTCGTAGTACACTTAACTTTTATGAACGGTAAACGTTTTATTTAACTGCGGTAATTTACTAAGCAATCAGTCCTCTCCACCGCTGTATTGTCTCTTCCCTGCCAGCGTGTGCGCGGTTGCATCTTCTTCTGCCCTTGGGTTCTCATACATGCAGCTGAACGCTCTCGTAGCTATTATTTTTCACACATACTTATTAATGCTTCCTCATGAAAACGGTTTATCGCCCTTAATGCTAACACATGTTTTACGATCCTCTTAGGCAAAGTAGTAGGGAATAATCATGGCTGATCGGTAAGTCAACAGCGGTGCTTACAGTTCCACATAGGATTCATAGCCATATTCAACTAGTTTTACAACCTCAAGAAGCGGTGCGATCAAAGCCCCAGTTTCTTACCATATTTTTGCCCCCATCGAGACTCATTCCTTTTTCTTAGGATCTCAGAGTATTGGGGGCAGCACCTTTCCGCCTATGTCTTGGTTTTCTTCACTTTGACATTTTTTGCATTTATTGTTTTACGGTTATTTTTTAACCATTAAATTCGCAGCGCTAATTGCAGTAGGTTGCTATGAATTAAGCTCAACATTAGCAGCTGACTATACATATGGGTTTTCAGTGTATGAATCGTATTCGTTGTTCAGTTTCGAGCTCCTCTCATCAATAGCGTGTTTTGGACATAAGGATTATCAATCTTGGTGTTCTTTTGGTCACATGCTTTTTTATTTTTTAATCCCTTTACTATTTTGGCAAGCTTACTTCCCAGGTATCAGGGGTCATGGGTTTTTAGTAGGGGTGTCTATTCGACAAGTTTGATTCTTATTTTACTTAGGGCTTAGGTCAATGATTTATTTGACTGACTTTTGCGGTAGCGAACCTTGCGCTGGTTATACCAGTGGGAGGCTATAAATGTTGATGAGGTGCGGCCATATGTTTAGACTTTCAAAGGCACTGTTATTGATCAGGAAATATATTTTCGTGATTGTTGTTGGAGTCATATATACGACGGAAGAGAGCGCAACCATGTAGATATGTTGATTTTCCCGCGTTTCTATTTTTAGGAAGAGAAAACGTGGTATAGGAGAGCATTCTCTAAGTGAGTTGATAAATAAGAAGAGCGGACTCTTAATTGATATTGCGAAAGTAGCGTAAGGTGTTTAGTTCTGTCGATAAATGAGGATTTTATTAATGTGTCCAGTTTTAGATTATTTTGATCGTATAAGTGATTATCCATATAGATCGAGGTAGATCTTCCCGAAGACCTGGGTGTGCAGATGGTGTCGAAAGACGAAGCGGTAGCCTTCGAGGTCGAGAAACTACTGAACCGTCTTCTTCCCTGTCATAGTACGTTCTAGCAAGTTTAAAGTATTCAATTTTGTCTTTCGCATTTATGCACACCGCTTAATAAGTTAATGCCGAACTTGGTTTCTAAAAGTTCAGCCAATGGTTAGTTTCATTCGCTGTCATTAGAGGGATTTATTTTAGCGAGATCTCACAGTTGTCGCTGGTGGCTCCTCAGTGAGTCATGTAGAATGGTTTCGCGTTTGTATTTATAGTCTATGGCTTTCGCTCTTTTCGCGCCTTGGTTTTTAAAATATTGCATTTTTTATTGGCACAAATTATTTTTTTTATTCCATCACGCGGAGTGCAGTCGTCCTTTCTACCATAAATCGCGAGTAACCGAATAGATTTTGCTTGCCCGAACAAAGTAGTTAGTGTTAATGGATGGATTATATTGGGTGTTTAAACGCTATTATTTAGTAATTTGACAGTTGCGAGTTTATGCTGTAATACTTCAATCTACTGTGCTTTGGATAATGAAGGCAAGCACTTTCAGTTTGTCACACGCTTTGCTTTACCCCATGCTGACGGTTTTACGGTCAAACTTTTAAAAGGACTGCTTGGGTTCTCTTTGAGACAGTATTATAGGTGCCTGATAACTGTTTTTCTTATTCACAGGGAGTCAACGGGCCAGAAAGCTTCAACGTAAATCTTTTTTAACTGTTTACAAACCTTAAAAAGTTGACCCAATTTAAATTTATCATATTCTTATACAGGTCACATGTATCTAAATTGAAGAGAGTAAGACCGCCCCGTCCTAAACCTGGAGACAAGGGAAGGAAAATGAACGTTAATGTGAATTGCTGGGATTTTGAAATGTCGGACAAGGTAATCTTTAAGTACAAGATCGACATGGAAAGGCTCCCACACAATTTGATTGCAGAAGCTGTTAAAAAGTATGTTCTCTGTAAAAACCGTTCGGATTAACGTTTTTCTTTACTTTTACATTGATAGTAAATTTTTAAGATTGCGATTTATTTCACACATATACAGTTATTAGCTTATTAGCTAATGAAAGATATGACACTTGTGCGCTTTTGGGCTTTCAGTACGTAGTTTTTTAAACCCTGTGGTTCTGTAGACTTGGCGATGGCGTCTTCTACGACGGGGGAACATTCTTATACTCATTACAAACACTGGAAAACAAGGAAGAGGGATCTCAAGCTGGTACTGTATCAGAGACAAATCCCCAGCAGGAAAACTGCCTGAATTTAATAGATAATATCAAAATGCAAACCACACTTTCTTTGAGAACAATTAAAGCGTTTATTGAAAAAGGCATTGGCACATTGGAATCAAATCAAGAGGTCATCAATATGGTGGATCAACTGCTCAGGTGGCTCCATAAGGATGAGTACCCTGGTGTGTTGAAGTCAGGTGTTTTCGGCTCAGATCACAAGGAGAGAAACCCAAGCTGCCTTTTCAATATCCACAGTGGCTATTCCTTGAGCGTACGTCCACAATGGAAGCTTAGACTAAACGTCGACGTGGTAGGTGGCAATGTGTGGGGTTATGAAAGTACTTTTAACATTCAGAAGCTCCTGAATGTTTAAAAAATTTTTAGGTTCATAGGACTTTCTTCCCACCCGGCAACCTGGCCGAGGTTTTATACACCAAATTCGGGAATGAGATGTACGATCCGTCGGCGTGGAGGAGAATATCAGAAGAAATAAAGTTATTACGTGTGGAAGCCGGTCACTATGGCGAGGAAGGTGAGTACTTTCCCTTAATGTTTGATACAATGAAAGTTGAGTTAGTTGTTGAGCTCCCTGATTATACTTCCGACTGTCAATCCCGTGTGTGCCAAAGTCATGCGCGTGTGTTTTCGGGGATAAGGACTTTTTAAAAATCAGACAGGCATTATCCTTTCCCACTTCAATCCTCTATACTTGCAGGTAAAAAATATAAAAGGCGTCATGTTATACATGGATTGTCAAACCATACGGCTAACGAGGAAATAATTCCGGGTTTGGAAAAGTCGATCGCCCAATACTATAAGGATAGGTATGGCATAACGCTGCAATATCCGGAACTACCGTGCATTAAGGTGAGTGTGATCGATTGTGTGGGCGCACCTGATGGCCAAGTAGTGTAGGTGGAGATTGAGATAGGGTTGTTGAGAGTTCTTACGACGAGTGGTGCGGCCTGTGGCCTGGTTGCTTGCCCCATGTGAATGAGAGGTGGTTAGAAGGTGCAGACGTTTTGGTGGTCGAGTGGTCGGAGGTGAGCAGGTGAGGTGTCATTCGTGGGGTGGAGCTGATGTGGAGGGGGATGAGAGGGTGGGTTGAGGTGAGTTGGGTTGGGTTGGGTTGGGTTAGGTTGGGTTAGGTGGCGAGAGGGGCTGATGTGCGACTGTGTCTCGACTGTAAGGGTAAGGTGGAGTTTGGGGTTGGAGGGGTGTAGTTGGTTGATTGACTGAGAGAGGCGCCCTCGAGATGGTGCGGTTGTATTGCCGGTTGGTGCTTGAACAGGCCGTTAAGTGGATGATGTTTCTCTGAACATTGTAGACCAAGAAGGACAGGGACGAGTTCATTCCCATGGAATTATTGGATGTTATGCCCTTCCAAAATTCGAGAGAAGACCCCAGTGTGATCGCCAGAGATGTTATTCGTTATTCAGCGGTGTCACCGAGTGAACGATTTAATACGTTGAAAACGTTTATCGAGAGCTTCTGTCGATTGTACGTAAAGGAGCCTTGATGGCGGTTGTGTTAGTGTCCTCGGGGTGGTGGGGCTTACAATTGAGGCTGTCGTGTTGTTTACCGCAGGTCCAGCACGCTGAAGCAGAAGCTGGCGATAAATTTGAAGAGTTTGAGGCCGCTTCGTGTTCAGGCACGAGAGCTGGATCAACCTTCTGGTATTTTTCGCAATGGAGCGTGTGAACTGGGAAGGGGAAAGTGGAAGCAAGAGCCCTTCTACGAACCTGTCCCGAGACGACTGCGTTGCAAGGTTGTGTGTATGCCTCCTGGCCGCGTAAGTTGTGTAACTTATGTTCTATTCCGAGACCCATCCCACACTAAGGAGGGGGCTAGTAATTAGTGTCGGGGGGTCTTTTTCACATATAACTAATAATGCAATAGATGTGAGCGAAGGAACTGATGATTGTGTGATGAATTTTAGGCAAGGAATGCTTCTCACGTAGTCGATCGACTTCCGATTGTGGCGGAAAGTTGGGGCATCATTTTGGATATGGATAAGAAGATATTGAATAAAACAGTGGTCGATTTGGTGAGACTGTTTGCGGATTTTCGGAAAGAGGTGAGCACATTGTTACTGGTAGGTTGGACGAGGAAGAGGCTTTGCGCTGCGAAGGTCTTTGGTGTGCTCAGATGAGCTGAGCTGCTCTGCTGTAGTGTAATCTTCCTTGAAGATGTGCGTCATGCACGTGTGACCGTTTTTCCCATTGTAGAAGGTGGATTTGGCAATTTTTGTATTGAGTGGCAATACAGAATATCCATACATAAAACGCCAGGGTGAGCTGTACGACTGTATGGTGACGCAGTGTATACTGGACGCCACACTAAGGAAGCCGAATGTGTTCAGTAAGTTGGTTGTTTACACACTGGTACACTTGTCCTTCTTCCTCGCCCCTTCCCCGCGCCTTTCTCCCCTCCTCCGTGACCCTTCGGCACATGTGTTGACTGAAAGGAGTGGAGTTGTGAGCGATGTTGCTCCCTCTCTTCTCCCTTTTGCCTAACTTGCTTCTATTCTTCACTTGTTTGTCTGAGATGTGGCCTTGTGTTATAGACAATCTGCTGCTGAAGATAAACGGGAAGCTTGGTGGACTGAATTGGGTGGTGGGACATTTGTCTAAGCATTTTCCCAATGATATCCTCATGGTGATGGGTGCTGACGTCACTCATCCTGGTCCGACTAACAGTAACCCGGGCATTGCGCAATCGGTGGCCGCAGTGGTAGCCTCAATTTCGAGTGATCTGATGCGCTATGTTGCCATCGTTCGTCAACAGCAGCATAGGGAGCCTAGTGCTGCATCGAGGGAGGACATCGAGGGAATGGAAGGCATTTTCACCGATCTCTTAACGGTATGTTGGCTTTACTTTAGTATTTAAGCATCCACTGTCGCTTTTTCACTGGTGGACGCATGTTTACATCATCAGTTTATTCGTTGCGAGTTGAGTGGGCCGAGTTAGTTGTGCGTTGCTCTGAATTGTCGTTTTACTGTGCGGGTATTTCACAGGTGCCTGTTTTGCATTTGTATCCAGATTTTCGCCGACCGTAACAACGGTCGTCTGCCAACAAAGATAATATTTTACCGCGACGGTGTGTCGGAGGGCCAATTTGACCAAATTTTATGGGTCGAGTTGAAAGCTATGCAAAAAGCCTGTTCTGAGTTTAAACCCGGCTACGAGCCAGGCTTCACCTTCATTGTGGTGCAGAAGCGCCATCACATTCGATTTAACCCAGCTAATTCCCGGTAAGACGCCTTACTCATGTGAGTCGTTGTGTGCGTGTGCGTGTGCGTGTGCGTGTGCGTGTGCGTGTGCGTGTGTGCCTGTTGGATCTTGATGGAACAGAGTTGGCCAGTTGGCTGCATTTGGTGGTGTAAGAGGGGTTGGTGGATAGTTGGTGGGGTGGAGGGAATGGAGGATGGTAGGGGATAAGAAGCCTTTGCTGTGTCTAGGGAAAGGAATGTGAAGCCTGGTACCGTGGTGGACACCGAGATTACACACCCCCGCGAATTTGATTTCTACTTGTGTTCTCAAGAGGGCATTCAGGTGAGTTGACATTGTGTTTATTGCTGTTTCGCGCGATGCCTCGATGTGGCGGCCGTGGTTACGCACCGGCATGGCCTTTGTTTGTGACATGGTAATGTGAATTTGTGTTGTAGGGCACATCGAAGCCTGCGCACTACTATGTGCTTTACGACGACAATAACTGGGACGCGGACAGCCTACAAAATTTCACCTATTGCTTGTGTCACGCGTATATGCGATGCTGCCGCAGTGTGTCCTACCCGGCGCCCACATACTACTCCCATCTTGCAGCGTTCCGGGCACGGGATTGGTTGAAAGGATTGAGTGATCCGGGGAGCATATTGCGAGACAATCGTTTCAAGATCCACCCAGGCCAACAGGAGAGCATGTTTTTCCTGTAACTCTGTGTGTGGTGGCCAGTTCGTAGGAGGACGCGGAGGCTTTTGCAATAGAACGCTTTGTATTGTTGTTCACACCTCCTCCTACTTGATGTGGTTCTTAGTGGTGTTGGATGGTTGCTGAGATGTGTTTGCCTTGGCGATGAGGGAATCTCGTGAGGAGTGGTGAAGCTGGTGCCAGCAGACGCGCGAAGTAGATGTCTTGTTGGTTGATGCAGACGACGAAATAATTTGCCGGCAAACGCTGTTTCGTCGCATCGCGTAGGTTTGTGAGGCATTTCGTTGCAATAGGTGAGAGGGAGAGAAGAAGCAGACGACTTTCTTCCGCCTGGTTGAGTGCTCTGTCAGCGGGTACAGGAGGAGGGTGCCTTCTACGGTGCGTTTCGTCTGGACCAGTTTCTGGGCATTGAAATCTCACATGAAGGCGAGGTTGAAGGAGGAGGGGGGAAGGGGATGAGTGAGGGATGGATGGATGGAAGGAAGGAGGGGGTTGGGTGGGGGGCTGAGATATATGTGTGGGAAGGTGGGAGGGGAGGGAGGGGGGCCAGAGGTAGCAGTTTGTAGAGAGAAGTGACGAGTGGGCCGTGTGGTGGCACCTGTACGCGTGTGTGCGCCGTGTGATATCCGCCCGTTTGCACCACGTCACTGGCAGCCTGAAGAGTAGCCGGTTGTAGAAATTTCTCCATCAGCCTGTCCGCCGACCGTTGCTTCTCACGTGGCGACAGGGCCTTGAGAGTGCTCTTCCTGAATGCCACCTTACGTCGAAGTGAATCCTCCTTCTCCCTAGTATTCATAAGCATTACTTAGACTCTGACTCCGTGTCTTCCAGTGTGGTATTTGCATCGCGGGATGGTGTGTGGAATGTGCTACTCTCCCTTTCTTTCTTTCTCCTTTTCTCCCAAGTGGCGGCGCCTGCTTTCCTCGCTTAGTGCGCGTGGTGCCAAGGCGGCCCCGCGTCACGGAGTACGCTTGGCATAGGGAAAAAAGGGGAGAGTGTCTTGTCTGACTTTGCGTCTTGGAACACGCACGAGAGAGTGAATCGCGGTGTGGACAGAGTGTAATTAGTCGGTTGTCTGAGGTTTCGGGGTATTCGTGTGTGCACCGCATACTATCACACATGAACTTCAGAAAGTGGCGCATCCACTCGATTGACGATTTCACCCTGACTCAACGCGTTGGAGCATGAGAGTTGCCAGCGCTGCCGCGGAGTGCAGTCCACCCACGCGGTAGGGTGGTGCTATTTCGTGTAGACTCTCACCAACAAAGAGAGGCCGCATGATAAGTCGGCTTTTGGTGTGTCAGGCAGATGTGGAGGAACTGACTGGCAGAAGGCGATGTGCGCAGGCTCCTCGACGTCGAAAGTAGGAGCGGAGCGGCTCAATTAACCGTTGGTCAGTGAGGGGTGGTGGCAACGATTATTTCGGGCCTGAGAGTGACAGAGGCGCAGTTGGCAAGTAGGCTCGGAGGAGTGACACCTTGGATAAATTGGGTGGGGTGGCTTGGACGGGGCCAGGGTGTCCTAAGTGCCACCACACGAAGTAAGGCTGGAAGTGGTACCGAAAACAGGTTAGCGAGGCCGGGGCGAGAGTGGGGGAGGGAGATGTGAGGAAATGGCGGATTGAACGTAACCGAGCTTCAGCAGACTGTTGAAGTTGGACCAAGTTGCAATGAAGATAATGGCAGCTGTTGTCACTGCGAGACGCAAAGAGACCTGACTTCTGATAGCCGAGGCCACGTTGGCTGTGCTGTAGCAGGAGGCGTGGGAGTCGACCCGACCAATTGAGTGGTGAGTACTGAACCGCCTGCCCTTAGGTTGGCGGAGTGAATAGAGGCCGACGGAAGGGAGGCATCTTCATTTGTCCAGTACCGTCTGAGGGACTCGCGGGAGATGTGGGAGTGAGAGTAGATTGCACTGTCGCGGCTATAGTGGGACGGAGTTGGGGCGCTCGAGACCAATAATTGCTGTCATGTGCATTTTGTCTTTTGCGTGTTCGTGAATTGCCCCTCAATACAGGCGACATGGGGGGTTATCGGTTGCCATATCTTACCGTGACAAAAACATTTGCGTTAAAACTTACGCTGACGAAGGGTTTAGCAGGTTGGAGGATCACGGAGCCTTTTTCATTCTACTCTAAGGCGAATCTACATCGGGACGAATTGTGTGGATAGCGTAGAGGCGGGAGGTTCATGACTTCCCGAGGTGGCAGTGTGAGGCAGTGGAAGAGCAACAGACTTGATGGCACTTGCCGTCTACAGAATTTGTCGTGACCTGCCATGCAGTCTGTCATAGCGAGCCGCACACGCCTTTTAGACTGGCGTCGTTGGAAGCCCTCGAGAGTGATTAGCGCAACTCACACTACGTGGCGTGCTGGGGCGAACTTGTGTAGTAGTAAATGCGTGGTGATATAAGTGGACGTTTTCTTTCTACATTCAGGACAATGTGGTGCATGGAAATGCATTCTTGCCGAAATCGAGTGATTATCCATATGGTCATGTGGTTGGTCAAACTCCCCTTAGACGTGGCATCTGACCTTCCCATGTGTGCGCCGCTGACCCATATGCACATGCGTGTTTGGTGTGTGGAGTAGATGTGGCCGCGGTCGCGACATGGAATGTAAGGTACGACGCAAAGGAAGAAGAAGCGGAGTCCACGACGAAGGATCACAGCCAACTGCAACTGAACTGGAAGGTTGCCGATATTTGTACACACGAGTGGCGTCGCACGAGGGTCGCCTTGGAGGATGTCGTGTTAATTACTTCTATGCGAACGACGCTGTTGAATGCCTCCGACAATCGAAGTGGACTGATCGAGTGGGGAAGGGGAAGGGTTCCAGGTCAACGGATTTCCTCAACACGAGTGAAGTTGTTCGATTCATGGAGAAGCTAGTGGAAAAGAGGTTAATTGTGAGGTATGGCGCACTAATGTGACGTTTGTCTAATAGGGTGATTTAGAGCCGTGAAGGTGAGGCGGAAGGTGGGTGGGAAGCGCAAGGACGATGAGAAGAAGGGGAACTCGCGGAAAGGCGGGCAATCGAGGGAGCAGAGTAGAAGAGATGGGACAACGGTGTGTTGGGAGAAGAGGGGTTTTTACTTTGCTGGTTGTGGTGTTGTTGCCCCGCACTCGACTTTCTCCTTTGTCATCTGAACAGAAGAAGAGTGAGGCGTCGGCATCGCTCGGAGAGGGATTGGAGGCAACGGTGGCAATGGGAGCAAGGAAGCCGCGAGTTGGTGGTTCGAAGAGCGTCACTTGGATGTCCTATTTGTTTGGCGCCTCCTCCCGCCCTTCCGCTTCCGCCTTACCCCCCGCGTCGTCGTGGTCGTGTTCGAGTGGTGAGGGTAAGCGTAAGAAGCCAGCGAGGTTGGAGTACGCGTCAGATCAGGTGTTTACAATGGACGGCGAGGGTGACGATGAGGGAGTGTATGTGTGGATCTACGAAGCGCCTCCCAGCCTGACCACATGGCTGTTGGGTTTGGCCCTGATCTGCGGTGTCATCGTGTGCTGTGCTTTCCCCATGTGGCCTTGGGAGGCGCGTCAAGGCGCGTACTATGTGACTCTGATCGCACTCATGCTGCTTGGTGTGCTCCTTTTGCTGGGGGCCGTGCGCGCTGTCATGTATGCGTCCTTGCTGGTGCTTTCCCTTGGTCGTCTGCGTTTCTGGCTGTTCCCTAACTTCTTCGCTGACTGTGGATTCTTTGAGTCATTTCGGCCTTTGTACACGCTTGATCGGGTGGACACTGCACGCCTCGGTGTTGCCGAAATCGCCCCGACAGGCACGGAAGGCGAGGGGTGATGGGCAGTTCAGTTGTTGTCGCAACCCATTCGCGCACATTGCCCTTATTTGTCCACCTCTTCCCTCTCGCCCTAACTCCCGCCCTACCTTCCCCTCCCCATCCCCGTCCCCCTCATTCTTTTTGTCCTTTTCTTTGTTTATGGCTGTCTTTCTGTATGCATGCGTGCATGTATATGTATATACGTATATATATATATATATATATATATATATATGTGTGTGTGTGTGTGTGTGTGTAACGTGCAGTCGGTGTTGGTGCAGGAGATGGTAGGGGTCCCACTTAGCTGCGACCACTGGGCCTTGTTGATGGAGACTTCTGATTGACGCCTCGCTGGCTAATCTGGACGGGGTTCATGGACTGTGTGAGTTTTCAGAGGCAGTCGTGGCAACGCGTTTATGGAGTAGGTGAGTGGGTTTTATGGAGTTCATCGAGTGTTGACGGCTCGGTGGGTGGCTCGAGGGTGGGAGGAGTTTGCTTTCATTTCACCTCTGAGTGGGGATGTGATGGAAGTGGCGCTCACTTCAACGATTTCTGCTGCAGTGGGAAGTGGATGGGACGTGGGTGTGGTGGCCGCGGTGGTGAGTGAGGCGTGGAGAGGAGAGTGGATGGCGCCTGGGTGATTACGTTTGATTGTGTTAAGATTGGTAGATTGGGGTGGGGGGGGGTGATGGGGGTGTGTGGGGTTCGGGAGTGATTTGACTGGTGTCTGATGCTGGTGCGGTGGTAGTGCCTCGCGTGATTCCGCAGGTGGGCGCGTCGATGTGTGTGGTGTTGCCTGTGTCATCGGTGCGCGTTGTTGTCTACGCGGGAGATGAGGAGGGCTGTCTTGAGTCCTGCCACGGTGTCCTTTATGTCGCAAAATTCTCGAGTGAGGGGCGTATGCTGGTTGGGTCCATGTAGTGGGGAATCGATGGCCATAAGGAGGAACGAGGTGGTGGTGGTGGTGGCAATGCGGTAGGACTGAGGTTATGGTGAGCAGATGGTGGGGTGAGTGGGTGGGAGGGGGAGGGGAGGGGAGGGGGGTGCAAGTGCGCGGAGAGGAGCTTTGCGGTGGTGGTGTTAGGCCATTGAGGTGAAGGTGAACCGGTGGTAGACACTCGTGGCAGTATACGGCACAGGTGAGTGGTGGCATCAGAGTTGAAGGAGTGACGCCTCTTGGGCGATCGGAGGAGGAGACGCGATCTTGACGGCCTTTGTGGGGAAAACAGCGTGCATGTAGAATGGCAGTTGGGGTGGGCTGAGAGGCGTCTTTTAGCCGAAGGTGGTTTGAAGCCTTGTTGCAGAGCGGGGAGTCGGAAGGGGGGGGGTGGGGATCGCGGGATGGCGCTTGGTGCGATGGTGAGGGAGAGGTGAAGGAGCGGTGATGGCATGTGTGCCCGTAACAGAGTGTGGAGACGTCATGCGTGGGTGGGGTTGCCGTTCTCACGTTTGAACACTGACGTGTGGTGAGCAGGAGCGCAAGCGATGGTTGTCTATTGCGGTGACTACAACTCTCCGGTTGCCGGTTGGGGCGCATGACATTGGGATGTGAGGTGGGCAACTCCAAGGGTGCCGACGAGTTAACACCGACGAGACAGTTGCAGCTGGTTCGTGCAAAGCGCATTAACATTAAGTGGGTTGAATCGAGTAGTTGGCGTGAGACTGCTCCTCCAAGCGTCGAAGTGTGCCATCAGTTTCTGCTTCGCTGCCCCTACACGACTGTCCCAATCGCGCTGTTGTGCTACCAACTTTCGTTCCGTTTCGAGTTCTGTGTCCCGTAGTTTGCGTGTCTCAACTTCCCTCGCTTCCATTTGCTCCTGCGCATGTGGAAAGAAAAGAGAGGCGCTTACATTCCCACATTGTTTGTTATGACGTGAGAACACGTAATTGGCGTAATCTGTATGTCGAGGGCGGTGCAGAGAACCCCCTAGAGAGGTTGATTCACTCTTGTGAAGGGATGCATAGGTGTGAATTTTTGCCTGTGCGCCCTTGTAATGTATTTTTTTAGACTGGGCGGCGATGTTTTTCACGATGGTGGAATAGATAGTGTAACTCACTGTCGCCCTTGTTCGGTGGTTAAAACGGGAAACGAGTGAGGACGGTCCCGGTGACAGATGCTCAGGGGAAAGATGATTTGGGGTCCTGGAATATAACATTAAAGAGGTCAGCGTCTCGGCTCATCGGCTAGGGACGTATATTGAGAGCCGAAGGACAATAAAGGAGATACCGCAGGAATTGCCATCAACATGGTGGATAAACGCGTGTAACGAGCAAATTGCCGGACAGGGGTCTGGTCTTTTTTTCAAATCGGGATTTTAATTCAACCGTACCGTGGCAAAGCAAAAAACCAAATGGCCTAATTCACATTACATTTTAGGAGGATTTTCATTAAGTGTTCGGCCACAATGGAAGTTGTAGACTGAATGTTTGCCTGGTGAGTGTGGCGGATGCGGCGTGATGCTTTTTGGTTGCTCAGAACGCGTCAGGTAGGCTGGCGCTCATGTGAATGTTTGTCTTTCAGGTATATCGGGCTTCTTTCCACTCCGGCAATCTGGCCGAATTCTGTACGAGAAATTCGGCGACACGAATGTATGACAAGTCGTCGTGGGATCGCATGAAGGGCAGATATTGGTCATTGCGGTGGAAGCAGCCATTATAGCCACGAGGGTGAGTACTCTTTGCGCCGATGCATGACACGGTGTGAGTGGGAATTGTTTGTCCACACTCGATTATGCTTCCCGACTGTCCAACCCCCAGTATGTGCTGATATCAATATGGTATGTGCTGTTTGTGGTTTGGCAGAGCAGCTGAAGGTGGCAGTGCTAAGTTTTGTAGACTGCTGACTGCGGTTCATGGATGTTGACGCGGTGAGGTGCATTTGTATGATGTTCCTACAGGGAAGCAGTTATAAGAAGAGTTCGGTGGTGCATGGCTTGTCTCAAGGGGGTAATGCGGAGACGGTGGGGCGATACGAAGCCAAACAATCGTCCAATACTTTAAGGAGAAGTAATGGCAATACACGCTGCAAAATATCCGGAACTACGTGGCATTAAGGTGAGGTGTGATCGATTGGTGGGCGCACCTGATGGCCAAGTAAGTGTAGGTGGAGATTGAATAGGGTTGGTTGAGAGTTCTTAGCGAACGGTGGTGGCGGGCTGTGGCCTGGTTTGCTTGCCATGTGATGAGAGGTGGTTAGAAGGTGGCAAGACGTTTTTGGTGGTGCGCATGGTCGAGGTGAGCAAGGGTGAGGTGTCATTCGTGGGGTGGAGCTTGATGTGGAGGGGGATGAGAGGGTGGGTTGGTGAGTTGGGTTTGGGTTGGGTTGGGTGGGTTAGGTTGGGTTAGGTGGCGAGAAGGGGCTGATGTGCGACTGTGTCTCGACTGTAAGGGATAAGGTGGAGTTTGGGGTTGGAGGGTGTAAGTGGTTGGATTGACTGAGAGAGGCGCCTCAATGAAGAAGGAGATGGTGCGGTTGTATTGCCGGTTGTGCTTGAACAGGCCGTTAAGTGATGATGTTTTCTCTGAATTGTAGACGCAAGAAGTGACAGGGACGAGTTATTCCATGGAATTATTGGATGTTATGCCTTCCAAAAATTTCGAGAGAAGACCCCAGTGTGATCGCCGAAGATGTTTATTTCCGTTATTCAGCGGTGTCCACCGAGTGAACGATTTAATACGTTGAAAACGTTATCGAGAGCTTCTGTCGATTGTACGTAAAGGTAGCCTGAATGGCGGTTGTGTTAGTGTCCTCGGGGTGGTGGGGCTTAACAATTGGAGGCTGGTCGTCGTTGTTTACCGCAAGGTCCAGCACGCTGAAGCAGAAAGTGGCGATAAATTTGAAGAGTTTGAGGCCGCTTCGGTGTTCGAGGGCACGAGAGCTGGATCAACCTTCTGTATTTGTTTCGCAATGGAGGGTGTGAATGGGAAAGGGGAAAGTGGAAGCAAGAGCCTTCTACGAACCTGTCCCGAGACGACTGCGTTGCAAGGTTGTGTGTATGCTCGTGGGTGAATTGGAGAGATTTTTGCCCGTAATTTACTAAACGTAATTTGATCTAAACGCATTGTTTTCGCAATAGGGTTGAAAAAGTTAT